>JAPZDY010000026.1:11456665-11475521 GCA_029783645.1 Ctenochaetus hawaiiensis | reverse complement strand
CTAAACTACAATTTGCATTTAAGCTGATGTTTTTTGGCAGTCTGACAAGTATAACTGCTCATTACAGCCGTGGGGGAAAAAGTTCGATCACATTAAGCCTTTCTTACCCATATTTTATTCTAATATGTATTTTAACTCTTTAAAAATGGCACAAACATTATTTGTTTGTGTTACCTGCGCTCGACGGGCATTAAAGGATTCCTTCTCCCTGGAGATGCTGTTCTCGACGACTTCCTCTCTGACCAGGTTGAGCCTCTGCTGAACCTGCTCCAGCTGGGTACGAACCTCCTCTGACAGCAACGCAGAGTCCTGAGCCTGGAAGACGAACAGAGAGATGCTTGTATTTTTCCTTAATCTAAATGTTTTTTCTTCTCAGACTGCACAGTATTTTATCTGTATACTGTATGTTGTGTTAAAGTGTGTTTAGGAAGTGCAGATCTAAAAGTTATAACAGATTTTTTTTTCTTACTAGCAGCTCTGACTGTTTGGGATTAGTTTGCTTTGCAGGTATGGCTCAGAATCACTAACAGTGTGTTACCTTGCGTTTGTTCATGTCCAAGGCTTGTGTTCGTAGAGCCAACTCTCTCTCTGCAGTGCTGATGGTGCCCTGCAGGAGGCGCTCCTTCTCCTCAAGCTTCCTCACCACCTGCAGCTGGGCATCCACCTAACAGATGGGACAAAACCCAGAAAGTCATTACAGTAAACAAAGACTTAAAAAAATACACACACACACAGTCACAGCTAGGAGACAATGTTGTTCTGCATTCTGGGGAAAAAACAATTATGACATTGGTCATATTTGCTGCACAGACTGCTTTAATTTTGATTTATTGAATGACAAACTGTTAGATTGAACATCTAAATCTGATCTGTAGTGCTTTCAAAGAAAGCAAGAAATGACTGCAAGTCATTTTCACTGCAGTTTAACTGTGCACAGTCACAAAATCAGTGTGCACAAACTACTCATGCAGGTTGCACCTCATGGTGTTCCCTGGTGGCTCACCTGAGTTTTTAAAGTGAGCAGCTGGTCGGCTAGTTCCTCCTTCTCCTCTTTGAGCAACTTGTGGATCTGGTTGGACTTGATCCGCTCGCTCATCAGCTTGAAGTTGGCATCGTCTTTCTCTCGGAGCTGCTGCATCAGACGAATGTTCTGTTCCTGCATGTCCTCGAAGGCCTGGCCTGTCACGTCCATCTCGCTGAGCAGAGCGTCCTCCTCCTGCAGACGAAGCGAGGGAGGCGACACTGAGTCAGAGGGTGAAAGGAGGCTTTGTTTGTGCATGAAAAACAAAATGAGCAGCTCACCCACCTGTTTTGCAATAGAGAGCTTCTTGTTGAGGATGTCTATCTGCTCCTCAACCGAGCGGATTTTCCTCAGAGCCTCTTCATCTGCCATTTTCTTGCCCTCCCTCCTCTCCCTCTCCTCCAGCTCCCTCAGCCTCTGCCGCAGCTCTTCTCCCTGGAATCAGTATTGTTATTATGGGACAGCCACAAGCCTTTTGTTAATGACTGCAGAACTCACATCCATAAATCATTTATATATTTTAATGAATGGAACCAGGACTGAACCTCAAGTCTTCTACATCTTAACACAAATTTCCACAGGAAACAGATGCTTCACTGCAACAATACATACAATTATCCTACTGATAATGGCTTCCTGTGCCACTTGTTTAATGTCCGTCTCATTGTCTGTCTGTGTGTGGGTGACTGTGTTCTGCAGTGAGCAGTGTTGAGCACCTCTGACTTGGACTTCTTCTCTGCAGCCATGAGCTGGACTTTGTCCCTCTGCTCTTTTGGTGCTGAGCGGTACATGTCCAGCAGCAGCTTCATCTCCCTCTGTGACTCCTGGGCTTTCCTGCGCAATTAAAGAACAAAACTCACCATCACCCAAAATCACAAAAGACACCATCAAGAGTAAGAAATCAATAAGAATCTGCCTATTAAGTTTGACTTTGAGATAAAACAGGGAGAAAGTCTACTGCAGATGGTTAGGAACTTCTATATCATCAATTTCTTCATGATACCAGTTCTTGTATACCTGTCATATATGGGAACAAGAGATCACTAGTCTATGTGAGACACTGTTATGGATTAACAGAATCATTTGACTGATGAATTCTTTCATATGTGTTGAGGGTCAGATGAATGGTACGTGCTAAACCTGAAGCTGACCCACAAAAACCAGCATAAGAATTGCTGAAATGTGTTTCAACCATTGCCTCTTGCAGCTGTGGTGTGTAAAGTCATGATTTCTTTAAAAACATATCAACTGTCACATATTTTGTTTGTGAACAGGAAAAATGTTTAAAAAATGCCAGACATTTCCTAACCTTATCACTGTCTAGCTCTAGGTAACAAAATAACTTTGTTGTTTTAATGGTATCTTTTCTTGAATATTTTCTAGCTTCAATAATTTCTTCGTAATATGGGGTTTGGTTTATCAATTAAAAACAATTGTGATCATCTAATGAGGCAGCATTATAAAATGCTTGCTGATATCCAGTTTTCTTTCATCTGTTTGGTGGTTTAAAAAGTATCAGCGCCATCTAAGATAAAAACCAACATCCAGCATGGCTACTTACTTGAGTTCTGCTCGGACTATCTTCAGCTGCTCCATCTCCTTCCTCTTTGAGCCTCCGACCATAGACAGTCGCTCCCCGGCCGAGTCCTCAGGTTGGCTGCTGCTACCTGGCTTCTCCTTCTCCTCCTTTATCACACTGCTGCTGCGGGTTGGACGCTCTCTCTCTTTATCCTTCTCTTTCTCCCGTTCTCTGTCTTTCTCCTCTTTCTTTATAATGTCCTTTTCTTTCTTCTCCTCCTTTTCTTTCTTCTCCTCTTTCTCCTCCTCTTTTACTGTTGCTTCAGGTTCTACTCCAGGCTCAGTTTTCACCGAGGCTCCTATAAAACAAAAATTATTTACATTTCTGAATAAAAGTGAACGTTTTGTAGTCAGTCAGCTAGGTGTTAGTTACCAGTGCTGCTGGGTGTGGATGAGCCATTATCGGGCTCTGTCTTGATCACAGGTTCCCCAGAGACAGCCGGGGTCGAGGGAGAGGTCGTTTCTTCCTTCACATCCATCTCTGTACTCGACTGGGATTGGAGGGTGGCGTTGCCTTTGGAGGCACGGACCTGAAGAGGCAACAGATGGACATATTTCTGTGAGATGTGCTCTGCTTAAAGTTCCTCTAAGTCAACAAGAACAATTTCATTTTTTTTTTTTTGCTGGTACAAGATTTCTACACAAATTTCTCTTTGTCTCCATCTGACCTACCTGGTTGAGCTCAGCTTGTGTTTCTCTCAGTCTAATCTTATACTTCACCACCTCTCCCTTCATCTGCTGGTTGTGGGTTTGCAGCGTGCTGATCAGGTGACGCATCTCCCTGTTGATAGGACCTGTAAGAAAGAGGCCGTATGAGAGAAACATTTACAAAAGACAGCAAGCGATGAAGGGTAGAAATCAAAATTTTTACTGCCTTTTCAGCAGGTCATGCACTTCATTCACTGCTTAAGCCAGAATCTGTCAGTTACCTGCTTGCTCATTTGCAGCTAAAGTCTGTTCAAATTCAATGCGCAACATCTCGTACTCCTTTCTGACTTGAGCCAGTGTGTCCTCCAGCTGAAACACCTCTGTGCGAACCTTCCTCTGCAGAGCCACCTCATCATTCTGCACACAGAAGGGACGAGATTAAGAAAAGGACAGAAGGGCACAGAAAGACACACAAACACACACACACTTACTTCCATGTGCTCCAGCTGTCGAAGCCTTGCTGTCCTGGTTGTGTTGAGACGAGCGCGTGTCTCATCTAACTGAGCCTTTAGGATCAGCGACTCGTTGTAAAGCACAGAAAATTGCGACTGCAGACAGCGATACTCAGAGGTCTCTTTTACCATTCCCTCCGCTCGACTTAGCAGCTCCGCCTGAAAGAAACAGAGAGAAAGACTGCTAAAGTCCTTTGGTTCAATGCATTGATAACTTAATGAGGGTGTGCCACCATAATTTATATAGTCCAATAATGGGTCCTTTCCAAAAGAAAGTCAAAAGAAGAGAAAAGCCAGTCCACCTTCATGTTGTTATTCTCCTGGTGCACATTTTGCAGGTCCTGTTGGAGCTTCTGCAGCTCAATGAGGCGGTTTTCTGCAAGCTCCTTGTTCTCCTCCATCTCGCTGTTCATTTCTTCAAACTTGAAAGAAGCAAAGAAAAACAAAAACAAGTATGACAAATAAGATGTGGGAGGAAAAAATGCAAATTCAGAAATATATGAGGATCTCTTTCTTTACATCTTAGTCTTAAATACTCAAACTGTAAAAATTCCTACCTTTCTTTTGTTAATGGTGATGGTCCCACACACACTGCTGGCCTCCCCACACACCTTATAGCCTTTGCTGTTTACCTGAGATGCATTACAGGAAGTGTTACAACATCCTTCAATTTAAACATCAGAACATCTGCACAACCCTGTGACAGACAGATGACACACATGCAGACGGACAGAGCGAACACATCCTCACCCTTTCCAGTATCTCGATCAGGTGTGCGTTCAGTCTGTTCTCTCTGCGGCGGATCTTCTCCATGTCCCACTGGAGCTCCTCGATCAAAACCTGCAGCTCACTCACACGCTGATCTGCTTTGTTAGCTGCACGACCCAGAGACCGAGACTGGACATGACAGGAAAACAGAGACTTAAAAACACACACAAGAGCTAAAAGAAACATAGTTCTTTCTTAGATATTACTGTGTACCAAAGCAGCTATTACAAGAGTGAGTGAGAGGAAAACCAAGTGAGCAGGATTCTCTTCATTGTTTTACATGAGTCACAATCTAATAATGAGTTTGAAGTAAATTAAATATTTACTAAAACTGTCATGTTCTTATAACTTATTTCTTACTCAAAGTTATTCTTTTACTAATAAACTACCTATGATGTGATTGCATTAAGGTAAAGTGTTAGCAGTTTACAAGACTTATACGCGTTTTTTGGAACTGTGCAAGACAACTTGACCATATGGTGAACACATTAGGAAAAAAGGACCGCATGTACCTCGCTTGTCATGTGACTGTACTTCTGCTTGAGGTCCTCAGTCAGCTGTTGCAAGCGCTCATTTTCACTGGTCAGGAGGGAGTTCAGTTTGGAAGCTGCCGGCCATAAAGTGCCCTCTGGAAATAAAAGTAACAATAAATATCATATTGTACGGGTGTAAAAACATTATCCAGAACAAATTTCATCCTCAGTTGTGCTTCAGTACAGCAAATGCATTATGTCTCACCAGCCCCAGAGTCCAGCTCTGCCTTCAGTGCGTCCACGGTGCTCCTCAGAGATTCATAGATCTCCACCACATGATTTGCCTGCTTCTGGCTGGATTCTACCCTCTCCTGAAGTTCGGCCTCCATCTCCTCACTGCTGCTGCTTGCCAGTGTGGCTAGGAAGGAGTTGCTTGCCTCTCCCTGTTGGCCTAAGTGACAGCAGCAGAGAGGGGGGTATTGACATTATGGTTTACTAAACAAATATCAATGTCATCGCTATCACAGACAGGACCCTGTGTTAGCTCTGTCGTTACCTCTGTCCTTGGCCCTCTCCTGGTTAGAGTCACCATCAGGTTCTGGAGTTTCAGGCTTGAGGCTCCGTCCCTCACCTGCCAGGGATTTCTCAGGTTCGCTGCTTGCTTGGTCATAACGCCTGACAGTCAGTTTAATGTTTTCATCAAACTGAAGGAGAGAGAATGGCATCACTTTTCAGCTCTCTGTTCTTAATAGGAGATGAGACTGTAAATGTAAACAGGCCATTTTTGCTTTGGCCTCCTAGTCTGAACATGTTTACCTGGTTCCAGTATCTATTAAGGATTAGCAGACTGGCATCATCGGTGGCCTGGCGGGTCTCCAGCCTTTCAATTCGCTCTCGCAATTCATCCTCAATCACCTGCAAACCAACAAGCCAAACATGAACCTTTCCCCAAACAAGATAATACACTGGTGTAACTCCCTGTGTGTGTATGTTTAAAGAGACTTGTGAACAAGAATTAGGAAATTAAATTACCTGTCTTTGATCAAGAGCTTCTCCCAACTTTCGGTTCTTAGCCTGGAGAGCTTTGATGTCTTGTTCTTCCTGAAAAAGAGTTTAAAGATAAGCACATATAGAAAAGACAGCTAAACAATCAGACAGACGTTGCACTTCTGAGGTGGAGTGATGAAATATAATAGTTGAAGAGTAAAAAACCAAAGCAAGCCTCACTGAGTTGGACACTCCTCCAAGTTTGATGACCGTCTCCACCGCGGTACTTCCACCGGCAGCAGCGCTGACACCGGGTCCTCCGTCCTCTCCTTCTCTCTCCCTCCGCTTCTCTGGTGGGGCACCGGAGGACGAGGAACCGCTGGGATCAGCAGGACGCTTCTGTCCCGACATCCTCACACTCCTTTAGAAAAAAAGAGACGGAAAAGGGAAAGTGGGATTCATTAAAAATATGGAGGATTGTTTGGTTCAGGTAGTTTTTCTGAATGAACGACAAAACTATGCTATGATGCAAAGGTGCTCCGGCTGCCTAAATGTTTGCTCTGTAATCTTGTTCATCTTCCTAAGTGATAAGCAGTTGAAACAAATATTTAAAATAAATGAATCGCATTTCAAAACCCGAATAAGAAAATGAAGTGAGTCGGTGTAATTTTCTGCTAACGTTAGCCGTTTGCTAACATCTGCTTTAAATGTTGTTGATGCTCACTGGAACTCGATTCAGACCTGACAGATTAATGCATGTACTTTGAAATGTTGTCAATATCACCAACACCTTACCGGAGTCTTGGTGCTTTTAATGTCAAGAGGTTTATAATGAACTAAGTCTATCTGTGGCTGTTGTTGTTGCGGCCACTTGCCTCTCGGAAACGGAAATGTTACTGATATCAAGGGGACCATCTTCAGCTGATTCTGCGCCACCTACCGCCCTGGAGGAGATCATACACTGTTCAACTTAAATGCTGTTTATAGTGAAAGAGGGGGCTAATGGCAAAACAAGCAAACAAACCATGAAACAAACAAACAAAAAAAACACTAACCTTCTTTGTCAAGTGGAACACACTCACCCATTATAAACAGCAGATTCGTAATAAATAAAGACTGAGAAACAAACCAGTACTTTTCTGTAGGGGAACACTACCAGGGCCCAGGTTTACTGCTTAGTTAATTGATGGTGATTTTACAAAGGTTGCAAGATAACATAATTATGTAGAACCTAACTAATAGTTTACTTTTGTGTTGTTATTTAACAGACACATTACCGACAAGCAACTGACACACGGTGAATCTGAAGCTCTAGGGGCCCCTGGGCAGTTACCTGCTTTGCCTAGTTGGTATTTCAGCTCCAATGTAAGCACACAGTGCAGTTTAATAATAATATAAACTGGTTAATCCAACCATTGTGTAATATCCCAAAGAAGTGTAAACCCTGCAGATAAATTAAGACAGACATTTGCAATAAAAATGGATATTTTTCCTTTATTGTAGTTTTGAGATAAGTCACAGTTAAGACATTTTGCGTTGCTGCCACCCAAACAGCTTTCACAGATTCATGAATCTAAAGAGGTGTCATGTTCTGGGATACTGTAGCATTTGTCTGATTCACAAAAATAGAACCTTTTTTAAAAATTTTGTTAGCATACCTGTAGGAGTTAACTAACCCTTCCAGACAGCATTTTGCACACCTCAGACAACCCCTCTCTCTGTCAGTCCTTATGTAAAGAAGGGACTCATGGAGAGCAGCTGAACACTGATAAGGGTTACAGAGTAGCATTGCGCAGAGAGCAGAGTCCAGATTGTGTAAAGGCTGGCTTGTCATTATTTTTTAGTTTCAGGTCTGTCCCAGCTTATTGGCTCAAATATCCCTATCTGCAGAGGTCACTCATGGATGGGTGACAGCATTACAGTCACCCCTACAAGTTCTTTTTGGGCCATTTTCACGAATCGATATGGGAACTGTTTATGCATGACGTGCTTGACAAGCATATGACGCATGAGGCATGTACACAAGGTAGCAAGAAAAAGCAGGTTTTGCTGCAGTAACTGATGGTATTTTTGTGTCAAATAAACAAATAAACTTAGATTAAAAAAACATGCTCCTATACTGTTGTGATGACATTATGTTGAAAATATTCCCTACATGTATAATTAATCTGAAAGTGATTTAGTAATAATGACAATTTGCCAACAAAAAATTACAAAAAAATAAATAAAACCTTTTAGACATTTCTCTTGGTTTAAAAGTGGAGAAGCCATTTAAGAAGTAGATGCATTTCCCGTTGAACATTCTTTTTGAGTTTTCCTTAGGGTTAAAAGCATTCTGTAAACTGAAAATGAAGATTAAGGAAGAAAGATGTAGGCTAATTTTGGACAATGACACCACGTTTTCTATCCACCCTCTATTATTGGAAATTAAAAGCACAAAAGCTGCAACTGTCCACCGTACACCTAGGCTACACAAACAGACACACAGACATGCTGTTGTAATCTGCACTATCACCAGGACATAGAAACCTGAATTGCAACATTGCAGCACGCCTCTCACATTACAGTTTATCATTTTGTCATAATGACGAAATGTTGGGTGAAATAATAGGAGACACGACTGTGTCACGACACTGATGCGTGAAACTTACTTCTGACCTAAACTGTATCCTGACGATAAGCGGTGTTCACTCCTTGTTTTTGACTCATTAAGTTCTCATATGAGCTTAAAGTCCACAAAAGCGCAGTGATGCCAAATAGGCCGGGCACGCGGACACCACCCCCTATCCTGTCTGTCTGACCTACTGGGCCAATTGCGTTACCGGGGCGACACACGCCCCGCCGCATCACGAGCCCCTCCTCCTCAGCGCGAGGCAGACAATAAATGCAGCTTTGTGCACAATGTTCGGCCTCCTCAATCAGTCCGATCACCGTTTGGAGGCCGTGAAAGCCGTCTGCCACTTCAGTTGCCGTCACTGCTGACAAAACTCTCAAGTAAGACTACTTTTCAAACTTTCACATTCTGCGTGTTCACACTGTTGGTGATTTCCAACGGATTTGCACTTTGCCTAATTTCTGCAAATTCGTGTCCAGGATCCCTCATGTGTCTAATGCGCATGGATGAAAGTAGTCATGCAATTCTGGATTTAAGCTGCAAGTTTTTAATAGTCCAATCTTTATTGAGACGGATATAGATAAGATGTGTAATTGCTCGACTTGATCAATTAGAATTTAAACTTCCCTTAGCAAAGGTTGTTGGTGATTTTACTTTGAAAGAATTGCATGTTAATGTCGACGTGTTCTGTCTGCGTTAATTGATAAAGAGCTGCTTTGGGTTTTTGCAGATACTTGAGAAAAAAACAGCTCGTGCTTTTCAGAATCATCTCTTGTATGTCTGCAAATTAAACTCGTGATTTTTATTCTTAGCCTTCACGTTGTCATGCTGTTTGTACTTATGCAGAACAAATTGGGTAAACATCATGTAGCCAGCAACTTTGTGTGAACTATGAACTTGCATTGCATATTTAAAGGTAGAACTTTATCTCCCTGGAAGCCAAAGTTCAACCGTGCAAGCCAAATATTTACAGAGGTGGGGTAAGAGAGGCAGGAAATCTCAGGCAGAGGTTCATTGTGTTTTAAGGGCAAAAGAAAAATCTTCCTCATGCTTGCTGTTGTTTTGAAGAGTTTCTGATCATCTGTGGAATAATTTGTTTCTGTTATTTAGGATGACTCATCAGTTTCCATCCCTGTCACCGGAGCAGAAGAAGGAGCTCTCTGACATTGCTCAGAGGATCGTAGCTCCAGGAAAGGGAATCCTGGCTGCTGATGAATCAACAGGTGGACCACATGTTCATAGTTACTGATCTATGGCAAGAGGTGACTGCAGAGTGTGCCACTGATAATATCCTAATATTCTTTTAAGGAACCATGGGAAAGCGTTTCCAGAAAATCAATGTGGAGAACACTGAGGAGAACCGTCGCAGCTTCCGTGACATCCTCTTCTCCTCTGGTCCCTCCATCTCCAACAGTGTGGGTGGTGTCATCCTCTTCCACGAGACACTCTACCAGAAATCAGACAGCGGCAAGCCCTTCCCCCAAGTCATCAAGGATATGGGCATCGTCGTCGGCATCAAGGTGAGCCTGTAAGCCTGTGGAGGTTAAGCCTAGTTGACTGTAAACATCTTCATGATGTCTTAATGGACATATTTGGTTCTTTTTCTTCAGGTGGACAAAGGCACAGCTGGTCTGAACGGAACAGATGGAGAAACCACCACACAAGGTGAGGATGGACTGATTTTTATTAAAATCCTCAAGAGCAAATCAAAGCGCAGATGTGCAAGCCTTCTTTAATGTGAAATCTCTAAATTTCTTTGAATATTTTGGCCACATAATGGAGAAGTAGCACTGCCACCATAACATTCTTTTACTTGTTTTTTCGTAGGTCTCGATGGCCTCTCAGAGCGTTGTGCCCAGTATAAGAAGGACGGCTGTGACTTTGCCAAGTGGAGGTGTGTCCTCAAGATCTCAGATGGCTGCCCATCAGCTCTGGCTATTGCAGAGAACGCCAATGTCCTTGGTAGATATGCCAGCATCTGCCAACAGGTGTGTGTGTGTGTGTGCAGCCATAATCTCTACAGAAAGCTCTTGAATGCATTATGATTTAAATCATTGAGTAAGAGTTAGTAATTTTAACATTATGCACTCAAACAGAACGGTCTGGTGCCTATTGTGGAGCCAGAGATCCTGCCTGACGGAGACCATGACCTGCAGCGTTGCCAGTATGTCACAGAAAAGGTTGGTTCATCTTCTTGTAAAACACTTCCCTATCAGATGATATATTACAGAATATGTAGTAATAATCTGCCCAATCCCATTAGGTTCTGGCAGCTGTGTACAAGGCTTTGTCTGACCACCACGTCTACCTGGAGGGCACTCTGCTGAAGCCCAACATGGTCACTGCCGGACACTCCTGCACAAAAAAGTTTACCCCTCAGGACGTTGCATTGGCCACAGTGACAACTCTGAGGCGCACTGTCCCTGCCTCTGTTCCTGGTGAGTGTGACAATGTCAGTCTTTCCTTTTTTAAAAAACAGTCCAGGAAAGGAGATGTTACATTTCTCAGTAATCTCCACTTATAACTAGAAAGCCGTTTTCTGTGTCTTTGTAGGCATCTGCTTCCTCTCTGGTGGCCAGAGTGAGGAGGAGGCCTCCGTCAACCTGAATGCCATTAACCAGGTGCCTCTCCACCGCCCCTGGAAGCTGACCTTCTCTTACGGCCGTGCACTCCAGGCCTCTGCTCTCGCAGCCTGGAAGGGCAAAGCAGCCAACAAGGCAGCTACACAGGAGGCTTTCTGCACCAGGGCCAAGGTAAGTCTCAGAAGGCATTAACAGCAATCCTCCATCAATAGAGAGAAATATTTATTTTATATTTATCAGTTTGCATCTTTGCACAATAGCTATTAAATAAATTCTTATCTTATATCATGCAGCTCTACCCTGACTAGTAAATGATTGATAATAAAAAGCTTTTTGTCTATCAGCCTTGCAGTAATGTGGCTTAGGTAACTTGGCTGATTATTAACACTCAGATTTGACTTTGCCCTCACTCTTCTGCCCCTCTGCAGATCAATGGTCTGGCTTCCAAAGGAGAGTACAAGCCCACCGACTCAGCTGGCAAGGCCTCCACACAGTCTCTGTACACTGCCAGCTACATCTATTAAATACTGTGAACATTCAAAATACACATGGACCAAAGCTAACAACACATGCCTCTCTGGGACTTCTTTCCCCCCTTGACAATACCAACACCAGGGGGAGACAATGTACAATGTAAAACTACTGTTTGTCTACTCAGTGAAATGACTGAAAATAAATCAAATGCCAAATAGTTGTTGGTGTCATATCCGTTTTTGTGGTTTGGGATCTGACGTCACAAATTCAAACTGTAATGTTAGGAAAAAAAAAAACATTTTCCTCCAGAAACGGAGAAATTCTTTCCTGCAAGCTTGACTATTGAGATGTCATGAGTCTTTTTTTTCTTTAACCTTCATAAGTGGTTGTTGTCATATAACAGCCATGTTAACTGTCTATATATAGAGTAATCTTGAACATATCCTAACTCCTACATACATGGCTGTGCAGCTCATCCAAGTGTATCCCCCCCCCCAATTCCAAAGCTCACTGCAGGAAAAGATCCCTCTGTTTAATACTCCAAGTCACACCAAGTCAAAATCAGAAATGTGTGCTAACTTGGTCAAAAAGCAGTTGAATCTGTGCTGAGTTGAGCAAACTGTGGTTTACTTGATGAAACAAAGGGAATGTCTGTGGGGCAAAAACAGAACTTGGATGGTGCCAATGTGCTTTCGCAATAGCCATGAAGACATACTGAGAGCTTTATGAGATGCAGTTCAGTGATCAAATGAATTAAGATTTTCAGGTCTTCCTACATCAACATGTGGAAGTGAGTCAAAGCAGGGAATGTGCTGATGCTGATCATTGTGGTCACCCAAAACTATTAACTTTTCATCTGCAAGTCAAGTTTTTTAAATGCTACATATTTGAATAAAGTTATATCCATTATATTAATGGTTTTACTGTTAACATTGTTTCTTGTACATCAACAAACCCAACATAACCTAACTTTAGACCTTAAAGAAAAAAAGAGGGTATGTGCATATAATTAATTCTTCAATGACCATCTTACAGTATCTTCAAAGTGGTCTTCATGTACAAACTCCACTGCAGCACTGATTAACTATGGGGCCCTATTTAAGGTTTGACTTGAGCAGAAAGTATGTGTTGTGTGATATGTCAAATGATCAGAAATTTTTTAGTCATTTATTTATTTTTTTTAACAAAGACAATAAGCATTATTAATTACATTCATTGCACCAAATATAGCCAAAGCTAAATCCTTAGTGGTCCCCTCCTAGGTGCGTTTGCAAGGACATCAAACATGGAAACATGTTTATAAGTAGGATGTTTTTTTTAGCTCACATTTGTTTAGATCAACACACTGACCCATAAACTTACATATTAACTCATAAGCTTTGAAAAATATACTGGGTGGATGTACTTCATCTTTTAAGTTTTGTAAGGATCCAAAAAACCCAAATGTCTTCAAAGTCATACTGTAAAATGCATTTATCTGTGCATAAACAGACATTTATATTGATTATCAAAAGCTGCAAGCAGAGTTTAAACTATGCCTGTATACTGCATGTACTGTAGTACTAATGTAGATAATAATAATAAGACATGTTGACGACATAAGGCTAAAGGCAAACACTAAGCTTTAAATGGTGTGGAATAGAAGGAAGGAAAATGTACTTGTGATGTATTCTAATGTAAATATGGAAGAATGGGCTTCCATGTGACTTTAACTGTGTCAACTAAGTCTATTTATTATTGTTTACCAAATAGACATTGAGATCAGGTAATTTGACTTCATTGTGGAGTTAATCAGTGGACTTTACTAATAGACATCAGTATTAGTATGTTGTACCTGTTTGACTGGAGGCTTTAAAGTAATGTAACGTTTCTTAACATTGACTGACCTATAACATACACTTAGCCTTGCCAGAGAGATTAGTGGTTACAATTTCCCCTTATGAGTGCATGCAAAATAAATGAGGTTCAGTTTTGGCATTTCTTACTGCAGTTAAACAAATTGTAGATGTCACAGACTAAAAATAGGCCTCTAGATGGCGTAACATTCACATGTAGTACACTGTAAATAGACTTATATTTCTTTCACAGGTTAGGTGTGCTGCAGGAATATCAACGTTAGTTACTGTGGAGTAATGCTTTGAAATGTTGAGCTCAGTTTGATGTTGTAGCGCTTGCTGGCGATGCGATGTGCTGGACAATGATCTGTTGAGGATATAAGATATGAATCAGAAACGAGGACAAGAAGGCTGTTAAATGATTAACATATGGCCAGTAAATAATATTCTCAGTTGTTTTAATGATTTCAGACCACTCATGAATTGTCTTAAGGTCCCTTTTAGACTATTTCTGGGAAAAAAAAAATTTATATGGTTGCATATGAAAATTTATTATCCTGATTATTTATTACATTTCTGTAAAAAGGCAGAAATGAGTGATTGTTTTAGTGTGGGTCAGTTGAATCACCACTTATGACTCACTAGAGGTGTGTGGTGGTGTCTGTCGGTACAGAGACCCTGCCTTCTGCCTGTATAGTCTTATTTGATATGTTGGGGAGGTTTACTAGGGGTCAATCTTTGGGCAGTGGGTGTGTAGGCCCCTGCTGATCAAAACACACAGGGTGTGACGTCGGGACTCTTTAAAAAACGGCCAAGGGCATCTTCCTTTTTTCTATTTTGTGCCACCTCTTTTTCTCTTTTCTTCTCCCACAGAGGAGAGGAGGCTTGCCTGAGGGGCCATGAGCAAGGATGCAAAACCATTTACACACTTTTTATTTGTTACCTTTGGTCTTTATTTATGGCTTTATCTCATTTTCTTTTTACATTCTTATCCGCTTTCTGCAACTTATAAGCTGCATGTTCACAAATTTCTCTCTTAAAAGGGATAGGTGAGGTGGCGCTGAAAATGTTTTACCTGAGTGTGTGTGGACTTCAGGGCTATACGTGAGATGACACACAGGAAGACTAGAAGCCCAAACTGAAACAAGGATGAAGTAAACAGGATGCCCTCAATGACAGAAAGCTGCTCCTAAAGCAAGAGACATAGAAAAATTTAGTTATTCATGCCATGGAAAAATGTGCATGCAATCTGTTCATTTTAAAAAATACATATGCTGCAACTCACCACTCTGTATGTGTACCAACCATCCCGCCATCTCCAGAACCTACCAAGGGTTAAATGTAATAAGCAGTATATCCTGTAGCCAGCAGAGACCAAAATTCCAAGGATGGAAATGATGTACATGGCCAAAGACACAGTCACCTGTGAAAAAATAATTTCCACAAAATTAGGTGATTTATTGAGAGAGCGAGAGAGATTAAGGGTCAATAAATACAGTTAATGACTAAAACTGAAACATAAACCCACTACATACTTACCATCTTCTTAGATGGATGTGTCTCAGTGTAGATAGTCAGGCTTCCAGAGATAACAAACTTAAAAAACAACAACAACAACATCAACATAACTAGCACATAATTTTCCTTTTCCATTTGCTAAAAAAAGCTAACTGATGTTTAATATCAGTCTGGTACAGACTCAAATAGCTGGATTGAGTATCATTGACAAAGGGCCATTATGGTATCAGGTACCATTACTTTGATAAATAACAGTTCAGTACATTTATATCCATGTCTGGAAAGAATGATCCTGGTTTCCTACATACAAGGAGGCGTACAGCTCAGTCTTGGCTGAAGCACAAAGCCCATGCAGCTTGTCAGTGAACATACTATCAATCAAGTAGCATATTCCACTATTTTTGGCATGTTATTGTTAACAAGTTAAATATAGGCCTACCAGAGCTCCCTGCCAGAAGGGAACATAGATATCATATGACGTGGTTGCGCCTTCCCCTCTCAGATTAAATCCCATCAGGACCTCTGCACAGCCAAAAATCACAACAGCAATCTGGCAAGAAAAACAGGATGAATGGATTAGAATACAGGACAGCAGTTTGTGTGTTTGCATCGATTGACATACACTTGTTTACAACATATGGCCTCAGATTGCAGTGTTACCGCAACCATCCTGGGCTCTCTCTGGACGAAGCGATGCAGAGGCTTGTTTGACATCAGTGTGTCTCGGTCCACCTCTTGATTCCCATTCTTTCCTGTTGTTCCCACCACAGTTGTTGACACAGTGCCTTCCATTGTCAGTAGATTCTTCAGTGTGGGAAGTTTTGGGAAGAGAGAACAAGTATTAAATCGAACCAGATGAATGCCCTCCCTTCAACAGTACGGACTGAGTTTAGTAAGTCTACTAAGCAGTTTTAACGAGACAAAAAAAAAAATGTGTAGCAGAACCTCTTCATGAAATATTGTGAAAGTAGTCTCAAAGGAATGCAGGGATAAGTCATTTACCTTATTTTAGTTTTTCGAGCAAAAGAGCAGCGTGAATGATAACAGGAAGTGGACTGTTGGGGCGGACAGAGGAAGTTGGGAAATTTGAGATTTTTACTTTTTTTCATTAGGGGGAGGAGCTGATCACACGAGTTACAGGCTGAGCGTGGCTCAGTGTTCACTTGGTCATCAAATCACATTAAAAACCCACTGAGAATGTGTAGTAACATTAGTTCTCTCTGTTCAATGCTGACACATTAAATTTCCAACAATCTGGTTTTTCAAATGAGTGAACTGTTTTTTTTTTCATGATAGAAGACAACTTATTCTTGTCCCTTCACTGGCTTGATTATGTATATTTACTTTATGCAAAGAATGTAGTTGATAGATATGAACTACTAATGTATAAATTTGAATTAACTCCAAACAAATCAGTTGAAATGATGCCAGCTGTGTTTCTGTTGATCAGTTTTAAACAGAAGAACTGTGTAAGGACCTGTTGATATCAGAGTAATATTCCCAAGACTTAAAGGCAGTCAATTAGAGATCTTTGGATAATAATCTTTTTCATTTCATGACCAAGAATCTTTACTCCCATTCTGTTAAAAAGGGTTAATTAAAAGACAGCATGTAATGTTCTTCATTTATCTCTCTCACAAGTCATTTTTCCTGAAGTGTAACAATGGAAATATGACCAGGAGGTTGATTCTCCTACACAGATATACTAATTTAGTCAATTAACCAAACCAAAAAAGTGTCACTCAAATACAGTCTTATTGTAAAGTTGATATTTATTTCACAATTCATATGAATACAGAATAATAAATGGCTATAAATTCACGATTTCTCTAAAATACATCATCATCATTAAAAAAACAAATAAGAGGTGTTTCTGCATCACCTTTGTTTTATATATTTACAGCCGGTTACACTTTTAGGTGAAACTTCCATGACAAATAAATACACATTAAGATTTTTAAACCAAGGATACTTTGCGCTCAAACGCAATCAGCTGATGGATGGTGTTTCCAAGGTGCTGAACTTTTAATAATGAAATGTTGAAAAGGTAATTATCACTGTCTTGTTGACACTGTTTACATTCCCAATGTAATTTAAAAATTGCACTACAGAATTATTTTCTGGGTGCATATGAGTATATAATAAATAACAATATTAACAACACTAAAGATGGTCATGTATAAGATGTATAAGAAATTATTTCCAATGTAACATCATGGCTTGTTCATAACACAGGCTGTAAACAAAAGACCAACTATCAGGTGTGTCCTCATGGTATCATTCTTTCATGCCACACTGAGTTCTGTTATGTAGATGTGAATATAATACCTTCCTCTTGGTTCAGGAATGTGTGTTGTTGTCCACCTGCAACACAAAAGATAACATCAATCTTTATTTAAAATCTTTAATTAGTGTAAGCTCTACAAGCAAAAGATACAAATTCCACCAAAGCCTTTACCGAGCCATAGGATGAGTCGGACAGTAGGTGGTGCTCTAGGAGATGTGTTGCTCTTTGCCGGATCCCTCCTTCGCTGTTGTACTGAAAGGCCTCTAAAAGCAAAAGTCCACCTTGCTTCACAAACTCCTCGGCCACCTGAGGGGAAGAAATAACTCTGATTAAAGCTGTTACAACTTTCTCTGGTTTGAGCAGCATCATACAGAAGGTTTTTCACACTTACCTGTGAACCACTAACCAGCAGCATGTAGAGGACATCCATACTCAAGGTCACCATCTCTTGATCAGCCATTTTTAGTGTGGCACAAAGTGCGGTAAGCAATCTAAAACGGGTCAGCTGGATGCAGAACTCACGTTTCTTGTGGGCAATATTTGCTAGAACCCTCAGGATCTGAGTATACAAGAAGGACCAAACTAGTAAGATGGAGTAATAACATTGGGAGAAAACTCAACCATGATCAAAATGAAAAGAAATCTAAGTTATAAGACTCCACATTTTTCCTGAAGAAAGGAATCAAAGACACTGTTCATCATTTAGTGTTACAATGGAGGTAGTATATTCTATGAAATCAGTGATATCAAAGTTGCGTTTAATTTGCACAGACCATTGTATTGATGCCTTGAGAGAATGGGAGGAGCTGGATGAGTCCAGGGACCAAGTTGAGAGTCAACAGAGCAGAGCACAAAGTAGAGGAGCAAGCTGTGGAAGAGAGATGGAAAATGACTTGTAACAAATATAATTACACACACACATTAACTCCTAACATGTCAATCCATAGATGTTAATTCTCATTTAATAGCACAGAAGGAGAAGTTCCCTCATCACACTACAGATGAATGACAGCATGACATTACAGATCTTCTTTTAAAAAATGACATGACAGATCTTCTCTTAAAAACTCAATTTCATTAACAGTTAAATAAACATAAACCTGACAACAGATGTAGTTTAAAAAGGGATAAAAGGTAGAAAAAACACACTGGTATGAGCTGTCCTTAAACCCAGTCTTTCCCAGAGCTAAATAGCCCAGAAAGTTTCATCTGAAATCAGGTGTGACTATAAGAACTGTTGAAACCTGTGAGGTTGTTGAGGACCCAGGCACTCTCTCTAGCCAAGGCTGGCTGCGTCTGCAGGTAAGCCTGAAGAAGTGCACACAGAGCAGCTACAATGTGAATGTCACCCACTTGAGTGCTGATGTTTTCCACTGGGCAGGAGGACAGGAGGTTTCCTACGCACCTCAACAGAGGACAGATGAGCTACAGAGAGAAAAAAAGAAAAATTTTCAGATCAGTTTAAAATTGAATCAGATAAGTTTCAGTATTAGCAAATGTACACAGAGGGATAATTAATTATAAAACTCTCTCTGCAAATGATTATTCAATACACACAA
>JAPZDY010000026.1:11429661-11440500 GCA_029783645.1 Ctenochaetus hawaiiensis | reverse complement strand
GGACAGTTTATTTTAATATTTGTGTGTGTGTGCGTGTGTGTAAACTGGTGGGTCAGTGTACCTGTGTTGTTTGTGTATCCGCGTCGGCAGTGAGTCAAGTTGTTGTTGACCTGGTGAGCTGCCACAGTTACGCCTCTGACCAACAGAAAACAGATGAGTCACAGCTCATAAGTGTTGCTGCCCAAAGACCTGGAGAGTCTTACTTTCCTGGCACAACACACACACACACACACACACACACACACACACACACACACACACACACACACACACACACACATCGTCCTCAGTAGTAATTCCGAGTTACTTCACTGCCACTTGGTTAGATCACTGACTCTCTTTCTGCCCTCTTTGCTGCATCTCTGCTGTTCACATATATTGTGAACTCAATATAACTGATAATACCAAATCCCTCAGTGTGATTGCGCAGCATCTCTCTGATTTTTGTGGGATTTTTGAAAAGACATACATTTGACCAAGCTGCTCCATCTAGGAAAACTAATAAACATGAAGGTGTAAAGCTTTAGGTGCACCTTTTTTCTTCCCTCTCTTTCCTGACTTGACCTGCTTTAAACTCTGAAACTCTGCCCTAAAGATGCCTTTGCTGCCGCTGGTGGGCAAACACCCACGGCCGCAGCCTCAAGCCCTACTGGAGGCTCATACTTCCGCTAAGAGTGCCCCGTGATGTTTATGCCCTCAAATCTCTCTGTAGCTAATATTTGCAAGGTATGATGTTCTTACCTTTCAGTATGTTGACTGACATCTGACTTCAACAGATTGTGTGCAGGCCATGTTGTACCCCAATTATTTTAACTAATTTAACAGAATTAGGTTTTTAAGGGTCTAAGTTCCTGCATATGTCACATTAAATGTACAGAGGTACAGTGTCTTATGCCTGGAACTACACAGTTTTAGACAGTCCTGTGGATGTGGAGCGTCAGCAAATTAGCATTTAAAAATTCTTTGTGACACGTATTTCCAGCCAAGTCAGTCTGTATTCAATTCAATTCTTTATTTTTTTTAAAAAGGGGACAGTGTACATTAATCAGCTGTACTGGGCTTTCTTGCCTGCCTGCAGATTGTAAAACTGACAAACCCCATTGTCAAAATATCCTGTTTTCTGTGGATGCAATCACAGATTATTTTACAAACTATGTTGCAGTAGCTTTCATGCGTCAGGCACATACTTCAGTGTAGCCTATTAACATATAGGAACACAGTGTGGTTAGGAGTCACCCTTTACATTCAAAGACAGCTGGTAAATGGTACAAAAGCACATTTTAAAACTGTCAAAACAAAGCAAAATGAAATTATTAATAGGATTTTATTAAATTAAAACACCACATTATTATAACCTGTAACCTACAAGGCAGCTGGACTGCTGAGATTTTAAGTCTGAAATCTTGCATTTGTATATGTGAAACATCCCATCTAGGGTGTCAGGTTATAAAACCTGTTAAAATGCTACAACTTTGCATGAAAAGATCTTACGTTGTTTCATAAGAACATATATGAGAATCTAAATGTTGTTGACCATGTGGCTGGTAAAAGAGCACAGAAATTGGTTCATGTGTCACGTGTAGGCTGATGTGTCTTTTACCCAGAACACAGAAGGATCTGAGGACAACAGGATCATTTAATCTGACACATGGACCCTCTTGAAAGACATAAAAATGAACAAATTAAATAAGTATTCTTAATATTTAGCTGTCTACAGACCTTCCTCGCAGTCAGAGTGAATCAGCAGCGCAAATGCTGTGGAGCCGTACATGCAGACAGGAGCTGTGGCTGAAGCTGTGCAGTCCCGCTGCTTTCTGTTGATCTGCTGGATGATTTGTAAAGTGGTTCTTTGACGCCTGGTTGGAGATGTTATCAGTATTTGGGAAGTCTGCTCTGTCTCTCTCCTCAGGTCTGCTGCGCTCATAAAACAGCAGGAATAATAAGAGAGTGTTTGTGCGGCCGGTGGAGTGGAGTGGAGGAACAGTGTCTGTGATTGTGTCTGTAGGGCCCCTGAGGGCCTCATAGCTGCCCTGAGACTCAAATCTCCCCCTCACAGCGTGTTTTTCTGAGTGAGGGTCTTTCTGTAGAGTCTCTGTCATCCACTGCTGAACCAGGCCAGATGGGAAGGATTTTTTCTTGCTTTCTAGTAATTTGTGAAGTTAGAAGTGTGGTTCACTGAAATCAAATTACCATGAAATGGCATAAGTGAAGGAGGGTGTATGAAAGGAGGTGTTTTTGTTGTTTTCATGTTTAAAGCTGCTCTTGCACTCGAAGATTTTTCAGATTAATATGCCAATTTAGCAAAAGTGCCTACTACCAAAACACATCAAAGTTACACCCTGAGAGATCTAATGTGAGATGTAAACTTGCTGTTAACACCTGGATGAGGTAAAAACATGTCTCTGTGTGTTTTTGCTTGGTAGGGGGTTGATGTTTTTTTAGTGAGGCAGCCAGGCACGTGGGCGGGGTTAATGGGACCACTAGGGAGAGTGAAATGTACTCAAAGGAGGCTGAAACACTTTGGAGTCAGTGGGATGGAGGCGTAGCTTTGCTTTAGGTTGCACGCACGTTACGCACTGATTAAAAGCTTAAATTGCGACATCTGGTGAGATTTTAAAGTTTTCATCCTTAGTGCACAATGATTTGGTGACGATATATATCAATAAGTCGCGCGTTGGACTGATAAAAAGTGTCACAGAAACCATGGCCACTTCAGCTCTGACCGGGTTCTCTATGATGAGTCTGCTCAGTCTCGGGTATCTGACCTGGGACATGATGAGTCCCAACCAGGTGGAAAACGAGCCCGACCAACCTTTTGTTGACAGGTCTCCTGTCCCGCAGCCTCCTCACATCATTTTCATCATGACAGACGATCAGGGATTCAACGACATCGGCTACCACAGCTCTGACATCAGGACCCCGGCGCTGGACAAGCTGGCTGCGGACGGAGTGAAGCTGGAGAACTACTACATCCAGCCCATCTGCACCCCGTCCCGCAGTCAGCTCATCACCGGCAGGTAAAGCGTTTCACCTCAGACCTGCTACCTGTTTTGAATGTCGCTGTTGTTAGGATTATATTAATGTAAAACAAAACGTGTCCAAAACACAAATCTGGAATTATTTGTTTGAAAAAAAAACACATATATGCAATGCAAGTATTACATTAGTTATGTTTTACAAAGGACATACTATATTTAGATTACTATAAGATTTAAATGAATTTAATAAAGCCTTTGTATTTGGATATTGTCTGCAGTGTTTTAAATAATATATATAAAAAAAGAAATTAAATTAAAAGACCAAAAAGTCTTTTGGAGTGTGTCCTGGCATGTGTGACATGGCATGTATAAAATGAACTACAGTGGAAATAATCTCTTATTATCAGTATTTTTTAACATTATCAGATATTTCCATTCAATGATCTTCATTTATATGCATTATGTTCCTATATTTTAATTTTTATATTCAACAGTTGAGATTCTAATGAGATGTAAAGTAAAATTTTGTTGTATAAAGAACAGAAGTACTTAATTTTTGTATATATATTAAAAGTTTAAAACTTTTAACTTAAATTGAACCTTTAACTTAACTTGAATTTCTCACTGCCAATTTTGGGCACTGTAAGAACTGTGTTTTCTTGAACAAATATTATATATAAAAAAGCTCAGGTTACATGTTAGATTACAACTTTTTTTCACAGCTCTTTATGTAGCTTTTTCTCTCTTTAACCGAGATTGCTTAACCACACATGAAGTCAAGGCAGGAAATAGAAACAAACTCCCTCTCCTCCCTTCTTTCACTTCCTGTCATATCTCACTGGGTCTTATCAAACCATCTGCTAGATCTGAGCATTGATAGCACACATTTCCTTACTTTGACAGTTTTCTTAATCATCAACCCTACAGGTACCAAATTCACACTGGCCTGCAGCACTCCATCATCCGGCCCCGCCAACCCAACTGCCTGCCCTTTGACCAGGTCACCCTCCCTCAGAGGCTGCAGGAGCTTGGCTACTCCACCCACATGGTTGGCAAGTGGCACCTTGGCTTCTACAAGAAGGAGTGCCTGCCCACTCGCCGTGGCTTCGACACGTACTTTGGCTCCTTAACGGGCAGTGTGAACTACTACACTTACGACTCCTGTGATGGTCCTGGCCAGTGTGGCTTCGACCTCCATGAGGGGGAGTCGGTCGCCTGGGGTCAGAGGGGCAAATACTCCACCCATCTTTACACGCAGAGAGTCCGCAAGATCCTGGCGACCCATGATCCTCATTCACAGCCGCTTTTCATCTTCCTCTCCTTCCAAGCTGTTCACACACCCCTGCAGTCTCCTCGGGAGTACATCTACCCGTACCGTGGGCTGGGAAATGTGGCGCGCAGGAAATATGCTGCTATGGTCTCAGCTGTGGACGAGGCAGTACGTAATATAACTTACGCCCTCCGTAAGTATGGGTACTACCAGAACAGTGTCATGATCTTCACCACTGACAACGGTGGCCAGCCCTTGTCGGGCGGCAGTAACTGGCCTCTCAGAGGACGTAAGGGCACTTACTGGGAAGGAGGCATCCGTGGTCTGGGGTTTGTCCACAGTCCTCTGTTAAGAAGGAAGAGAAGGGTGAGTAAAGCCTTGGTGCACATCACTGACTGGTACCCCACACTAGTGGGATTGGCAGGGGGCAATGAGTCCCTGACTAAAGGGGTGGATGGGTATGATGTCTGGGAAGCCATCAGTGAGGGGAAGGAGTCCCCCAGGCTGGAGATCCTCCACAATATTGACCCTCTGTACAACCATGCACGCAGTGGCTCTCTGCAGAGAGGATACGGGATATGGAATACAGCCGTCCAGGCCTCCATACGAGCTGGAGACTGGAAACTCCTAACAGGAGACCCGGGCTACGGTGACTGGACACCGCCACCAATGCTTCCGGGATTCCCTGGCAGCTGGTGGAACCTGGAGCGCCACACCGAACCCAGGAAATCTCTGTGGCTGTTCAACATCTCTGGAGACCCCTATGAACGTTTTGACCTTTCTGAGCAGAGACCAGATGTTGTCAAAGAGCTGCTGGCTAGACTGGTGTTCTATAATCGCACTGCAGTGCCAGTAAGGTACCCATCAGAGGACCTGCGGGCTGACCCCCAGCTGAATGGGGGAGCCTGGGTGCCCTGGGTAGGAGATGAGGAGGAGGACAGCTGGGACAGTGTCTACCAGAAAAAGGACAAGGATTGGAAGAAGAAGCTTAAGCTGTCCAAAAGCAGGTCGTTTTTCAGGAGACTCAACACCAGGATCATGTCTAACAGGATATAGACAGGACATGACTTAAAAAAGACATTGATTCATAAAGGAGATGTGTTTTTTGTTTAGTTGACCAAGATTCAGCTGCTGCTGTAGCTTTAGATGTATTTTCAGTGTCTGTAGAGGAACTGATTTCTAAATAAAGTTTAGATGGTTCAACTGTTTTTTTACCCATATTAATTAAAAAGGTATGCTTAGAATTGGAATTTGCTGTTCTGATGAATGAGCGATGTTCCAGTTTATACCATGATGTAAGTGTGTATGCAGATGTAGTTTGTTAGCATACAAAGGGACTGTTTCTTCAAGAAAGAGTGACAGAAATATTAAGGATAGGGTTAATTAAATCAGAAAAATCATCTGCAACCATTTGTAACTCGAATGAATATAACTAATGACTACCTCTTTGCTAATGTGACATTAGTTGCAAGCTTCGTTTTCTGTCACTCAAACTCCAACTTTAAAACTCAACTTCTATTTTATGTTGATTTGTGTTGATTGTATTTCATTTTTAATAAAAATTGTAATAAAAAAATCATTATTTTATACAACTTCCACCCTATTAATGCCTATTGTTCATTCATAAAAGATCTTTTATAGTTCTCATTATTCAGTGTGCTAACCCTTCAGATATAAGAGATGATTTATTCTTCTTTTATTCCAAGTGCAAGAAAAGCCCTTTGCCATGGAAAATATTTTTTAATCATAATGAAGTGGTTTGGTTGAAATCTTAGCACATTGTCACCAGTATCCAATAAAGACTTTTAGAGAGGTTGTTAAACAGGGTCAAAGGGATCTGTAAAAGTAATCCCGAGGGGGAGGGAGACTGTGAAAAAGGATGTGACTTTGGGAAAACACTGATGTCAGATCTGGTAACACAAATAACAGGCATTATTTGATCAGAATAACTCTGTATTAACTCTCAGGTCAACTGTTCTTTTAGAGTCTTTCAGCTCATCATTTTGATCTTGCAAGGTTCACCACTAACCTCCCTCGTCAGCCTCTTTTTATAGCTGCAGCAGACTGCTGCTTTTAGTGGTAAAGCTGTTAAAACCAACCGTGCACTACCACCCCAGGACAAAACAGCAGATAGACAAAGTTAGCAACTAACAGGTGAACATAGTAAAGCTTTTAGTTGCTAAAGAGCTGAATCTCTCCTTTTAGGATATCTATACAAAAGAAGGAAGAGCATATGTTGGTTCTTCATGTGTCTAAATGAATAAAATGTTGCTTTAAAGTGTCTCATAGCCAGTTGTTTGCTAATGTATTTAAAGATTATTATATTTGCATTTGTGTACAGTGGATCTTGGGGAAAACCAGGTTTGAATCATGCACTCTACAAGCAGAACGGAAAAGCTTCAAAAGTTGGTTCATCAATCAGTTCATGTTTCAGAATGCAGGTAGTTTCACACAAACATGTTTGCTGATCTACAACGCAGAAACATAAAAAGTTTCAGTTCTGCATGTGTTGTTCACAGATGAGGTTACCCTTAACTTTTAAGGTAATCGACCCAGCACTCTACGTTGATTTTTAGAAAGGTTGGGCAGTTTCATTTTGTGTCATCTTGTCTTGTGAAACACCAAGAATCTGTGCACCCACAGCTATAATTCTCACTTCCATATTTACAGCAGGCTAAGTACTTCATAATCAAAACTAAAATCAAAGTTGTCTTTCCTAATTGCTTTTCCCAATGCTTTGATTACAGATTTTAACAAAGAAGGCCAAAAGAGGATTTCTTCACAGTCTGAAGTTATTTTCTCACATAATCACTTTGCCAAAAGTCTGTGTGAGTAAAGAGAAGTAAGAACATATCATTTCCTGCCCTCCAACCGCTCAACCTAACCACCACCCAGATACAGTTTCCTCAGGCACAACAACATCTGGGCTTAAGTTCATCGTCTTTGTTGTATTTCTGAAGTCTTAGCGCCGTTTGGTTTATCGTTTTCCAGACACACGTATACATATAGAGGTTGACATCGTTCTGGATGACGGACAAGCATGGAGCAAATTCTCATCCTTCTTGCGACATTAGCTGGAGTAACACACGGTAAAATCCTCATCATTAAAGGAACAAAGTTAAAAACTTTTCAGAACAATTTTAATAACGTGTAATAATGCTGATTCCCTTTTTTTAGGTTTCTTTCCAGTTGCTGAGACGAAGTGCAATGCTATCCACAATGCATCTCTTTGCTCTGCTACTCTGGGGGGATCTGTGTACATCCAAGTGATGACCAACGCCAGCGGCCATCTGCTGCAGTGCAAGAAGCTACTCACCACTGGATCTGTTAAAGTTTTCTCTCTGAAGAAAGAAAAAGTGAAGATAGAGGAGGCCTTCAGGAACAGGACAGAGTTTTTCATCTACAACGGGACGCTGAAAATTGCAAACGTGGAGAAGAATGATTCAGGACAATACAAAGTGGACGTCTTTGATGCAGAAGCGGTCCTCTTGAAAAGCATTTACATAAACCTGAATGTTCAAGGCAAGTGTTTCAAATGTAACCTCATCTTCCATCTTGTTTATGCTTCATTACTTCTGCTTAATACCATAAATTTTTGCAAAAATGTGATCATCACAAAGCAGTTTAGCAAACATATCACAATGTACCAATTTTTGCATGAGGAACTCAATTCACAAACATTTATCACAGCTTTCTGTTACTTTTTTTGATTGATCATGAAGAAATTTAAAACATTCTCTTGGACATAAAAATACTTATTGTAACCTGAGTACTGATTTGACGGCTGTGTAGTGTTTCCTCTAAAAACTCCTACATGAATAACTTCTCCAATCTGGTGACTTTTCTGTTACTTTTTATGCTATCAATAATCATACATTGCATGTCAGCAGTTTTTTCAGGCAGTGCTGACTTGCAATTTTCAATTAACTGAAACAGAAATACCATATTAAGTTTTAACATCAAACTTTCTGCATAATCGCTCGTCAAACTGAACTGCACATGCATGAAACAAGAGCAGTATGACTCATTTCCTTCTTCCTTCTGGTCAAAAACTTATCATTTACCTAGCATACTTGTTTTTATTCATAGAGTCTTTATTTGTACACAATTGCTGTTGATAAAAATGCAGGGTGTGTAAATTGCTATGTCATTTTTTCTAGTAACGAAACTTTTCCAACACAACAAACACACCCATACACACTCATAGTTAAAGTGAGTCTGCTATGTTATGTAGTTACTCTTGTCCTAAGTGTCTACAGTCAGTGCTGGGAACAAATGTGTTATATGATATGAGCAAACCAAAAAACAAAAACTTACACGTCTTTACATTATATTCACATGCTGCTCAGGTTGCAAGTATATATATTTACCATTGTGGTCTCCTCTCCCCAGAAAACACATGGCTCACCTGGATCTTAGCTTGCTCTGCAGCGTTTGTGATAGTGGCACTGACAGTGGTGGGGATAATTTGCTGTGCCTGCAGGAGAAAGCGGCGTGGTAAGAAGTCAGGTAAGACTTAATGAGCCTGTTTATGTTTCAGCATTTCTGTCAATAATGTCATGTGTTGTTGGAAATATTAAGGCTCTCTGTTCCACATTTAAATGCAAAATTACTTTGCTTCACACTATCTTTCATGCAGGCTCAGGTAAAGAACAAACACAACACAACAAACACCTTCAGGAGGAGTTCGGACCTTATTGACCTGGACCATAATGACCAATAAAACACTGAGGACTCAAGGAACAAACAGTAAACAGGACTTTTAGCAGAATGAGGAGGTGGGAAAATTCTTTGGTGTTTTCTTTTTGTATCTTGCATTAGCAATGAAAAAGACTTGTGCAGTGCATCCTGTTGGGGTAACTGTGGTGCAGCCGCTGCAGCAGCTGTGTGTCCATATCTATTAGGTCAGTGTTCAGAATAAAACAGTTGATGTCATTGTGGTTTTGAACTGCTCTTTGTAAAACATTAAAGGATTGCTGCAGATAAACACTTAAAGTCATTCTTTAAAGCTATAGTATGAGAGGCGACAGAACCCTCAGCAAAATCCAAAATTTAAAAAAGAGGCTTATTTCTTTGTTACTCATCATCCATTTTAAAGCCCTGGTACATATACATGCTTAATGTTTGTGTTGTAGCTCTGAGACCAGTAAAACTTTGAGATAAAATTCAACATTTATGAACAGAGTTTCGAAAATGACATGGCAACTGAACTTTTTAAATAATGTCTGGATGTGGCTGTAAATTAAATGCTACAGTCTGATTAAAATCTAATTTTTGAATGAAGTTGCTTCATTTAAAAAAAAACAAATGCATTTATCAAAATAAATAAACATTTAACAGGACTACAAACATCACTAACAATAATTTAGATGTTGTCTACCATTGATATTTTTATCAAAAGTCATATCAAAAACTTGAAAACTGACCAGGAAGTAGATGAATTGAGTGGTTAATTCTAAAGGTTGTTTGTCTTGCTGGTTATTAGTTGAATGTCCAGTATTCTGCATTTCTTACACATAACATTGAAAATAAAGGGACAATTTGTAAACACAAACATTGTTCCACTGTTTTATTCATACGTTTATCTCAAATGTGGATCATAATTCAGTTGGCAGAATATAACAGACAGGAAGAACAAAACAAAGAGAAGATTTTCATGAAGGGCTGAGATACAGTAGTTTTTTCTTCCTTTATACTTGAGTTCAGTGTTGAACATTTTCCCACCAAGAATGAGGAACTCAGAAAATTAGTTACAAAAGTTTGCTTCTTCTGTCATTGTGTAAATAACACAAGAAGCACTAGTGTGATGTCTGAGGATTTGGTTTAAGGTTTGAACGTTGGAAGTCACATAGTTTTAAGACTGATGAAAAACAAATGAGCTCTGCTGATGATGGCCTGAGATAAACTTTTATACAAGTGTATATGAGCATCCAGGGGAAAGAAGACTACAACAGTCCTGCTAAAACATCTCTATGTTGGCTGAATTCATTCAGCACATTCTGCAAATACATGTGAATTTGATTACATTAGATTTTATCTAAATACTCTTAATAAAGTTAATGAAGTTCTTTCATAGTGTTTTTTAATATTGAACTCATAAGACTGGTTCTCAACCTTTTTATTGTAGGTTTTCTTTAGTATCTAAACCTCAAACTGAAAATCCATTCAAAGCAAACTAATTGAAACATCTTTGCAGATGCTACATGACACATCAGCAGTCAGCTTACATTCATTTTGCTCTGGCTGTCAAAGGTAGAGGCAGACGTAAACTTATTTTACTTTTACTTAGTAAGGATGCTTAGTGAAGATTGATATTTGTCAGATAAAATAACAATAATATGACTGCAACTGAAGAATAGTTGTAGATGAGAAATAGAAACATGACATCGAGTGACTTGTTTTTTGGACGTTGTGTCAATTGAATAGTGTGTTGTTATTAAGTCTGCTTCCTCTTCCTCTCTGAATTGTGGCTTAGAGTTGAGGTTATTTTTTACTAAACTTTTTTAGATCGGAGTTTTGACATCTTCTTGTGTAACGCTGATCACTGAGAGAAGACTTTTTAGGCTGCTCAGTGTAGATGTGCATGTTTTG
>JAPZDY010000026.1:11404734-11423007 GCA_029783645.1 Ctenochaetus hawaiiensis | reverse complement strand
CTTTCTATTTCCATTTTTAATGTTCAGGTGGGGAAACAGACTGTGATGGCAGACAGGATGGAGCTCAGTGTTATGGACCTTTGCGAGGAACTGTGGTCATCAAGCTGATGGACAGAAAAATGGCCTCAGAAATATACAAACTGTTAAAAGATGGAGAGGAAATACTGGATGTGAGAGAGAATAAGATTACAACTTACATGTCAAAAGACAGATCCTTGTTCAGTCCCGGAGATGGAACATTTAGGATCAACAACCTGAGAAGGTCTGATGGTGGTGAATATACACTTGAAACCTTTGATTCGGATGGACAGATATTAGGGCAGCGAACTCTTCAGTTGACCATTCAAGGTAAAAATAAACACATATATGAGATGTAAATTTTTGTGTCTCCTTATCTGAACAGATATCTCTCATGTGTGGTTTGAGAGCTGCTGTGGTGATTGTCATATTAAGTGGGATTGTTTTCTTTTTTGCCAAGGAACAGAAGAAATACGAGAGAGCTGAAGGATCATCAGTGTCTCAAAAGATGGAAAATCAAGAGAACTCTGTCACGATGATTAAAATAAGAAATTCTGCATCTGAACTTCAACTTTCTGCAGCCAAAACCTGAGTGACACCTCTCACCTGCTGTGGTTGGCAATGTGTTTTTATTCAGGTGAAAGCAGTTTAAAGTGGGAAGTTTGCTGTTTATTCTTCTTAAATTCTTTTCTTCTCCTCTTTTTATTACTGTATTAGAATTTGTCTTTGAAGAGAAAAAGTTGATCTTTTTATGATTTACATTTTTGTATTGGTACTAATCTTAGTGGCAAGGGTTTTCTATTTCTTATAAATAGATTTTACGTTCAAACCATATCTTTACCAAGTAGTATTAAAGCCCAGACTGTTATTTTACTTTACCAAAAGTGTGCATTTACAGATATATGTTAATCTTAAAAATTACATTAAGTGAATAGTTTTGTGTCTGCTTTGCTTCAGTGTTTGCAAAACATGATCATTCAAAGCTTTGATATCATTTAACAGTACAACAGTTACAACATTTACAACATTTAGTTGCTTTCCAATGTTCTTATTTATCTTAAACCAGTTAAACAAAGAATCATGTAACATCAGTCATTGTAGCCAGCTGCTGAGAACTGAATAAAACTCTCAGACTCATCTTCAGTGTCAGTAGGTGTGAGGTTTCCTTCTACCGGTTTACTGAGAAATGACTATTATTTGTGGACAATTCTGTATTCAGCTGATCTGTTTATGAGGAAGTGTGAACATTTCAGGAAAAAATAATGATAGTTGAAAAATAATCGTACTGCTGAGTGGGAGAAGCTTTACTCAGACTGTCAGCATTAGAGGATGTTGAGTGCTGTTGAGTGTTTATTGCTGTTATTTTATAGAAATATGTTAAAATGTCTGATGCCCTAATATAAAGTTGCCAGTAGAGGGCGACAGACTCCAAGACATCAGTAGAGAGAGAGAGAGAGAGAGAGAGAGAGAGAGAGAGAGAGAGAGGGAAATAAACTTTAAACCAGGAACACTACAGATAGAACTCAAACCAATAATCCTTTGACTCAGATTATGAATTGCATTGCAAATCCTTTTTTCAAAAGAATAAAAACAAAAAAGGTGGATTCGCAAAAACCCAAGGTACACTAAAAGGTAACAAACAAAGGTAACAAAGACAATAATTATCTCTGAATGCTGTAACTGTAACTAGAAGCTGACATCATGTAAAAATACTGTACAATACTGTGATCATCATCACTGTAGTATTTCTGCAGTATCCAGTCACTTAAAATCAGTAGATAAGATTCAAACTCATGTTCAATGCATTGATACATCTGCTTAACTGTGTTTTGGTGGATCATAAACATTTTTTACAGAAAATGTGTTTACTCTATGGAGTGTTTTAACTGTTAGTGTTGTTACATTTATTTAAAATTTGTAGCTTTGGAGTGTCTCAGTTATCACTCACTCAGCGATCAGATATGTGATGTATCACATGCTCACTTTGCCAAAAATGATGAGATGAAGGGATGACAAGACAGTTTGTTTTTGTTGTTGTTTTTTTAAAATTTATTCCTTTGTTAATAAGTGGACATGGACTTCTTAGAAATGCTAGCTGTCAGTTTCAAAACCTCTTTTTAGTATGAAGGAGGAATGTTTCCCTCTCTTCCACTCAGTCCATCAACACTGGGGCCCTCTTGGTCTGGGCTAAAAGAGAAGTGAAACTTACATCACTTCCTTCTTTCCTCTCTGCCTATAAAAAGATTAATGCAGCAGCACTCCGCTTGGTCACAGTTTTCACACATTCACCTCAGAGGCTGATCATTTTCTGGACACATTTCAGCCTGTTCGGTGAAGGATGTGCACATTTGTCTTTGGATGAAGTTGACAGGTTGGTCAGGAAGCTGCTGACTGGATCAACAGAGGCTGAACACGGAGGAGACATGGAGGCTGTGGTTGGACTGTTACTGATGCTCCTCGCAGTCTCTCACAGTAAGCTGGTTAACCTATGACACTAAGAAATCAGATTAAATATTAATTAAGTGTTCTACAGCTCCTGCCTTTTGCTCGGTTGTTGACCTGAAGTGTAGTCATGAGTGTTGCAAAGACATTATTCTCAGTGATGTGTGATGCAGCTCAAATATTGCAGGCTGGAAAACTTAATGTAAATGCTGAAGAAATGACCTCTTTTACTGAAAATTTCAGAAATAATTGTCAGTTGTTCAAATGATATTTGAACTCTTTAAATATTACGAAGCTTTAGGATTTTTTTTTACCTATTTCTAAGAGGATTGTGAGAAACGGATCAATTTCTTGTCTTTTCTCAATTACATTAAAATTACATACAAGGGATTCTTCAGATTGACCTGTTAACCCTTTAGCATCTATCTTTTTGGCCCTATTTGAAATTGTTAAATGGAAAAACTTGTAATAGAAAACTATTAGGCCAAAAAACACATATATGCATTAGTGATTTTGTTAGTGGATAATCACACACATTGAAAAATGTCAAGCTCGTCCAAAAACAGGACACTTTTAAATTTCAATACTGAAATCTTGATAAGTTGTGGTTGGTCAGTAGTTTCAGTGGATTCAATGGATGTGAACAGATGAAATGAGATGTTTTGTTGCAGTACCTCATTCTTGACAGCTCAAATATTCTTAAACATGACTTTTGATTTATTTTAAAGTACAAAACATAACACTCAATGACTTTGAACAATTTTATTGAAATTTGCTGTCTTTATACTGAAACTATGATTTTATGAAATAGCTATAAAAATTGTAGTTAAACTGTATTTAATATAATGTGCATTATTTTAGATACTTTCTCTAAATATAGCCTGAAATATAATATAGACCCTCATTTCGGTTATTATTCAGATTAAAGGTTCCAGTGATGACAAGATTAGTTTATCTTAGTTAACTAAAAGATAATATGTATTACAGCAAAATTTCCCTGTTTTCTGTTTCTTTACTGTTTTGCAGCTACAGGACTGGTGACTTTCAGCTGCACAATAATAAAAAAGCCTGTTTGCATAGTGTTGTCAAAAGGAGATACAGCTGACACTGTTATTTGCTTGAAACCAACATTTGCATACTCCTGAAATATTGCCAAAGTCACAGAGCTAATAAATTATAATTCAGTGATCACAGTCTGATGATTACTTTTTTATTCAATTTTCTAATGTCCAGGTGTGGAAACTAACTGTGATGGCATAAAGGATGGAGCTCAGTGTTATGGACCTTTGGGAGGAACTGTGGTCATCAAGCTGATAGACAGAGCCTCAGGAACATTCAAGTTGTATAAAGATGCAGAAGAAATACTGGATGTGAGAGATAATAAGCTGATAAGTAATCAGTTAGAAAAAAGGTCTTTCTTTACTCCAAATGATGGAAAATTTAAGATCAACAACCTCAATTGGACTGATGGTGGTAATTATACTCTTGAACTTTTTAACTCACAAGGACAGAAATTAGAGCAGCGGACTCTCCAGCTGACCATTCAAGGTAACTATTTTTGTCGACTAGGGCATTTAGTAATATTGAAAAACATACATCATATACTCTTTCTACATTAAATATATCTCTATTCTACACTTTCATTCTATACTTCTCATATCTGTCGAAGCTTGGTTTATATTAGAGAAGTCACCTGAGTGTGTTTCCTTCAGCTCCTGTGTCCTCTGTCCTGCTGGTCTATGAGTGTTTGTCCGAGGGAGAGATGAGGGTGTCCTGCTCCTCTGAGGGAGGGGACAGTCCTCAGTACAGCTGGACTCTGGATGGACAAACACTGACAGATACTCAGCTCCTCTCTGGAAACACTAAGAGTAAAAACATCACTCTGAGACAAAATGTGTCAGGACAGCTGAACTGCTTAGTCAGGAATAATGTCAGTGAAGTGTGGAAAGAGGAGAAGATATCTAGCTGTGGTGAGAGAGAACATGATGAAAAGATAACTTGATAATTATGATACTGGTGATTATGATCACTCTGTGAATCAGTCATTGATCTGTTTCTTCCTTATAGGTTTTATTTTCATTGATTGCATCTCCAATGGGACACACATATCACAGTGGGTGTTTGAAGCCAATAACACCCTGTGCATCCCAACAACAACAGCCCGTACTGAGGGTAAGGAGACATCAATTACACCCTCCACTATTATCACATCCTCCACTGTGACTTCCACCATCACAGCTGATCCGTGGTACATTAGTAAGTGAAAACTAACTCCAGTGGATTCACTAAAGCCATTTTCCCTTTTTTATGTTTTTGTCTGTCTCTCTGAAAAAACACCCCTTATATTTGTTAACTTATGCATCTGTTTGTCTTTTTTCTCTGATTTTTATTACTGAAATAGCACATTTGCCGATCATGGGTGGTGTACTCGCTGCACTGTTGATTCTCCTCATGGTCGGGCTGATAGTTGTCTGCATTCATAAGAAAAAGAAAAGCATCAAACCTGAAGGTACTGAACCAAACTCACTTTCTCCTGAGACATCACTGCATGTAAACCCAGGTTGTGTAGATGAAAAGAAACATTTGACATTTTGTGCAATTCACTCACTTACTTTGTTGCCAAGTTTTAGATAAGAGGACCGATACCAATCTTTTGAATGTCAGTCATTTATGTTAACCTCCTGATAGCAGCACGTAGCACAAAGACTGGAGGCAGGGGGGAAGAAGTCTGCTTTACTTTCATCCTGAAGTGACAAAATCTTTAAATCAGCACATATTTAGCTTCTCGATTGACACAATGTTCACTTTTAGTTCAATTAGTGAACTTAAAGGAGGATTTAATGTTATTTAATGACAAGAATCAGGTTAACATTTCCCCTTGTTTTAGCCTTTGTGGTGAAGCTAACAGGCAGCTAATGTAGCATTAGCTTCCCATTTAACTAGACAAACTTTACAGTTATTACAGTCTTCTCGTCTGTGTTTATCTCGTCATAAAATGCAATGTGTCTGCGCCACCTTTTCCTCTCGCTTCACAGGGGAGGAGGATGAACATGAATTAACGTATGCTGATGTCAAGATAGTGAGAAAGCACAGGCAGCAGATGCCACCAAGGGCTGAGGCGGAGGTGGAGTACGGCCAAGTCAAGTTTTCAGAGAGACCTGTGGTGACCGCTCAACCAGAGGGAGATGATTGTGTTTACACGGTGGTCCGTAAAAACAGGTGATACACAGTGTTCAGTGTCTTTACAAGGACTGCACCACTGAAGCCACAGAGAGGAAGTGTGTGTGTGAAGACGCCTACAAGTTTTCACCCTGATATAATTTCCAGTAGTAATAGAAAAAGGTCACCACAGCTCATAATTACGAGTATTAATTTTATTTCCTTTAATAACTCAATGTTATTTATCAGTCAATGTTATCGACTGATAAATATTTTAAGAAAATATTCTAAATACAATTTTTTACTTCCCTCTTCCTTCTGAAACTATGTTGTACATCATTGTTTTTTGCTTTTAATTTATGAGAATGCTCACATTCATTTCTTTGTTTAAGCACTGTGAAATTGCAGAAATAATAACAACAATGTCTTTACAATGTGTTTAGTTAAATTTCTACACTGATAGGCAGACATTAACAACTCACTAAAAGGCTCAGAAAAAGTGTCATCAGTATGTTTATGTTGGTCCGTCAGCATTTTAAACTCAATGTCAAAGTAATAGTGTTTTCATTTACTTAAATCAAAATGTAGGGTATTTATTAAACCTGTGTGGATGGATTAGTTGAGGGTCAGAGTACATACATCAAATTAACTAATACTTTCTTGCATTGGTAGACACATTAAAGGTTTGATGTGTGTAAAAGTATGTGTGGGAGTTAATCACATTATCAGTCATGCCATCTTCCTTTGGTTTTCTAACCCAAAGATAAGACTGTGGAGAAATTTCTTGTCTCTCAGGAAGTTTAAAGTGAGCAAGATTATGTTTCCATGATGTAAACACTTCTGCTTTTTCATAGCTGAGAGATTATGTTGCCTCAAATTGGTTAACTGGTTGCAAGGTGTGATTTTTAAGATTACCTTAACACAGCTTGTTGATAATGTTTGTCTGTTACTGCTGAAATATCCCTTTATTTTGTACTCTGATAGAGAAGTTAGCAGATGCAGACAAAGATAATATGCACTCTTTTCATATCTAAAAATTCCTGCAGACAGAGCTATTGTTCCGATATCTGAGTTATACTTCCACTTACACACTTTGCTTTAAAACTATGAGTTAGCTGCGCAAGAGAACCACCTTTGAAAAGAGTGTGTTGCTCTCTTCCCATTTCAGCTTAACATAAATAAGGGGGAGCTGAGAGGTTCAAATGTTGTGCTTCTGACAGATTTCACCAGAGTCAAGAAGAAATGGACTTAAAAGCTTGTCAGATCTCGTGCGTGAAACACGTTTATCTGTTAACACCACTAAATTTCTATATTTAGTGTGTTGTGTTTCCTGTGACTTTGTGGCTTTCATTTCATAGAATATATGTGCCACATCACAAGTACTGATAGAAGTTTTAACCAACTGCAGTAAAAAAAATGCTAAATGATGTATCATTAATTTTTATTGCTAAGAGTTTGAATAATTTCATGCTTCAACATACACTTTAAAGGAGAGACAAGCCTACTTTGTTGATACTTTGATACTTTGTTGTTCATGACTTCTTATTAGCCAGCTATGATGCAAAAATATGTCAGTTTGTTTAACAGTAATTTGAACTACATGCAAATGAAAATAAGACCAGGAAGAGTGATGTATGAGCCTATTAAATGACAGGATGTACGTAAGCATGTATAATAATTTTCATAAGCTATAAAGTCAGTCCTCTGCACATTCTGCATTCACATGTATTATTATTTTGAGCACCTGACAAATAAAACTATTTTTAATTGGTAGTGCAAAGGCTGATCATGTTCTTGCCACCTTTTAGGCAACTTAAAGACATAAAGCAGTGTAATAAATTTTCACTAATATGATATACTGATATAATTTAGTCAGTCTGACTAAAAAGTGTGAGAACTAACTGTATTAATTATTTTACAAGGGGCCCTATTTCAGAGACATACAGTCATTTTTAAGTGACCATTGTGCAGCTTTTGCTTCAAGTTACAGGAAGTTGTGCTGAGTTGCACATACATAAATATAAATATTAAATTTAGAAACAAATTATTTGGTGCAGGGAGGCATCAGCCAGTGTCAGTCTCTTGCATCTAAAAAGCAACTCAAAAGCAACTTGCAGTGAACATTCTGTAGAAATAACTTTTCATGTTGCATGTGGCATCTGCCAAAAGCCTTTTGGTATGGGTGTGGACTGGGTCAGTCAGTGTACAGCCAAACCTTTGATCCTCAGGCACAGCACCCTTCTTTTCCATCTGACTATTACCCTCTGACACACCTGTTTTTTTTTTTTTTTGGTAAAATAATGTTATTTTGATAAGTTATGCTTACCTCTGGTGCAATCACATGGAATATTGTTTTATTTAAAATTTGTTACTTCTTATATTTTAAAAATGCATCCATTAACAATCAGCTCTTCTACGTTTTTTTTTTTTTAATCTTGTACAGAGGGTGACCATGTGCTTTCGGTTGTATACTCACTGTAAGTTTAATCAGAGACAGAGGTTACATGATTGGTTGAATTGATCGCTTGAGAGGCTAAAGGTTCATAATTATACCTGCCATTTAGCTGATTCACAAAGCCATAAAACTTGTGTTTATTGTCCATGATAGTTGGAGTGTCCTTAAACAACACCATAGATTTTTTTTTAGTTGAACCCTCTTGAAGAAACGTGGTTGAACTTCTGACTGACATAACCGACTGAGCAAATATTAACAATACAGGAGAACTGTATGATAAAACTGCTATGACAATCTACTATCCTTTTTCCATCTGATTATTCAGCCGGTACGATTTTCTCAATACAGTAACTATTTGAATATCTAATTGTTCAGTGTGTGTAAAAGAGGGAATTAAAAGAGACGCTAAACCTCAGTTATGATTTTGTTTATGGTTTCTTTGAGTTTCATTAAACATTTATTTTTTCCTCATAAAAAACAGGTGATTTGGTCACTGTCATGACGCATTCATGTGATGTTACACTGCCACACCAACAGTGTTTAATTGTAAAACCACAACTGGAATGAGCTGCCATTTTTCAAATCTTGGCTTCCCAGTTTTTAATTGAACTTATCTTTCAAACGTCTCGTGATTTAATGTTAATTTTTTTTTTTTAATTTTATTTAGTATTTGTACTGTACAACTGTTTCTGTAAAGGGAATCTCAAAGGTTTTCTCAAAGTTAAGAATTAGTTGGTTAAAATCTTGTTGAGTGGCCAATATGATTTTATAAGTCAATTGTGGCAAATTGTGGTACAAAACTGAGGTCATCTCAGATCATAATTAAAATATATACATATATTAAATATTAAATGTGTTTTAAAAAAATGTGCAACTGATCTCATTAAAAGCAGCGAAACCAGTGCAAGCTTCTGTTAAAACATAAGAGAAAGGAGACACACCAGCGAGAGAAAAGGGGAAACTCGTTCCCTTCACACTTGACTGATAAGACACAAGTTGCACAAACTTGGTTGTAGAGTGGTTTATTTTGAAATCCTTGGCTGACTTTGGTCAGTGTTAAATTTACATTGCTACATTTGCCATTTTTTCTTCCTCTTTTGTGACCTACAAACTACAGCAATCTGAAGTGTGTTCACATTTCTTACATGTACAGTAAGTACATACTTTAATGTGTCATACAGTACATTAGGTCCTAAAAGACTACAGAGGAAAGGAGCTGTTTTTCATTTAGAGCATGTGGGTTAAGCGGTACAATGACTATAGATTGTGAGTCATGTGGCAGCTGGCTGTTTTTCAGGATGTGGCTGAACACTGCTGTCTGAACATCTTATTCCACAGTCATTTTTAAACACATTTGCTTTCAGTTCCTTACTGTTATTGCAATGTTGTTGCTAAAACAATATATTGAAACTTACTTTTTTTTAAGTTAAAAATGGAAAACATTGTTACAAAATGCCTTTTTTATGTACTATACTTGTGAAACAATAAATGTCAAATGCCATTTGTGTTTCATTAAAATCAATGGCCCTTACTTCCTTTTTTAACATTTCTGTCCATTTAACCTTTTTTTAGGCTGTTACTTCCTCTCACATTTGTTACAAATGAAAACCCATTTTTTGGTACTTTTATATAATCCATTCCAATTAAAGGTATCTTGCATTATTATTTAAACCGAGAGAACACTAAAGTGTTGTTAAACTTTGATATCACTTTTTTTCTTCTTCTTTCTTTATTAATCACAGAGGTAAAACTCTCTGATCTCTCTATTTCCTTTAAATTTAAATAGTAATAAAGGCGTAGCATCACTTTATAAATTAGCAACAATTTGTAAAAATAAGTAGCACTGCTGTTCTTGAATGTACCTTCATTATTAGGTGCATTATTCATTTTAACTGCATTTATATGTGAGTGTGATTTTGAGATACACGTCCTTATGCAGGTAGAACAAATAGGAAGTGATTAAAATAAATTAGCTTTGTCCACTTTCTTCCTCTTTCTTAGTTACACTGACACCGTTGTTCTCACTCTATCAACCAAAATTCCCACAAATTTCAACACTGCTTTAGCTTAAAGAAAGAAGAACTTCTTAAAATGTCTTTTCATTTTGGCTATTACCAAATACTCGAAGTACGCAAGCGAGTTTGACAAGTGACATGTTATCCGGTGACTTTTTGTCCTTAAAATCACATTTAAGTCCTGTTATTGGCAAGTAGACACTAAAGATGATCAATGCAGCTGATGTGAAGTGCTTGTCATTGTTAAAAAAATAAGTTGTGCACTATTATAACATCATATTGATGTGAATCATCTTCATTCATTCTGTGGTAAACCCTTAAAAAATGAAACTATGTACATATGTTGTGCTGTATCAGTCTTCCATAAGAAATCCACCTAGTATTCCTCCGATATTGTGTCAGACAAGATGTTTCTGCTGGGGCTGGTGGTGTGGTGGGTGTCAGTGGGTCCACTCAGCACAGGTGGGGTTGGTGTAGTTGTGGAGGCCTGCTGAGAATGTTGCAGCTTCTTCCTGTTTATCTTCCTCTCTTTGGCTCGCCTGTTCTGAAACCAAATCTTTACCTAAAACACAAACATGATTGATCAACATCAGGACTGTGTGTATCAGGAAAGGACTCTTATTGGATGCTGATAAAATTTGATTACAAATAATAAATGATGACGCACAATTCTTAATCATGGTTTCATCTGTATTATGTCTTGGCAGGCTGTTTCTTGAACTGAAAGGGGTTTTTATTTGTTCACTTTATTTCACCTTCCCCTACTTCTGCTTTAGTTAAGTAATTTCCTTCTTTGCACATATGTAATTTGTTTCACTTAACTATTGGTTCAACGAGGTGAAGAATTAGGCAGAAAAATAAATATTAATAACAACAACAGATCAAGAGAGAAGGCTTCTCAGTAAATAATTACACAAGATGTTTTTGTCACTACAGTGGCTTATGTTGTTTTATAATTGCTGTTTTCTTCTAAATGGGATTGCTTTTTTAAATTTATTTATTCATTTTTGCTGTGATGGTAAAAACTCAACATAGGGTGACTAAATTTGTCCATGTAAAGCCATGACAACTACACCGACCAATAGCAATACAATTTTTTTAGGTTTCAGTATAACTAAATGATCATAATATGCAAATCATGTAAAAACCTCTTCGCCGCTGTCCCCTCTGAGTCTCATGCTAACATAGAAACAGACATTAGAGGGCCAACCAGTATGGGTTAGTGAGACTGGAAAAACGAAAGATATTACTCTCACTCATTCTTAACTAAAGGCAACAAAGGCACTCTTTTTTGTAGTTCCTTTGGATTATCTGTGATCATTTTATTATTGCTTTATGAACTTTAAGTGAGATTGTGTGGAAAAACTCATTCTGCGAGTGGGAAAACACTCTCTTGCCTAATACAGTTCCCACTGTGGGTTGTGCACTGCAGCCTTACTTTGTCTTCACCAGTCGTTTCTTGTGCATGTACCAATATCCTGTAAGTGCAACTTGTGGCCACAGTGGCCGCTGTTCAGCAAGAGTTTCACAGAGGGATAAAAATAACTTAGAAGCTTTACTGGAACCTGAGTCTGCATCTCAAGGTTTTTTGGGGAGACCATTTTAGCATATATACCAGACTGTGTTTCAGCCACATACATTACATCTCATGTGCCTGTTAGGAACATATTCAGTCTACTTTTAATGAATCCAGCTGCCTAAACTGGCTGTGTGACATAAGGTACTTTCATGCTATAAGTCTACTGTTTTCCCTTTTTGCCTATAACAGCAGCTGTCTTCTGAGCTTTAAGTGCTGCAAAAATGCAAGTGACCTACAGTAAATACTGTCCCTAAACGCATCCTACTCAGATGAAGAACTGAAGCTATGTTAGGTTTGGGTTATTTACATCTGCCTCTGCCTTTTTCAGTCATGTCCCTTTGGCTCTCACCTGTTCTCTTGCATCCTGACCTTCCCTGTACTTCCTCTCATTTCTCTACCCAGTCCTCTTGCCTCTAACTTTAATGTTCCCCGGTCTTCTCACCTGTCTCTCTGAGAGACCCAGTGCCACTGACAGCTCGGTCTTCCTCCTCATAGTGATGTAGCGGTTGTACTGAAACTCCTTCTCAAGCTCCAGGCGTTGCTGGTCAGTGTACACCACCCTGTACTTGTCCTTAGTGCGAGTCTTTCCTCCTGAATCACACAAGAAATCCCTGATTTAGCAACACAATGGATACATGTTTGGAGTATTGACTGACTAAATGTAACCAAATCAGTTATCCTTTCAGTAAAACAAACAAGAAAGATTAAAATGTCAGTTTGTCACGTGCATTGTGAGTTGCAGCCAAACAGACGACTGATTTGAAGACGTGTGGTGCCACGTTCAAGTTCAGGCGCCACTTAAAGCCTCATCAACTCTATTAATCACACTAACTATAACTAATGTAAAGACTCCCCACTGCATTGCATCAGTGGTTCTCCTTATCACTGTGAGTGGTGTTTACATAGGTGTTTACACAGGCGGCTATTCATTGACACGCATGTTCAGGCACACACGCATTTTAAGGAAAGGGTGAGTCAGAGTTATTGATCCGAAATCTTGACCGTGTGACAGCATCGATCGAGGCAGACTTACAAACACATAGATATACGCCTAAGGGGTTTGGAGGAGATTCATTTTGAAGACTTCCTGTTTTGCCTGCGTTATCAAACCAGTTTGCTACCCTTTTGCACCCACCCAGTGGACAGAGAGGGTGGGGAGCTACACTTCTGCAGACTTCACGGCCTCCACTGTTAGCTCTGCATTGACATCTTACAACATTCTGCCGGAAGGGAGGGGACAAAAAGCTTGATGAATGTGTGTGTGCATTCAGTCTGGCTTTACTAAGCATACATGTTGAAATTTTTCATGTCTATAAATATGCGTTTCACTATTTTTGTCACTCAGCTCACCCACGGAGTCCTTGGTAGAGTTGGTAAGGTGATTTCACCAAGGACTCTGACTGCTGTAATGAAAATAAATGTTTGTATCCTTAAACACGGGGCTACTGTTATCTAGATGACACCTTTCCTGTTAGTTTCATTTATTGCCATTTGAGTTATCTGATCGGTGATCAGCCAAAAGGTAGACCAGAGAATATGTGTTCAAACAACTTCAGAAAGAAGTTTTGTCCACATTAAGGAAGGAGTAACCTGAGTGTTTAGAAACATAATAATGAAAAATTAACATAGAATATTTATCAAATACACCAATTAAATCATACAGGCTATAAGTCTACATTGTGATTTCTAAAGCTGTGTTTCCAACCTGAGACGGGCGGTCTGCTTGGCTCATGCGGTCTCCTCCTAGAGCTGAAGGGGTCCTGGCAGATGAGGTTGTACGGGGTGAACGAGCCCCCTCCAGCGGCGGTGGGCGTGCCGCTCAGCTCCGCGGAGGAGAAACTGACCTGCCCGGCGCTGGGGCTTGACCCCGGGAAGCTGTACGGATAGTCCTCCCGGGGAGCGTAGACCGGGTTCCAGGCACTTGTCGATGGATCACCGACTCCCGGGACGTGATGATAACTGGGAAAGTCATACGGAGGCGGAATGTACTGACTGCTCAGTGACAGTGTCTGAGCCGGGAGTCTGGCCGACTGTGAGTTGTACATCCTCGTCCGACAGGTGAGTAGACCTCGGAGAATCAGACAGCCTGGCGCATGTTAGGCCTCCCTGTTTCTCCCCAGCAGGTTCTGGCGCTCTGTTTTCCCTTCAAGTCTAAGGTTCAGGCTTATTACTGCCCGGCTACCTGAGCGGTTTGACTACACACCTTTATAGATTTACTGCCAGGGAGTTCAAAAGTATCATCATGACGTCACGTTTTACCTGAGATCCACCTGCCTGCTCGTCTTGGCGACGTGAGGCCATTCACCCTGATTTACCCGGCCTGCTCCTGTGGAATATTTTGATGAAGGCCATGGTGCAAGGTGTGCGTGAATTGTGTGTGCGTGTACGCCAGGTACTCGTGATATCCAGCACAGAGATTGTAAATCAAAATATGAGTTGGCTCGGGGTGCAGAGGTTTGGATAAAGCAATAAAACAATTTGAAACATACTCAGAATCTTGCTCACGGAAGAATACAGAATTATTATGGGCGAAATGAAAGTATTCATTTGATAGATAACTCTAGTTGATAAGCTAAACTGCACTGCGAGGTATTTATTGTCAAGATCAAGAGCGTTTAATTGCACTTTATTCAGATTGTTGACCGTAAAAAAACAGTCAAAAGTATTTAAACTAAAGAACTGTTAGAAAAGCCATAATAAACAACGTACGTAGTACATAATTGTTTTACTGTAAGATATAAGCTTATTTTGTTGTCATGCCAGATTCTGAATATTGTTTATGAAATTACTTTTATTGTTATTGTTGTGATTACTACTAGTGCATGTAAATGACAAAGATAAGAGTATTTCAATGTTGCTATATTGAGAATGAACTAATTTTGCTAAATTTACATACATTAAAACGACACATTTCATAAGCTAGAATTTGATTTTAACTGTAACATGTTGTGGTTACTGCTGCTGTTAGTTAAATGCTGTGGTTTAAGCACAGACCTAATCAGCAGCTGGCAGCTAAAAATTACTTTACTCTTTCATGTTTAGTAACTTTTGAATCGTTCATGCAATGGACAGGCTTTAAAAACTCATGTAAACTGCAGTTCCTTAGCTTCTTAGTAGTAACACATATGTCTTGTCTGCCTGGGATTCTGTTCTAAAAATGGCTACAGAATGCTCGTGTTTAGTGTAGGTGTCAAGTTAATCCATTCTCAAACAAAGTAAATGTAAAATTAGGATTTTAAAATGGTCAAGACTTACACAGTTTAGGTTCTCCTGAATCAAATAATGCATGATTACCAATGCTAACTGCCAGAATAGGTTAAGGATAACAAAATGAATCATAAAAGTCAAATTGCTTCCGTTTTTGAAGCGTTAAAAAGCACAATGTGAATTGTGGTTTATTATAACTATAAACAACATGAGCTGCTCAGGTTTAATGAAATTGCCTCATAACTTCACTAAAGTACTCTCAGTATTTGTGTAAAGGGTAATCAGTTACATTCCACCAGTGAGTAGACCTCACGTGGTGTGTTTATTACCCATCCAAACTATGTGTAATGGAGGAATTTGTATCTCCTTAAACATGTTTCCTATAAACTGTTTATTTAAACAAAATGCAACAAAACCAACTTCCAAACATATTAGTTCAAGTAAATTATTGTCTTGTTTGTTATTCTTCTTCTTGAGATAATTGTTGAGCGTGAAGGAAGCCATTATCATGTTATTCTTTAAGATGTGGGAGGTTTAGAAACTTGGAGGGAACACATGGGTGACAAACAGACACCACTATGTTTACAATCATTTTATTTAAAAACACCTCAAACCTAAAGTGTTGTGGAGAACAGTATTGCGAGGAAAGTCTGCTATAAATGTGTTGCGAGCAGAGAAACTGTTCAAATCCATTTTACAGTAAGGCAGTATCGGTTTATAGAGTACCGTTCAAACAGTCCATGCTTGAAGCAACCACATGAGGGCAGCAAAAAACTGAGTAATGTCATGTAACTAAGAGATGAAGACTTGCTGTTTCCAATCAAATGATCAATATGCACAAAGTTTACTCTTCATAGAACATTCAGTTTCTTTTTCCTTTTCTTCCCTCCAGTCGATTTACTCAGAATAATATGCTGCACATATACTGTATGTTCCGCTTGTTGAGCTTCTTTGCGGGTTATTATGAATCTGAGTCAACCAAACATTCATAAAAGATTCATGTAAACATCCTTGTCACTTTATTCATTATTGGCTATGACGTTTATCAGCTTTTAGCGTGAAGCAGGCTCATGTTAATGGAGAGAAAAGTGCTACATTAAGGAAAGTGCAACTTATACATTAAACTTGCATTTCAAAAAGGTTGGAATACAATAGATCATAATACAGAGGAAAACCAACTTGGCTGAATTCAAAGAAACCTGGTTTTAGCACTTCCAGTATGCATTAGATCATGTGGTAATATACAAACTGGATGCGACAATTTGTCTTCAAACAGTCAGAGTTTAAAAAGGGTTTAAACTCAAAGCACTTGTCTACTGCTGTGTGCCAGAAATGAAAACCTACAGCTGTGTAAATCTTTATTATTTATCTTAATGAAGGGTTACTGTAAATAATGACAGATATATGGAGTTCAGTTTAAACAGCGCGGCATAAACAGGGTTCCCACTGATCTCCTTGTGGTTGTCCTGACATTCAGGCTCATTGAGGTGGAACTAAAAAGAGACTTGTAACCTCTTTTCACCGAATCGAAAAGCTCACATGTGTTAGAAAGAAAGCTGTTGTAGGTGCCCAGACACACCCAGAGCTTTCATCTACCACAGTCTGCCTTCTTCTAAGACCTATTACAGTCCGCAAATAGCCTGCAAAGAATACTTATCAAGTGCTAAACCCTTACAGTGTGTCTGTCAGAGTCTGCCTCAGTGAATTTATTATTTGAAATGCTGTACAACAAGTATCAGTATCATTTGACATCACAGTAAAACACAACAGCTGAATAGAGGGACTTAACGAAAAGTGGTCATTAAGGTAAGTAGTTTAGTTTACTTAGCAGGACAACTCACCGAACCTTTTTAAGTTGCCTTGATCCAGAATTGTGTGACAGATTATGACACCACAATGTTTGTGTGCAAAATCGTCTGGTTGATGACAAGAAACCATTCAAATTTTAGTTTAAGTAACAACTTTTTCCCCAGTGCAGTATTTCATCATGCAAGTTAACATTCTCTATAGACTAATTGAATCTTTCAAACTAATAAGAAAATTAAAACAGATTTAAGCAGATTTAACTTGCTCTCTGTCTTTATTGGGCAGTCTGCAGTTCAGAGCTGACAGGAAATGAGGGCAGACAGAGGAAAGGGATGACATGCAACAAAGGCTCGGGGCAGGACTCCAACTTGGTTTGTTGGATTAATTTTGCCAGTGTTTTACACACATGGTCACCAGGATGCCTCCACTTTCTCTTATTTCTCTCCAAGGCTTTTTATCCCTGTATGAACTTAAATTAGAGCTGCATTTTATGATGGGTGTCACTGTTGATAAATCTACCAACTATTTTGTCAATAAAATCAAAGAAAAAGTTTTAAAAAATGCCAAAGTCTTATATAACTTCCTCAAATATCAAATTCCCTGACAAAACAATAGTCAGAAAGTTTGTTGGTTTACTGTATTCATATTGGAAAATAATAAGGGATGGTTCGATACTCTGCTCGTAAAATTGTGTTGGATAGATAATCAAAACTGAGAGTATGATGAGGACAACAAAGCCTGCATCTGAGTCAAGTCATACGGAGCCTCTATTTACTACGTCCTTTATTTTTTATCATTTTATGGCTTAATTTATCATCATCCATCAAAGGTGTGTTTGGTTCAGCTAAAAGCCTCAGCCCCAAGTGTTTCCTGCTTCTAGCTCCCTTCCCCCCTCCCAGGGGCCTCCAGTGGCCCCTGACTGTCAGACAAAGCGAGATAACTTTTGGCCTTATCTTAAATCCAGCGCACACACTGAATGGGCATAGATGGTGGTTGCACTAGTTAAGCTCCAGCCACAATCCAGACCAGCAATGAGAAAAACCCTCTCTTTTTCGATGCTCCAACAGGCTGAATAAGCTGTGTATTGTTGTAGTAGAATAATTTTGAGTCCAGTTTATAAGGTGGTTCATCACTCTGTCAAGCTGTATGAACAAAGACTGCTACTAAAATATAAAGCAGTAGACACAACTCCACTTTGTGTATGCACTCTTCAAACTTTACACGTTTACACCCCATGCGCTCTGTTAGAGCTGTGGTTTACAGCAAGATACGTGTGCATCCAGTGAAGTGTATCAGTAAATATTTGCATAATGTGAGTGTTGTATGTAACGGCTGCTTTATTATCTATTACCGCTTGTAAATGTTTAAATTTGATATCGCAGTACTGACACATAAGATTGAGGATCCATGGGGTTAAGTAAATGGATTTCGACGGATGTGTTGCAAGCAGGTGTTAATCACACAGACAGAAATGAATAGATGTGAAGGTGGGACAGTCCCGTGTGGTGTTGCTCCCCTCCTATCTAATAACCGAGGCTCACAGGCTCTCTAATTACTGCTAGCAGGGCTTTTAGATTTACCCTCACAATTAG
>JAPZDY010000026.1:11393363-11404717 GCA_029783645.1 Ctenochaetus hawaiiensis | reverse complement strand
CCCCCCCACACACACACACACACCCCCACCGCCGTCTGCTTAAACCCCTTGTTAGAGAGAAAAGGCCCTCGTCAGCTGCAGGGTTGCGTTATGAATTTCAAGCCATCCTCACATATCCTGGGAAAGGAAGAAATTAGGGAGGGAGCCAATATAGAAAACAGGCGTATTTGCATGGTGTGTGTGTGTGTGTGTGTGTGTGCGTGTGTGTGTGTGTGCGTGCGTGTGGGCTCATATTTGAAAGAGAGAAGGCTGAAAGAGCAGAGAAAAGAGACAGAAAGGGGGTAAGGACAGAGGGAGGTGTGGAGTTTTTTTTGTGTGGGATGAATGGCAAAAGAAAGGAAAGAAAAACAGACAATAAAGGAGGTGTAACATGAGAAAAAAGGGTTTACACCAGATAAAAGTATCCCATGTGTTTAACCTGTTTTACACCTGATCCTAGCAGTGTGATTATTTGAGTAAAGTTATTTTCCTGAGAAACTGAGACCTCCATGTTTGTTTCCAAAGCAGGACACCATGAGCTCTGCCAAAACCCCTTTTTTTTCCTGCTTGGACCTCTCACTCTCACTCTTTTCTCTCCCTTTTCATTGTGTTTGTTGTTTTATGGAGGGGTTAGATGCGGTCCAGATTGCTGTTGCCAATAGAGACTGTCTCAGTTCACCTCCAGTTTCTTGCCACTCCATTCATAAACAAATCACTCCAGCTCGGAGGGACTCTCAGCTGCTACCGGAGAACGACAAGCAGAACTCTGTCTGTATTTTGAAGTTTTCTCCCTTTTGTCTTCTTCTTTTCTCTCTTCGCTGCTTTATTTTTTAAACTTCCCTCTGTCGCTCTCTGCTCAACTCCCTCTCATAATTTCCTCCCTCCCCTCCCTCTCCAGCTCACTCTTACTCCAGCCTCAGCAGGGTTGGACCACTGACTCTCTCCTCTGTGTGAATCTGTCAGTGGGGCAGTGCGTATGTGTGTGCGCGCATATCTCCACTGGGAACACTTCTTTCTAAACTTGCAGCGCTCTTTGGGAGCGGTGGGCAGGCTTTTTCAGAGTGTGAGAGAGGAGAGGAGACCCCTGTGGTGCTGTGATTTGACTAAACAAACAGCCGGGCTCAGAGCCGTACCTCCTCCAGCGGGCTCCCGGGACAGCGGAGATTAACCTCAGACTCTGAACATCTGAGAGATCTATACATCTGAAAGCAGCAGCCCCTGTAGAGACGACCAGCTGGAAACCTCTTCTCTGATTTCAGAAGGAGGAGACCGACTGCTGGCCGGCAAGCCTCCTCGGACAGAGAGGGAGGACTCGTCAGTGCTTCCAGGATCGCTCTGAAGGTAAGGGGGTCTCACTTTGCTTTCACTGTCAGGGATTTTACTTTTAGTCATGGCTACTTGGCAGCTGTTGGCAGAAATGAAGATGTACTGGACATAGTGGTTAAAATTCACTTAGCTTGCACGAGTAGTCCACTGTGGCAGATTCAATTTCATAGCTGTCTGTCACAGCGAGGATGCACCTCATTCTTATAACTGGACACTTTGTTTATGTAACTTTATGAGATTTGAACTGAAAAAGTAATCTTGTTCTCACACTTTTAGGTTTGTTTCTTGAGTGATGTTGTTGCTAGTTTGTGAGAATGTTTCTCTGTTTGTGGTATTTGTTGCTCACATACTTGAATGTTTACACACGAGGAATTACAATGTGAATTACAATGAGCAACCTGTTCAAACATCAACATGGGGACGGTTTGCATCTCTGTACATAGACACCTTTTCACTCCTCACACAGCGCAACCTTAACAGTGTTTACATTCTCACTAAGAGAATACGTTTGACTAGGTATCCCAGGGTCTTACACACACACACACACACTCACACACACACACTCAAATGCGCACACACTGAGCTTTATAGCACATGCTGTTTGTATGCGCTCTACTTTGTGCTTCACTGCTAAAGGGCTTGTTTATAAAACCCTCTTCAGTCACCCTGAGTGAACCGAGGGTCCTCACAGCTAAACCATCACTCTCTTTCCTCCCCTGTGAATTGCCTGAACAGAATCAATCTTCTCTGCATAGCTACATGCAGAAGCTCATTGAAAAGCCATGGCTATGCTCTGATACCAGAACAGTCATCAGTCACTGTCACCAGCATCTTCTGCAACTGTGCATGCATCTCCTTTTAGTGATAACGCATACCAGCTTGAATTCATAGCTTAATGCCTTGGTCATCCTTTTTTAAGTGTAAATCTCTCATTAAGATTTGATTCAGTCTCATCTGAGGAACGCAGCACAGCGCAGACATAAACTATCGCTCAAATCATCTTTTCACATTCATTACTGGAGAAGGTTTTTAGTACTAGAGACGAACAGTACTGCAATGTGAGCTATTTCATGGCTGACACATATGGCATGCATGTCTGTTCACTCCGATCCCGCCATATGATTTGCACCTGGAAACCTTCCCACTTCACTGCCATGTTGGGCTGCCGCGGTGTTTAGATGTTGAATCGGTTAACTGCACATCCATCCTCTGTGTGCAGATGACCTTCTTGATAGAAGGGGCAGCTGAATTAGTTGTAAACAATGTTGGCATGTGTTTTGTGTCTGAGTTTCCTTCTGAAGCCTTTGATCTTCTCTGGCTCTGTGGATATTTCTGTCCAGGAGTGTCTAGTCCTGCTGTTGTTGCAGATGAGTCTTTGGAAAGTTGCATTCATGTCATACTTTTACCATCAACAGTGTTAGATGGAATTGCATTCATATCATAGTTCACCTCCAGCTTAACATTCCCTTGCATGAACTTAAAAACAATAGACGGGCTCTGACAAATCTTTGTAGCATGGATTTCTAAAACACAGTGAAGCTTCATTTGTCTCCTGAGCACTGGGGATTTTTCTCCCCGTGCGTCAGGCTGCTGGTATGCACTGCAGCAGGGCTCTTCTTCCCCGGCCACGATGCGGCTCGGCCCAGTCGGCTCCATTCCCCCTGGCCCAGACCTAATCCTTCGTCATCAGCTGTTTCCTGGCTCTGGGAGATCTGCACATGCCAGCCGCACTGAGAAAATGTGCTTCACATTATGACCATGCAAAAAACATGCCAGGGGTCTGATCTGGCTCACATGTAATGATATGTAACAGTTTGAGCTCGGCAGAACGTTTTGCAACACATTGATCCCATTCTGTCCTCCTGTGATTTATCCTCTGTGAGCTGGACCCACAGCTGTTCAGCAATCATGCTCTGAAAACTGGTGTGACGTTGTTTAGGTCTGGATCGTGTTTTCAGTTTAAAGCAATTTGAAGGCCCTCAAACATCTTGTCATGTCATTCTTACACTTGATACTTTTTTTGCCTTATTTTTCATCTTTAAATATAGCTTTCTGTGACTCACTCTCTGGTGGTCTCTTATTGGCTGATTCATAATTCATCACTCATTCTTATGAAGTGAGCTGTTGTTTCTCTGTAAATCTATTAGTATTCTGCCTGTCTGTCAGCCACCGCTTCTTTAATGCTCTACTTAGTCTCTTACTTGAGTCATATAGTTTTAATGAAGAGCACTAAGTAGTGTGGCGATACAGCATCCTGTACGGCTGCCCGTCCATCTGGCTCCCCCCCCCCTCCTTCCCTCCTTTTTTCCCCTCCCACCCACTCACACTGGGCTGACAGGCAGCTGCATCTCATCTCCAGTCAGAGAGCACAGCCACTCCTACAGAACAACTCCTGGAGGAAGTGTTTCGTTTTGAGTTCTGCTGCCAAACTTCTTAAAGGAAATCAGCCTTGAAGTGCAAAGAAAGGTGTCATTTTCAAACAAGTAACAGAAGTTGTCTAAACGTGTAGAGGCAGCAGTGGAAAGTAACTCAAAAAAAGCATAGATGTTAATACTTCACTTGAGTATTTCCATTATATGCTTTTCAAACCACTACATAAGTTACTTTTTACTTTACTGTGTTTACTGTTAACTTCTCTTACAAGTCACTTTTCAGGTGAATATTCATAAACAAACACTAAAAAAAAAAAAACAAAAACAAAACAAAACCCAAAGAAGTAATAATTGAGTGAAAGGTACAATCATTTCCTCATATACTTACAATCTGATTCCTTCTTGCAATCAGTGGAGTCACCCCCTGCTGGCCATTAGATAGAATGCCGATTCAAGACACCTGATGCACTAGTTTCACTTATCAGAACCTGGAGCTCTGATCAATTACTCTAGTGCCTGTGGTAGCACTTCCCCCTGTTTTCACTCTTTGTTCTAAGCTAAGCTAACTGGCTGTTGGCTGCAGCTGCATACCAATCAAACATGGTAGTTGTATCAATCCTCCCCTGTAACTTAAAGCAGGTAAGCTTCTTTTCCACAGATAGAACAGATCCAGTAAGATTTTCAAGCTAATTTTTCAAAGAGCCTTGTGTTAAATGCAAGACTTGTTTTTGTAATAGATAGTTTTAATAGCAGTGCACTCAAACAAAAGATTCAACTACTTCTGTTATCCCTGTATTGGTCAAAAGGATACAAAAAGATACAACAATCTCCTTTCTGAATTTAATGCGTAAGGAAAAATACAGATTTCCAGCAGGAAGTTATGGTCTCCATCACATTCTTTTAATCCACTCTCTCTCTCTCTCTCTCTTTCTCTCTCTGGAGTTTGTGCTGTCCTCAGTCCAACAAAAACAAGCTGGAATTGGTGATCCAGAGCAGTGAGACAGGATGGAGAAAAACAGTCTGTTGCTTTTACAAGATAAGAATATATCACACAGTGGAAAATAGAGACAAATTTGGATTGTTTAATGCTATGGTGAAATGTTACTTTCAGAGTAAGTGGTAACATCCTTAAGCTATAGTGATGCTGATCTTCTAATTTTGCAGTAATGTTCATGCATAGGAAACAATACCCAAAAGAAAAGAGGTTGTTCTGCTATAAATACTTAGGTAACATAACTCTACATACACATGCCAAAATAGTAAAAATTATCACCTGAATTGACGCTTCTCTGTCTCTGTCCTTTCCCTCCTTTCCCCCTTCCTTCTGATGTTATCGTGTTTAGGGAAACGAGTGGAATTTGAAGGCACTCAGACCTAATTGTATTCAGCTGTTTCTGTTTCTTTCTCTTAGGGGGGTGTGGGTGTGTACGAGTGGAGAGGCTGGAAGTGTGTGTAGGCGTCCTCCACTTTTTACCGGGCAGGTTCAGGGAGCTTATACCCTCCTCAAGTGACTGTTGGATGGCTGGTGTGCAGGAAAAAGGAGGGTAACCCCATGCAGATGGGTGGTAAGGCCTCTTAAGATAAACGTGGGAGGATGTGGTGCTGCTTATGTGAGCAAACATATCTGATATGCCTGTATTTTTAATCAGTAGAAACAGTTTAACTTGTCTGGAACAAAGCACACACACAAAATTACAAGCTGCAACCTAAAGATTTATGGCCCATGCAAGAAAATGGGAAAAATCGACACAACTTCAATGACAACATCTGCTTTAGATTTTGATATCTTAATCACTTTTCCTTCATTTAGGTTCCCAAATTACTAGAAAATTAGCTCATTAAACTGATATCAAACACAAGCCACTTCTAAGGCTGTCATTCTCTAACCATCAGTTTTACCCAGAAGCCCCTCTTATCCCCCCACCGCCACTACAAACAGCATTTACAACTCTGTTTGAAAGGGGGCAAACCGAGACCCACAGTTTCCCAAACATGTGTTGCCCCGGCATGAGCACAGAGTCACTTTGGTTGCTGAGGTAAGACCACTCACAGTCACTGCATCCTGACGCTGAACCGAACGAAACCAGAGGGAATTTTTTACAGAGTCTGATAATGCAAACTGGAGATGGCTTAAGTGCAGCTTCAAGCTCTAAAATTACAGGATGCAAGCAGTTTTTCTGGCTGATAAAGAGGTTTTCAAAGCTGTGTCCAGCTGTGTAACTGGAACTTCTTGTCAGGGGTCAGTGCACTGTAAGTGCGCAAAACTTAACTATTAATGACGCTCAAGACCCCTTTTGTGCCTCAATCAGTCCTGCAAACAATTACTCAACATTGGCCAAATCTGTTATGACACAGACAAGCTTCTGGAGGGTAGAAATATGTGAGGCATTCCTATGAGGGTGATGTATTTTTCATTTGACTTTCAGAAGTGAGAGCAACAAAGCTTTAACATTTAAGCTGCTATTACCAAATAAGGGTTTGTGTGTGCGTTTACAATATATCAAATGACTACATGCAATATAAATATGGTTGGTTGTATTGATGAAACTGCAGAAAATTTTCACCTGACTCAGATTAACGGAGTATTTTAGGGTCTTTCCAGTGTGTCCACACTCCCAGCTCATCACATATGGCTGCTTAGTCAGGTACCCTTGATGTGAGCTGGCAGGATTTGAGGCGTAAAATAACAACTGATGAAGTTCAACAGCAAAAGACACCCAATTTAGCCAGAAGTTGACATACAGTAGCCAAAAGACTAGAGTAGTGGCAAGTTTTTTTTGCTTCATCCTAACCAAAGTGTGACTGTTTCTGAACTTAAAATACATTTTTGAAACAGCAAGTGTTTCTCAGGGTAAGCCATGTTACAAAAACTTGGTGGAAGGACTTTGCACATAGCAAACAGACACTAACTGGTCTGTCAGATGACAGCAACAGAATTTGAACCAAGTGTAAGTAGATGATGAGTTGACAGTGAGATTGTGTTGGTCTTTCAGATCATGAAGACAGATCGAGCAAATAAATCATGAGACACTGAGAAAAAAAGAAACTGAAATTCCACATGTCCTTCATGTTTTCTACATGGTTTTCAGCTGGGTGAGGTTTGAATGGGCTTATCTCATTGCAGCGTCTTCTCCTGCCACAGTTCAATGGCACCAGACTGGGCAGACAGCGCCACCAGCTGTTTATCTTGATGTTGCCAAGTCCTTTTGCATAGCAGTAGTGGATAGAAGCATTGGATCACATTTTATTTCAATGATCTTCTGGAACCCTGGTTGAAAATTGCATTACATTTAGATGGAAAATGATTAGTGTTGGGTTTACAGGTTGTGGCCAAAAAAGCTCTTAATGCTCCTGAACACATTGCACATGAATCAAAGACGACTGTAACAAAGTGAGCACATAACCGAAGATGTCTGGGGGTGCACAAGCTGGAACTGTAACTGTTTTTCTCTCCTCTTTTATAATGTGAAAGATGATTTATCGTGGTACAAACAAAGGCTTCATTGGCTAAACTTAAGCATTTCCTGCTTATAGAAACTCATTTTCTGGCAGCATGTTGATGACATACGTGCTGTTGAAGCTGAGATGACCCTGCAGTTTGTAATGTACAGTATGTGTATTAGTCACGGCGGGGTGGGGTGTCTGTAGGGGTGAGAGCAGTGCATCGTGGGTCTGCAGCCGAGGGACCAGAAGGTTTTCCTCATCGGGGGGGGGGGCTGGCAACTCTGTCCAAGGCGAGTGATAAAAATGGAGGTTTGTTTTGACAAAGACACACTAGGTCATTTTTTTCCCACAGAGCTCGCCAAAGTCTGGCTGTTCAGAGAGACGAAAGGAAAACCTGACATGCCTCTAAGCCCTCGAAAAGATGAGCTCTGCGTGTACATTTAGTCTGCTGCAGCTATTCTGGTGACATGATTTGGTGCATGTCCTGAAAATATGTTGAATAATAGTCCGTCTTATCTGAGCTATAATTGTTTGCATTGGAAACAAGTGACCACGAAATTGGAGATGTTTGTTTTGCAGATCACAGCTTCCTGTGCACTTGAGCAGAGTAAACATCGCTGCCTGTGATGTAAGACTGTGTGTGCGCTCCCTCTGCCGTCCCACTCTACGCTCTGATGTGGTCCTTGCCATAAAATTGGATTTTGTGCGTCTGCGTGCTCCATTTGCTGTCTTTTTCACCGTCTGGTGCACTGTGCAGTATTCTTGCGGTGTGTCAGTTGTTTGTCATGCTTTGTAATCCGTCTAACCAGTCCGTTTTGTCATGCTGATTGTTTTTGTTTTGTCCATTTTTTTTCTCCACTTAGCTCTTTCTTCTTGTTTTTCCTCATTTCTGATGGTTGTTTACGTCTTTTCTGTGCACCTTGTTATTTAAAGCAGTTTCTGCCTTTGTAGAAATTCCTTTATGCACAGTTTGTTCTCTCCTCATTGTGATGTCTCTTGTTGTCCTCATGAGTATTTGGTTGGAGGCTGCGGTGGTCTGCTGTGTCACTGATGCATCACCGCCTTACACCCACACAAGGCCAGAAAATTTCCCCGTACAGGAAGTCCGAGCTCCCCAGCTGCACTTTGGGAGGCTTTTTTGGACGTCTTTCTCTCTTTTTGTTGAAGATTGCACTTTTTTTCCCCCTCCCTCTTTTTCTAAGCACAACCTTTCCCCCCCTTGGGACAAAATCAGGCAAACAGTTGGCTGCAAAATGTGTTTCACAAAGCAGTTCCCACCTCATCGAGCGCTGCTTCATCAATGCCAGATGTTTAAATAAAACATGCAGCTACAGTGCATATAGATAATCCCAGAGGTGAGATTACAGGCTGCGATGGGACTTGGACCGTGCGTGGGCTGCGCTACGTCCCGCTGAGGTCGATTTTAGCATTCTTCCTCATTAGCTGGTGACACTTTGAGTGTAGCAGGCTTGTTTATAAGAGACCAGCAGAGGGTCAACCAGCCACCAAATTCCCAGCATCTGTGGGAAAACTCATACAGTGGGATAACAGTTTATCTGTCATGGTGATTACTGTGCCATCATTTACATAAACACTGTTTGTTTTTTACAGACCTCCGCGATCATTGCGGGAATGGAGAATCTCATTTCAGAGATTGAAAAGACAACAATAAACATCAGTGCTTGAAAAAATATTTCTCAGATCATTTAAATCACTTTTAAGACCCTCTGCAAGATCTTATCCCCAGACTGAGAGCCACTTGACTTGACTTGACTTGTAGATGTCATGGATGTTTCTTACTGTAAATGATCTCAAACAGAAGTCTGTTGTCACTGTAGTTCAAACTAAGAGCTTCTCTCTGTTTTAGGGGTTAAATTGCTACCAAGTGCTTTAATTAAATGAGGGACAAAGTCAGTGAAATTCTGCCAAACTTTCTTGGCAGATTCACTAGTGTCCTGACCCTTTTTAACACTTTTTTTGTTCACTTTCTTGCACAAAGACCTGACCAGGATAGAGATTTGCACAAAAAAGCCTATGTTTTTAACAGTGTTTAGAAGCGTTTCCTCACGCCAAGACTACAACTTTGATGATAAAGTTGCATGTTTCCAAATCTCTGGTTAATCTTACTCTTGTGTTCTCCCTCCAATTTTTTTTAAGTTCCATTTTGTACTCTGATCCTAGTCAGCATTTACTATCTTGAGGGTTAGACTTTGTTCAGAGTCTCCCCACTGCCCATTGGTCAACATAAAACTTCATCATGTTGCATTAGCCAAACACCATTTTTCCGTCCTTGTCAAAGAAACTAAAATAAGTTTCGAACACACTCAGATTCTTGTTCGAGCGGAGAATGTTTTTCTGCTGTTTGATCTCAGATATGAATTCATATCCTGCTGTAGCCCTAAAGGAGCTCTGGGCTTGTTAAAGCAGAAAATAGCATCGGCAGCCAGTCACAATAAGATTTGTTGGTCCTAACGGTGCCAAGTGACACATGCGTTTGGCGTCACTGCGTTCGGCTGTTGTCGCTCAAAGTCATCACCGCTGACACTGAGGTTACTGGCACTCTTAAGCAGTGATGTATAGCTTCCTCAGTGTATGGTCCCCCGCTGCTGGTTACTGGGGCCCCCGGGGATAAGGTGACCCCCCTTGCTCCTGCTGTCATGACCAGCAGGGTCCCAAGTGTATCAGTGGTCCTGGGAAAGTTTCAGAGAAGTACTGTGGGAACGTGAACTGTACGCATACACCAGTGACTGTGATGTGTGTGTGTGTGTGTGTGTGTGTGTGTGTGTGTGTGTGTAGTGGTAGTGGGCGAAGCAGGAGTGTAATCAAGTGTGTGTGTACAGTGTGTTTATTTTAGCGCATGCAGCATTATGTGCCAGTATGGATGTGTGTATGGATTACCAAAGAAAGAAGGGGGGGAAAAAAAAATCTCTCTCTCTTTCTCTTTGCCTCTTGCTTTCTGTCTGTCTCACCCTTTTCATTAAAACCAGGAGGCCTGGGAGGAAATGGACCAGTCATGTTTTTGGAGCAACTCAAAAGCTTTTCGTTTTGGGAGCGGAAGTGCCAAAGGCAGTTAATTTAGAGAGACAACGTGTATCTGGTTTGAGAAGCTGGCTTTGGGTTCGTCATGAAACTTCACAACCTCTGCCAAACTGATCGGATCATCCATCTATTTTATATCTGAAAATAAAAGCATCAAAGAGCTCAGTAACTTTGATGCACTTTTATAGATGCACTGTTAAAATTTGGTGTTGCCAGATATGATTGATGAATGAAAACAATGAAAACAGAGTATTTTCTGATAAGGTGGACAGTGTGGTCTTTGAAAACACATGTTCTGTTACATAATGCATTAAGGTGGTTCAGTTTCTTAAAATAGAGATTGCAAAATTGGATTGTGTTATTAAGTTTAAGCGTTAAATGGGGTAAGATTTCGCAAGACACATTTTACATTTTTTCCACTGCCTCCCTCGTTCTCTTCCTCCTCCACCCTCGCTCTTCCCAAGCATGCTCTTCCGCCCTCTCTCTCTTTCCCACCCTCTTGCGTACAGGCCTGTGATCCATCCTTAACTGTTTCCAGACGTCCGTGTGCTGCAGACCTTAGTCCCCTTCCAAAACATAATAACAAACCTTTCCTCCCGTCTCAAGCCTTGCTTTTGCGTTCTTACTTTGCAGCAAAAATGGCAAATTTCTTGAAATTGGTTGATGATGAGGATGGGAGGAGGATTCAGTAAGTATTAGGCATCTTTGGCCCTAAAAGCTCCTCAGTAAATGCTGAGATTTTGCTATCACATGTGTTTGCAACATGATATCTCAGTTTTATTGCAAAACCAAAGCAATCTTTCAAAATCCCGTTTATGCTCATGTTTCAGTAGCAGCGTATGTGAATGCCCTCATTTTCACTTTTGTTTACACCAAAACCAATTAATGGCTCAGCATGGCTTTAGAATAGCTTGGACGCAGCATTGTTGCCAGCGAGCGTGTTGAAAAGCTGCACACAGTGACCCGTTTGTCAGTGGGCAGAATGCTGGTGAACCAGGAACAAAAAGAGCCAGACATTGTCGCTCTGTCCTGGTGCAGCGAGGCATCAAATACCTTCAGAGTGAGTTGCATCCACACCTCAAACTCTGCGTGCCGGCCTGAAATTATTAAAGAAAGTTTGACAACAAAATTCTTTTTGTTTGATTTCTTTACTATGAGCAGAACATTTTTTGTTTTTTCAGTTTTATGACATTA
>JAPZDY010000026.1:11380721-11393263 GCA_029783645.1 Ctenochaetus hawaiiensis | reverse complement strand
CCTGGTGCAGCGAGGCATCAAATACCTTCAGAGTGAGTTGCATCCACACCTCAAACTCTGCGTGCCGGCCTGAAATTGACAACAAAATTCTTTTTGTTTGATTTCTTTACTATGAGCAGAACATTTTTTGTTTTTTCAGTTTTATGACATTAAAAGCACATTTAAAGCATGTAATAATGTTAATTTTCTTAACTCTGACCTGACCTGCTGGAGCTCACAGGGCTGGAATCGGTCCATCATGGTGGATTGATGGGTTGATATGGAGAGATGTTTACTTGGGTGGCTTGCATGTTGATTGGCTTGAATTCAAACTAGATTTTCTTGCTGTTTTGTTCTTATCCACTGAAATTTATTGCATTTTTTGATGACAGGGTGACCTGTATTCTTGAGATATTTTACGAGGGTACATGAAGATTAATGGATGCTGTTATAATTGTTTCTTTGTTTGCAGAACAACGTGCATTGAAGGCTTTCACCATGAGGAGGGTGACGCCATCCATGCTCCATCTGACAGTCACGGTTACAGGTGAGAACTAATTTGTAATAAACAAGCAAAATATTTCAAATTTGTTACAGGACCATGTGTGCTTTCGCAGGGAAGTGGGGAGCATGACATCCAGCAAAGGTCGAGTATTTCACACTCAAAATAAATATCCAGAGGAAAATTTAAATGACTGAGTTCGCGGCGTAGTTGAGTTGCTTTACAAAGTTGTGCTAACTGATTGGGCAGGTTATTAAAGTTTTTTTTTTATATATATTTTATAACAATATTGAAGGTTTTCAAGGTATTGACATAAAAAAATAAAGCTCTTTTTTGATTTTTATGAGCAGGCCAGCCTATGAAATAAAACAACACTTTGATGTAGAAGGCAAATGATGCATTCAAACTGCTGTCAGTTTAAATACATCTGTCACTGACAAGGCTCAATTACCCCCCACACATATCCTCTGCAGACAACTCTCATCCTTCATCATTAAGAGATAGAACAGGATCTGGCATGAATTGTTGATTTAACCTTTGACCTTATGCTGCCATCTCTTTGACCTTCAACCGGACCTTTTTTTTTTCTCATTGTGTCATCTGCAGCCCTCCTGTTTTTCTGCAACAAGCTGTGCTGTCTGGAGATCACACCTGATGACAAAGATCTCGTCCTGGCTGAGGGCTCTACTCTCACCCTCACCTGCTCTGGCTCAGGGGAGATCACCTGGGAGTTCAAGAGGGGAGATCTCTCATATTCCCAAGTGGAACAAGCTCAGAACAACGGTCAGAGTTACCAGAGTGACGCTGTGCAAAGTGGTGGCGCAACCAATGTTTTGACTCTGGGGAACGTGAGCTGGAGGCACACAGGGTTGTATCGATGCGTAGATCAGCACTCTGAAGAAACTAAGGAGGTGGCTGTTTTTGTCCCAGGTTAGGCCTTGATTGTTCAACTCATATAGCTTTTAAATGCTGCAAACTGTTGAGAATAACTTTGTATGTAGTATGCTCATAAAAAGTTAAAGCTAAAACAAAAATTTGCACGTTATTGTTCCACAATGCAATGCAAAACTGAGGCTTTTTATATCATTTTATGTTTGTGAAAAATGCTGATTTCCTTGTACTAGTTTTACCAGTAAAAAGTTTTATCTGTATGTAGTATGTACACACTAACTGCTTGATCCACATGTTAGATAATCAAATAAGTCATGTTTCTGTCCACAGACCCTGATGAGTGGTTCATAGAAAGCCCCCACGGCATGGTAACTAAGACCAGTGAGGAAAGCATCGTCCCCTGTGTCGTCACAAACCCCAACATTACTGTCACCCTGTATGAGAAGTACACTGATCTGCCCATCAAGGGGCTTTATATTCCTGGTCAGGGGTACAAGGCACAGCTGGAGGACAGGACCTACGTGTGTCGTGGAGAGATGAACGGGGAGGTGAAAGATTCTCAAGCCTTCAATGTCTTCAGCATTGTCGGTAGGTGTTCAGGTTAAAAGGTTTGCCTTAAGAAACAGCCGTTCCAAAAATAAAAATGTGGTCATTATTGCCTCTCCCCCATGTGTGCTGAATATGGTGAGAACCCACAAACACACACACAAAGTTGGCCTTTAATTTAATCTCCGCCTACACCCAAACTGTTAAAGTTAATGAGTCTATCTTTTTAAAACGCCATAAAAAATACCCATAAAATGTCCATCACATTTCTGCAAACTGCTTGTGCAGCATAAACTACAAGTCCCATCGCCAAATCTTTGCACTGTGAATCCAAAAGTATAAAAGTTTTCCACATTATCACACATACTTTTGCCAAACATACAACCCTGGTGATGTTGTGCAGAAAGAGCCAGAATGTGTTGAGTGAGGAAATAATGAGGTTAATGCTGGACCTTTAGTCTCAGACTGCAATGATTTGGCTAAAGAACACAGAATTAAGTGCTGCTGTTTGGAAAACATGCTGCTTTAAAGGTTTTGATTTACAAAGATGGAGCTGCAGGATCCAGCCATAAAGTTTTAGCTATGATACTGATGATTTCATGGTTTTTATTGACAGTATTTGGTGATTGATTAGCAGTGGAGGAGACTCTTCAACATGCTGTTTTTATTAAATCATATCGTCACCTCCTCTCCCCCCCACACACTCTCCCTTCCTGTCCCAGTCCCAGAGGCCATCGACGCCTACATCAATGCGTCAAAGACCGTCCTGAAGCAGGGCGAAGCGCTGACAGTAAACTGCACGGTGCACGGAGTGGAGCTCGTGTTTTTTTCCTGGGATATCCCCAACGGAGAGGTGAGTAGGAGTGATGCAGAACAAGAGCTTTTGTTCAGCTTTTCCTTCATGATCACTCACAGGACTCATGATTGCATCAAGATGTAGAGACACACCTCAGTTTTCATCCTCCTCTCAAATTCTTCTCGTAACATATTTTTGGTTCTTCTTGGGTTGAGAAGTTTCAGCCTTATTTTTTAAAATAATGTTACTGAAATAAACAGTTTTACCTTCTTTGTTTTGGTGTTTGGGTGTTACCATTATGTGGTCATTGCAAAAGATCAGATAATGTTTAGCTACACACGCTAATGCGTGCTGAATGAGGAATATGAATTTATGTAAGAAAAAAAGCTTATCATTTGACAAAGCAACACTATACGGATGTAACAAGATAAAACGTCACATTTTCTTCTTTTCCCTCTTTAAGTTTTCTGATGTTGAGGCGTTGACGGATGTCCTGTCCCCCATGAACATGCGCTCCTACCTGATCTTCCCTCATGCCACGGTGGCCCACAGCGGAAACTACATCTGCCATGTTCATGAGAGTGTCCAAGACCAGACTGCCTCTGCCAGCATCAACATCACTGTGCTCGGTTAGAGTAACCCACACACGCATGCACACACACACACACACCAAACTAAAACAAACTGATGCTGGATGGATTGTTATTGTGTTTCACTGACAGAGAGAAGACTGCTTATTATGTAAACCTCTGCAAGTCAAGGTGAGAGAGGTGCTTCTTTTAAAGGAAATGAAGAAGACTTTGATTTATTTCAGTTCAAGGTGTGAAATAAACCGTTTACATTGTGGATGCCCTCAGTGATACTCTGAAAAGCCAAGGTTGCAGCAACTCTGTATTTAGGTTTTTGGGAATAGACCCCAAATACACAAGAAATGTTTGTGCAACTGCTTTCATTGACTGTAACCATTAACATACAGTGAGTCCAGCAGCCAATGAAAGCAGGAATCACCACACCGGATTACGCTTCCTCATTCTCTCTTTACAGCCACTACTGTATTTTTGGGTGTGTGAATGCTTATTCTTTCTGCAGCGAGGTGTGTTATATTTATGAAATCCTAGAATAACTTGAAACTTGCCATGCTCCATGGAGACTAAGACAGTTTAATGATGCTGTCTGGACAGCTCAGTGGAAAAGACAGATACTGTCTGGCCTCAGAAGGTCAGCCACAAAAGTACATTACCATTAATTATGTTGAATTTGTCGGCCTTATTTTATATATAACTTTATTATACATCATGTAACATAATGTAGTATCATACACTTTACACTCAATCCTCCGATTGAGAGCAAACAGTTTTAACATCAATATTCTGCACATCAAGGAAAGAAAAAAAGTAGGTGACTGTCACAAAAACATACTTGAGTAAAGAGGAGGAACACTGGTTTGAAAAGGAACACAAAAAGTACTAATTTCTTAAAAAAATACTTTTTCACTAGTGTGTCACTTGTAATGTTACTACCTGGCCCAGTGGACCGTGAGTTGGTGGAGAACAAAGCAGAGCTAGTGGAGCTAAAATGTAGAACCTGAACATTACTTTGCTGATGATTTTATTTTCTCCTCTCACAGAGCGAGGTTTTGTGGATTTGAAGCCAGCTCAGAAACAAAACATTTCGGCCAAGCTGCAAGAGAACGTGGAGCTGAGAGTGGAGATCGAAGCCTACCCTCCCCCGCAGGTCCGCTGGAGCAGAGACGGCGCCACCATAAGGGGAGACAGAACCATCACAACCAGACAAGAGCATGAAATCAGGTGAGACATCCAACCAGATTCCTCAGCTGCTCTTCGACCTTAAAAAACACTATACATACCATAAAAGCAATATATTCATAGGAGTTGGTGTATGTAAACAATTAGTACTGGACCTCTGTTAGGGTGACAGCATCCGGAGGTGTCTAGCTCTTGTCAGTCATCACCAGATAAGGCCTCTGCAGAGAGAAACACAATACCCCCCAGAGGGCAGGACTTCATCATTCATCACACAGGAACCATAAACACAAGATACCTGTCACAACACATGGATGTCTTTGGGAGAAAAATGCCAAACATTGCTTTAATTGCAGGAGTATGTTTTCATATTTTTGCCAACTCACATTGAAAAAGTCAAAAAAGACAAAGTCAAATATAATCAGTGTGCTTCACAAACATCCTGAACTATAAAATTAAAATAAAAGTACCAAAGTGAATTTTACTGAATTTAAAATCACATTTATAACAGTAGTTGCCACATTTCCCTTTTTACCCCCCCCCATACACTCTGACAGTCAAACAGCTCATCATATCAACAAAACAAGCAAGCATTAAATATGATTGAACTGCAAGACCAAATCAAAAATATGAAATTTGATATAATATAGTCTCCAGTCCACTGAGTTCAGGGTAACTAGTAATAAGAAGACCATGTTATTTATAATGGGCAGCTAATAGCTGTGGTCATGTAAGGGGTCTCCCAGGAGATAATCTTTTCTCTCTTTTTTCTCTCTCTTTTTTTTTTTTACCACATTACCATCTAGTACAGAGAGAAATTACAAGATGGACATCTTGTGTATTTAAGATTCAAGTGCTTTTTTGTCACTATGTAGCGTAATCTTTTATTTGTTTGTGCAAAAAATACACTTGAAAGAAATAATGAGAAGTTTAAAGTTCGATCAGTGGAGATGCATTTTCTAAAAATTAATCCTAAAGGAAAAGCCCAGGATGTTGTCTTTCTTTCTTTTCCTTTCCTTTGAAAAAATCTAGAAATTAGTCAGCACTCCCAGAAGCTATGGGGATGCTGTACATTCCCATTTCTGAAAGGTACTAATTCATAGAGAGAGATAAAAGTTAACTGAGATATGTTTTTAAGCTCACACACATTGGAGGAAAGCGGTGGTGGCAGTGTGTTTATTTTAATTTCCTCACCTTCATATTTCTTCTTCTTCAGGTATGTCACTACTCTCACCTTGGTGAGGGTGAGACCCGAGCAGAAGGGTCTTTACACCGTCCATGTGACAAATGGAGATGACACAAAAGAAGTGACCTTTGACCTGGAAGTCCAAGGTGAGAGGCTGTTTTGAGAAATCTGAACCTAAAACAGTACACAAGGTGTTTCTGTTCATTTAAACTGCATAGCTGTTTTTGACACGTAGACAATTTGAAAAGTAATTCATTTTCATGAGAAAAATCAAGGCCAGACTTTGTGTTTGTTCATGTCAGTAATGATTAATGGCTGCTGCTCCCCCTGTGTGTAGTTCCCTCTCAGATTAAAGACCTGACAGACCACCACCTCCCTGGAAAGAAACACTTGGTGACCTGTGTAGCTGAGGGGGTCCCAACCCCGACTATACAGTGGTTCAGCTGTGACAGCATGCTCAAGTAAGCCCACTCGTTCATCATTGAAGTGTCACACGGTGAACACCAGGGGGTTGACCATACACTGAAATTTATTTCACTTAAGCTGTGCACCTGCTTTGACTCCTCTTGACTCCTCACTGCTGCAGCTTTATCAAATCTTCCTTCTCACGTCCTGCTGCAGGTGCAGCAACCAGACGGCAGTGTGGCAGCTGCTGACACCAGAGCCAGAGGTGCTGAGCATCCAGACCAACGTCAGCTTCAGTGAGACGCGTAAAACCAGCCGGGTGCGCAGCCAGGTGACCTTCCACAAGCCCCAGCAGGTCACAGTTCGCTGCGAGACCAGCAACAAAGCAGGACTCATCGACAGGAGAGACGTCAAGCTGGTGTCCAGCAGTAAGTGTCATGTGAGGAATGTCCCATTTTAGTGTTTTTTTTTTCATATTTCAGATTTTCTTTGACCCTTGTGTGAAAAGGGAAGTGAAAATCATGAAATATGTGTTTACTGCTTTCACTATTTAAGTATACAATTATTAATAGATGATAATAAAAGATAAAATTCTGTCACATTTGGATTAAACCAAGCAAAATGATGGTGGTCAAGTAAAAAACGAGATTTAGGTCTGAAAAGTTTATATTTTAGAGAGACAATGTTTGTGCAATATTTAACCAAACAGTAAGACAAGATAAATTATATGTATTTGTACTAAAGCTGCAAGTTTTGGCTAAACTGTAACACTCTCAACAAAATCATTGCTAGCATGTTAATAAACTTTAGTTTTATGTCCACTGAGAATTTGAGAAAACTGGTCAAATGTTCCTTGTTGAATTAACATGTTTGTCCTCTTCCTGGCTGATTCTCTGTGTGCATTTTCCTGTTGCAGCTCTGTTCTCCCAGGTGGCAGTGTTGGCTGCTGTTCTAGCTTTAGTGGCCATTATTATCATGTCAATCATTATCCTCATTGCTGTATGGAGGAAGGTAACCAGATTGTTTTTTTTCCTCTTCATTGGTCATAAATTATGTAGAGTGAATTAAAATGGACTAAATATTGTTTTTTATTTGTTTTAATGTTTTCAGGTTTGTTCTCATTTGTTTTTGTTTTTTTCTCTGTGTTCTCAGAAACCTCGCTACGAGATCAGATGGAAGGTGATTGAGTCTGTGAGCCAGGATGGTCATGAGTACATCTATGTGGACCCCATTCACCTGCCCTATGACCTGGCCTGGGAAATGCCCCGAGACAACCTGGTGCTGGGTGAGTCCGCGGGGACAAACAGTGACAGATGATTTTACTAAGAGGTGCTGATGAAAACACTTTATATTCTGTACTAATAAACTTACCTTCACTTGGATGTGCTGCCATAACACAGATTTAACATTTATCACAGCTGGTCCAAAATACAGTTTTATTCATACATAAATGTAAAATATACACATTAAATAGTTTTCATCTGAAACATAAAGAATAAATAACAAAATGTGTATATAAAAATAATAATAATATTACAAGTAATTCAGTGACTTAAATGCCTCCATAGGTTAATGTAACACTGCAGTATGCAACAAAAATAATTAAAATAAAATTAGTATTTTGACACCAACATAATATATTTTTCAGTTTGTTATGGCATTTGTTTAATTGTATTTATTTGAAATATTTTTGGTTGATGGAATCTCCCTTTTTTAGTTTTGTGCCTTGATCTATTTTGTTAATGAATTTATACCTTTATAAATATTTTGTGGCTCTAAAAAGTGTTTTAGCATTTCTTTTTTGTTAGTTGCCATTGAAAAGATTTCTCCATATCGCTTGTAAATGTCAGACTAAACAGACTCTCAGTCAGCAGCCTGTTTGCTGCTCAGACAAAAGCAAACAAATGAGTTTGTAGCTGCCACCAGGTGACTTTAGTGCTGTGGGTGGTTTGGGTTGTCTGGGCATAGCTGAGGCTGGAATACTAAGTGAGGTTTATTAAACTTGTCTTTGTGGCCTTCATCCCACCTCCTTTTTAAAGCTCTTTATAAACTTTTGTCACTGATGCTGTGTTGTTGGTAGTCAGCTGCTCTTTACAAACAGGAAGCTTCCCAAACTCACTCAGGCTTTCCATGGTCAGACGTCTGGACCATCTGCTGTAACCTGCTCAAGCCAGTTTCTAATCTCACGCCCAAAAACTTGTTTTAATACTTTAGTGAACAGAAAGCTTCTCCCTAACATGTGCTCCATTCACACTCCGTCCTACTGAGCTTTTCTTTGTGTTTCAGGTCGCACTCTGGGATCAGGAGCCTTTGGCAGGGTGGTCGAGGCAACTGCGTATGGTCTCACTCATTCCCAGTCCAGCACAAAAGTGGCCGTGAAAATGCTGAAATGTAAGACTTAGACTGTAAAAGAAAAAACAGTGGAAAGCCATGTGCTGACCACGGTAGAGTCCTCTGCATATGGCTGTCAAATACTGTGACACCAGAGCCATATTCCTGTGAGCACAGAGAGAGCAGCAGCCTGCTGAGCCTTAGTTTGGTTGCCAGCCGGACTCTAGTTTCAGCCAGCAGGTCTTTGAGCAGTTTTTCAATGACACAATGTGTCCTGATCTCAGTATGTTTAGCTCTCCTGTTCTTATACCTACTTCTCCTTCCCTTTTTTTCATCCAGCTACAGCCAGGAGGAGTGAGACTCAGGCTCTGATGTCAGAGTTAAAGATCATGAGTCACCTGGGTCCTCACCTCAACATCGTCAACTTGCTCGGAGCTTGCACCAAACATGGTGAGCAACAGTGCTAACTCTGCTAGAACCATAGATAGTAAAATAAATAGTGAACTGAGCCACATGAATGTCACCTATGAATCCTCATGTTTTTCAGTTTATCTGTGCTGTTTTGTTTTTGGGAGCCAGAAGTAACCATATTCAGATAATAGGGTGGCACTTTGGAGAACACATATGGCTATAATGACAGTGACATCTAACATACAACTAACAGCCACTGTCACTCAGTGTGTCCACGCTCTTAATTATGCTTAAGTTTAGCCCATTTTTTATATTTTCAGAAAAAAAGGTTTTATGAAAATTAATCCAGACACTTGTCATTGACATAAAATGAGCAATAGAGACGAAATGTGTTGTTTGTTACAGGCTGTAAACATATTAAGTGGGGCAGTCTAAATATGGGAATCGGTGGCCTGTGTAGCTGAGGGGGTTTTATGGAAATTAATTTAGCCTCAAGTGGCCATTCGAGGAACTGCAATTTTTGGCAATCCGCTCTGGCTTTAGTTTTCAGCTCAGGAGGTTTCCGCTTGATTAATATGCATGATAATTACTTAATTTTTTTAAATACCATACTTTGTATGTTGAGAGCAACTAATGTCATTTATGAACATTTTCTTTAGAGGAAACTGACTCTGGTGAGTTCACACAAAGAATTGTTGTATGTTTTGTCCAACAAATGTTTTTCTTTTCCATGAACTTAAAAAAGAAATTTTCAATTAAACTATTCTCTAAAGGAAAAACTACCGTAAAATTCAATGGTCAAATCATTTTAAGAAAGAAAAGCAACTTTCTTTCTTTCTGACCCTGCTCTAATGCCATCTCTGTTTCATCTAAAATGAACAGATTTAAAATTAGAGTGAGTTGTCCTGAATCAACTACTTGTCTCAAAGTCAGTGCTCAGTTTATTGTTTTAAGGAATTCCACTTTGAAGTCTTGCTTCTTCTGAGTAAAGATGCGACAGGAAACCTTTTCATTGTTTAACATGTTGTTTACAATGTTAATGTAAAAGCCAATAGCACACAGCAGTTTTTGTATGTGCCATTGTTGTTGAATAATTAACAAATAGTACCTTATTTCTTTAATAGCATCAAAATTTAAAAAGATGTTATTAATAAGTCAGAAATATAATTTGTCATTACTTTACATTAATTTGACATTATTTTGTCTGTGACTAGTTGTAAATAAACTGAATATTGATTAAATTAGCCCTATTTATAGTTATTAATATAAAAACAAATACTTTGCCAAATATTTAAATGATGTTGTGCCCTGCCTAAAGTTCATGTTTTAATAATGTTTGATAAATCCCAAACCAACACTTTTCTTCTTCCACCAATCAGGTCCCCTGTATCTGGTGACTGAGTACTGCCGCTATGGCGACTTGGTGGACTACCTGCACAGGAACAAGCACACCTTCTTGCAGTACTACGCTGAAAAAAACCAAGACAACGGCTGCCTCATCTCTGGAGGAAGCACTCCTCTCAGCCAGAGGAAAGGGTGAGGAGAACAGACAGAAATGTCCATGAAGAGGCACACAAAGGAGTTTCATCAGTCTCATTTTGTTTTATTTCGTCACATACTGGGTTTTAGCAAAAGCTGTTTCTCTCATTTGAATCTTAACAAGATGAACTGTAATAAATAAATACAGCTCTAGGTCTGTTTCAGTACATTTCCACACTTCTCGTGTTCCTGCAGTTACGTGTCCTTTGGTAGTGAGAGCGATGGGGGTTACATGGACATGAGTAAAGACGAGCCCTCGGTCTACGTGCCCATGCAGGAGCAGATAGACACCATCAAGTATGCAGACATCCAGCCCTCCCCATACGAGTCTCCCTACCAGCAGGACATTTATCAGGAACAAGGTTTGTCTTATGCGACATGTGTGTCTCTGTTGGTGTCAGTCTGCAGACTCCTTCTAGTATTTACAATAATTCATTTTCCAGAGTTGTAATTGCAAACAAGTATGAAAAATTCAGCACACTGAGCACAGGAAACACAGAGGAATGAGTTACAGTTGAAGTACAGTAGGATGAAAGCAAATCAGTATTCATCTACTGCTGCGCATAATGTGAGCAGCAGACTGATGGAGGCTGTATTTATGTGTGAAAGGCGCTATTTTTAATCAGTTAGCATCAAGTAGTGCAATGAATCATGAAGAGATTAATTGTTGTAGCTCAACAAATCAATGACACTTTGCTTTTTGATCTCAGACTAGAGGAATGTACGGACAAATGTTACACCATATGAAGGACATAAGCTTTATTACAACCCATGCAGTCACAGGATGGCTGGAGTTTCCCTAAAAAGACAATATCTTTATTCACGAGACACTCTTCAGCTTCACTTCCTCTTTTTTCTTCTTCTTTGTCATCTCACCAGGTGGTGGCAGATTAGACCTGGTCATTGGTGATTCTCCCATTCTCACCTATGAAGATCTTCTGGGCTTCAGCTATCAAGTGGCGAAAGGGATGGAGTTCCTTGCCTCCAAAAATGTAGGATATTAAGTTAACTGTTCCATTATATGTTACTGGTGATATTTAACTTAGACTTTTTAGATTTAATTGAGAGGAAAAGCTTCACATTTTAGAAAATGTTACAACTCACATGCTGAGATTTATTCCACTTTCATGTTTGTATGGAACGACAGCCAGCAGCCTGTTAGCTTAGCTTAGCATAAAGAGTAGAAACAGTAAAACAGTAAAAAAGTTAACCTGACTGTGTCTGAGGATAACAAAAGACACCAATACCTCTAAAGCTCATTATGTGACACTATGCCCTGTCTGTTTAACCACCACAGTGCGTCCATCGTGACCTCGCTGCCAGAAATGTGTTGATCTGTGAGGGAAAACTGGTGAAGATCTGTGACTTCGGCCTGGCCAGAGACATCATGCATGACTCCAACTACATCTCTAAAGGCAGCGTAAGTGGCAAGAACTTTACACAAATAAGGGGCCAATAAACAATGTATCCCTAATAGTAGAAAACAACTACAAACTAGACTATGCATAGTGTCTAATAAAATGGCTCTTCATTTGCTCATATTAGGTGTTTTGATTTTTCTTTTTTTTTTCACTCAGACCTTCCTGCCCCTGAAGTGGATGGCACCAGAAAGCATTTTTCATAATCTGTACACCACCCTGAGTGATGTGTGGTCATACGGCATTCTTCTTTGGGAGATTTTCACATTGGGTCAGTCCAAACACACAGCTTTTCACACACATTAAAACACTCAAAAAATCCAATTAATCTGCACCAGAACTGGTTCACACAGAAGAGGGATTCATCCTCTTTAATTGCATATATAGGTCACATTGTACCAGTTTCACCTGCTTGTCACACGTACACACACAATTTTCCAGGCATATTCCTCACTCTCTTCTGGTAAACTGTGATTTTTCTTTTCTGAAATGACAGAATCATGTATATTAGTGCAGACAAAGCTTAAGCAAATTTAAAATTCAATGTCTGGTTGCAAGTAAGCCTGCATACCAGTTTGTTTGAAGACTCATATAAAGTCTAAATCTTATTAGGCACAGTCAAGCTCCGAAATCCGCATTTCCTTGCTCAGGGTATTGTGAGCTTTCTCTTTTTTAATCGTCTTCCCACGATTTTTTTTTAACTACCATGAAAACAAAGGCAACAGTTTATTGCACATGTAGCATAAGCCCCGATGATAAAAAACAAACAGATCGG
>JAPZDY010000026.1:11362080-11380621 GCA_029783645.1 Ctenochaetus hawaiiensis | reverse complement strand
GATGATAAAAAACAAACTCACAATTCAGTCTCTGTGTAGAAACACTATAGATTCTCTGTTTAAATCAAATATTTATTGGACTTTAAATCCTATTTTTATTTTTTATTGGGTCAGTGTTGCTTTTTTAAATTGAATGAATAAATTTCTCATGTGATTTTTTTTGTTTTGGTCAAGATGGAGTTCTCCTATGTATACATATTTACAATTTGCCATTGTTTACACAGGCACATAGTTTGAGTTTCTAGCTTATGCATGACTTCTGATTTGTAGGTTTTAAATGATTTGTAATGCTTTTTGCAGGAGGAACCCCTTACCCTGATTTGCCCATGAATGAGCTGTTCTACAACGCCTTAAAGAGAGGTTACCGAATGGCCAAACCTGCGCATGCCTCTGATGACGTGTGAGTCTCGCTGTAATCCTGCCCTTTACGTGAACTCTGACACATTAACAGAAAAAAAGACATTTATTAGTATTATGTTGTTTTCACAGATATGAAGTCATGAAGAAGTGCTGGGACGAGAAGTTTGAGAAAAGGCCTGAGTTCTCCTTCCTGGTCCACAGTGTGGGAAACATGCTGACAGACAGCTATAAAAAGGTACTTCATTCATACATCTGTGAGTTTAGAATTGTAACTCTACATATTACTGATCTTTAGGTACTTTATCCTACATACAGTGTTATGTAACTCCAATTTATTCATTCATCTACTTCATAATTTACTCATTAAACCACAGTTAGCTTGTCTGCCCCGTAGTGGCTGATTAAATGCGTGAGTATAGATACAAGCGGTGGAAAGCAATGGACATTTACACAGATTACTTGATTTTTATTTTTTTAAATATTGTACGCTCCACAAAACTTATTTCAGTGGTACAGATTTTTTTCTATCAAAACATGATACACTATAAATGTAACTTAAAATTCACAAAACTTAATTAAGAGCAGCTCCACCATAAATAGAAACTCTTATAGGCAGCAGCTCTGTCTAAACCAACTGCAATTTCAAAATGCTTTGTATATATTAATAATACTAATCTCATAACTTAATGTGTTAAAAAATATTAGGATAAAATATATGTTAATAAAAAAGAGCTGTATGACGATTACTGTTACTAGTTTATTGTTAATTCAGGTTTATTTTGCAGACAATATATCTGTAAAATAAAAAAAAATGCTATTTCATTCCATTTTTCCTCTGTAAGAGTTTTTTTAACACTGATTTCAGGCCAGGTCTGTGTAAGAAAATTATCTAAGTACCTTTTTCGCTTCTACTTGATGCTATTGTTCTATGACACTGTTGTCCTTGTAGGATGTACTTTGTTTGTAACATAAATGTATGTAACACCTACAAATAAAGATATAAGAATTTATACAGAGGGATTAAGGGCAAAGCTTTGTGTGGGCAATGATATGCAATTTATCAATTCCATTCCCAGTTCTTTAACTGTCTACCAATTTGTCCTCACAACAGAAATACAACCAAGTCAGCGACAACTTCCTGAAGAGTGACCACCCAGCAGTCGCTCGCACCAAACCCCGGCTCTCCTCACTTTTTCCAATTGCCATCCCTGCATTTGGCTCCCCGTTGCCTGTCACTGTTTCATTCCCACCGGACCCTTACAACCAGAGCTCGAGCCCCGGGGGTTTCAGACAGGAGGCAGACGCACAGGAGGCAATAACCTCATACAACGAATACATCATTCCCATCCCAGACCCCAAGCCGGAGGAAGTTTTCACTGACGAGCCGTCAGAAAGCCCTGCAAGGTACGGAGCCGATGAAAAGATGCTGCAGATGTGAACCAAATGCTGGAGTTGCAAGAAAAATGAGGATGTATTTACTTAACAAGAGCAGTGTTTTTTCCCACCACACACCCACTCATCCAGATGTGGGCCTGAGACAATAGCTGTATTATGGAGGCTGTCATGGAGACATGTTTTTATAGCATACATTAACATGCAGCCAGGCAATCTTGGCATTTAAAAGCCAAATAAATGTTTAAAGAAACAAAAACCAGTAAAGTTGAAGTAAATCAAAGCTATTTTTTCATTATTTGTTTTAATCCTGACTCTAGTTATTGTTTAGTGTTAGTCTCCTTGTTAAAAGACCTTTCAGTCAGTTTGGGACTGATGGCAAAGTCCAGCCCCGTGTTTTGATTTTTGGCAGCCTAACAATTTTTTCGCTTATATTTGCACAGATTGTGCCTTTAGCATTTTGGTTTGGGTTTGAGATCTATTATTGTTCTCAAATAAGAGGAAACAGAGAAGCTCTGTTGGCCCACAACTAAAAACTGATCTTGTAAAGGATCTCGTGGCCACATCAGGCAGCATCTTAAAATCAGTGTAAGACATACTGCCTGGATGGACCATGATTATTCAGCAGTCATCCTTATTATCTTCAACGTGAACCATTTAGAAATGTTTTTTTCAGCATTGAATTTTTTTTTTTTTTTAGCCAAATTCTGCAAAAAACCTTTATTGTGAGGATTTGTTGTCATTGTTGTCCTGTGTGATCAAAAAACTGAATATGTTTGAGTACTTTGCTCGGACGTGGTCAGGAAGCACTCAACATTTTTCTAAACAAAGAGTTGCAGTGGAGACTTTTTCAAATGTTTTACAATATTCTTGATGTGATAAGCATTAAACAAAAGTTGTATTATAGCTTCAATGACTCAGTACACTAACTGAAGTTGTCTTTTGTTTCCCTTGTCCTCAGCTCACTCTCAGCTTTAGAGGAGGAGACCGACTCCATGGACACGGCCGACACTCTTCCAGAGGAGGACAGGCTGGAGGAGACAAGCGAGAGAGATGCGCTGCTGGGCTCCTCAGGGACGCCCGAGGTAGAAGACAGCTTCTTGTAGAAAACCCTGACTAAATGGAGCGCTTTTCTTTGTTTTTGTTTTTTTTTCCAACATGCCTGAAAAAGGGAACATGACTAAACTAGAATGTAGCAAAAAATGAGACTGAGAAGGCAATCTTTGTATTTCCACTAAGCACTCAAAAAGTTTTGCCCTTCTTTGAGTTTTTGTATCACACTTAGTACCTCTGAAACAACAAAGCGGTCAGAAATGATGAATATGTTAGCATCCATTTATTGGAAGCTTGTTACAATATGAATACGGTACTCACCTCACTCTGTTATACAGTTTACAGGAAGTAAAAATGTTTTTACTATATTTCCAGACATATGACACTAATGAAGCCTTACAAGACAAGTGCCTTGTTTAGTTTGGGTTTTATTACTTTAACTCCCCTTTCAGTTCACAGTTTTGAATTTTAGAAAAGCGGGTAATTTTTTGTCTTTTAATGAACAATTTTATTAGTTTTACAAACACAAAATGATTTAGGAAAAAAAAAAAAAAAGCATTTTCACATATAAAACAAAATGCCAATCAAGAATAATATGTATTTTCCATTTTATTGGGAATCATTAACGTTAACCAGAATGAGCCAGGAAAGTTATTGAGTGCATAAAACTTTGTTATTTTTTTAGATTTCCTTACCTTAAACTTACAATATGTAATTTTGCCACTAGAGGTCTCTCTACCAGAGCAATGAAAACAAAAGCAGTGGATGTAGTTTGATGACGCAGTGAAGTAATGTGGGATCATGGGATTCATTTATTTTATTGTTAAACAACCTCCATTGCAGTTAAAGATCTATCTGAATGACTCACGCAGAAATGTTCACAGACATTAATGCATTAAAGTTGTATTTATGTTACGTTTAGTCACATTTGCTGACGTCCCTCCTCACTCTCTGACTGGTGACTGAAGTTTGCAACCAGCGACAAAATGAAGGGAACCACTACATAACATAAAAATTACAGATTTCTTTATTTGAACACTGTTGGGAACATTTTGGATAATATAAGTACACTACTCGACAAAGAATATAACAAAGATAGTAAATTTTAGACATTTAAATGTGGAAATGTTACAAATTGTTCACCTAAATACGACCAACATCTATATTCACTGTATTGTGTTAGTGTTTTTTTTAAAGGGCCTGAAATGCAGACAGATTCTACATGCACTGTTTTACTCTGAGAAATACTTTCTTTTTAGCTACATGTGCCACATAGAGGTTTTCTTTTTGTGAGAATCTTATGAAATGTTTTTGTCAATTGTGAATTTTTGCTTCGTTTTGTGTAGATTTATTTCATAGATCTGTGCCAGACTTGCACTTTATTTAGAAAACGTGGATATTCATAGAAAAGATTTAAATACAATAAAGACAGAATAATTCAACTGAGAATCATCTTTTGGCTTCAATATGTAGCTGTAAATCGTTTTCTGTGATGTAGGTGACTCTTATAAGTGACAATAATCAGCACAGCCTATCACTGCCATAGATGGCACATGAGTGCCTTTGTATAGAGACTGTTTTTTTGTCTTGCAGCTGTTGTTGCTTGCTGATATGAAGGGCTACTGTACTCATTAAACATAGATGGCCATATGTGTACATTTAAAAATGTTGCTTTTAGTCCCCTGTTGCATTGCATAACATTCACTTACACAGTGTCTGAGCTTTCAGTACTTAGTCCACCATTTAAAACAACACGTTGTAATTTTCTGTAGCAAATTAAAATGCACAAGATCACTGTATCACAAGCTATGGTACCAAAGCAGTTCTTAGCATTTATAAATGTATTTTTATATGTGTCATTTTATATGTTGTAAATGTGACAATAAATGTGTATTATCATAGTAGCACTGGAGGTGTGAGTTTTTTGTGAATCATGGGAATTTAATGGCTGTCATCCAGGTGCTGAATCTCACCACATCTATTTTTACAAATTGTTAAAAAAAACACAAATAAGGACTAAATATAAGCTATAAAAATGCTTATCCTGGTTGAAAATAATTCTGGTTGGTTCTACATTTCTGCCTCACACATTTGGTGATTTTTAGCTAAAAAATATTTCCATAACTTGAAAGACACTGCATATATACATAGTGACCCTCCTGACACTATACTCTCATATGTCTTAATGTTTTTCTCTGATTCCTCTGTCAGATCTCTAAGACCCTTTTGACTTTTTTTCCCCTCTCCCATGGGTCATTGCTGCTGGCAGCCATGGTTCAGTTCAGTGATGGAGGTGATTAGTTTCACCTCAACGGATGTCTCAACGGAGAATTACGCCTTTCTGTGGCAAATTGGCATTGGCTCATTAATTTGTTGAGCGTGATATGCTGATCCGCCTCCCCACACACAAACACACACACACACTTACACATTCGCACACACACAATCACTGCTCCCTCCACCCTCCACCACTTGCTGGAAGATTTCATGTTTACTGTGTGACTTCTCTGGTGACGGGAAAAACAGGGCAGAAGCAAACAGAAAAGGAAGAAGGGGGCTCTTGTGTTCGATCTGGACGCTGGGAACATCAAACTTAAGGAAGTTATCATAACCCTCTTTTAGGCTGAGGACATCTGGAGGTGAGTTTGTCTTAAATAAATTAGTGTACTTCCATACTTTGAAAATCAGCTGTATTTTGAAGTGAAGACTGTTCCTTAAACTATTTTTTAAGTTTGTTTCCTGTTCATAACGTAGGCCACTTATACGAAGGCAAACAGTGCTATAAAAAAGACTGTTCCTCAGTATGGACTTTTTTTTTTTCACAAGTTGCTCTGAACAGACAGAAAAGAGAAGTTAGATGACAGGAATGACTGATAGCTTAACTTCAGGGCTGCTTTTTCATTTCTCTCTTTGACGGCACAGATCAAAAGAGGAGAGAAGTTTCGTAGAACAGACATTCAAACTGCAGGTTTGAAGTTGGCTCAGGATGCAGCCCTACCTCACCCTGCTGATGGGGATTGTGGCCTCTGCTGCGTCAGGTAAGGGCCAGTCAAACACTCACTGTTTGGTGAACTGTACAGCTGCAAGGTATTTTTATGTCTTTTTCACAGCTACAGTAGGTTTAAAATATCAAATTCTAAAAATCTTGAAAGAAACTATGCAAGGAGAAGAGAAGTTCTGTAAGAAAATGCAAAATTGAATTCTTTGTTAATTTTGTAGTGACTTGAAAGATGTAAAGACTGACAACATGTTAATAATTAGATTAAAAAAAATAGATAGATTAAAAAATCTCAAGGTTTGGTTTCAATTTCTATTTGAATTCAGTTGCAGGGAGATACAGTCTTAAATATGTTTGTTTGCACCAAAACTAGCTGATTATTTAGGTAACACTTAAAGAAAAAGCTGAAACGTGACCTTTCATGCTTTAAGTTCTAATGATGTTGTTGGACATTTTACGGTACAAACTCATGCTCATCACAGAAATGAAGACACACTCTCCATCTGAGATCTGACACAGTATTGTTTTTTATTAGTGAGACAATTGTCTGCTGCCTCATGATGTTTTGGGGTCATTCTTGTGATGCCCCCCCCCCCCTCCAAATTTGATTTTGGCTCTTAGCAGTATATATATGTGTATCACCTGTCAAGCAGCTAATTGCAATTTCATGTATTTGCATTAAAGGACATAAAAGAGTCTTTTGTTTGGTTTAATTATGGTGGAGTGAATTAGGTTTGCTTTCTGGTGAATTACTATATAAAGTGGGTCATTTTGAGGTTGAATGAGAAGCTCATTTAGATGATAGAAAGGGGGAGTTTGGAGGAAAGGCAACTGTTTACACAAACAATCAAGACCTTCAGAACTGAAACACTGATTGGTTTCAAACTTTTGATTCCTGTTCTCTCTGCATTATCTTGTGTGCTGTGGTGAATAGAAAAAATGCTGATAATGGAGTCTCAGTTCTGCTTCAAGCTTCAAAACATGCCGTCCAAATGGTCTTAATGGACATTTTTATAACCTCAATGGAAAGTGTGGACTCATCTCGAAAAGGAAAATGCTTCAGGTTAACAGGAAAGGCATGTCAAACTCACAAAAGTGGTCTAACTTAGAACACAATTTTAGATGCGATAAATGTCTTGCTGAGTTTCTACAAACTTTTACATCCTCAGCAAAGTTATCAAAGAGAGCCTTCATCTTCATCCTGCCTCAGCACACCCTGAAGGTTAGGATCTGCCTCAGGGTTTTTTCCTCTCAACAATACCTAAAAATATTACTTCCTTTTCCATGCTTAAAATTCTTGAATTGTGGGTCGTCACATCAGCTGAACTTGTAAAAGGAGGTGATTCTAGAAAAACTAACACATTCATTTTTCAGCACAGCCCCTTCCTACATTTACACATTTAGTCCAGTGTTGTGGAGCATGTGGACTCCATCTCTGTAGAAGTCTAGGATCATAAGAAAGGTCCACAGCAGCAATGATGTCATCATCGCTGTCAAAATGGCTTGCATTAAACTCTCTCTTCATCTTGGATAAGTTAAATTTAGTAGTCAGAGGGTGTAAAACCAGGTCACAATGGCAAATTATGGATGAGGACTAATCTGAATTTCTTCTTGGCAGCCATTGCCACTGTGGACATGTAGTCTTTAGTGTTGCTGTAACTTGCAATTTTCCTAAAGAAAACACAAAACCATAACCACAGAAGTTATTAAATTAAAATCTGCAATATTACTGAATCAGTTAAACTGCACATGCATTGAGGGAGAGCTGCATAACTCAACTCCATCAATCTTAGGACACAAAGTTAATGATTATTTTTCGTAATGAGTCCTCTGCTACATATTTAGTTTGTACCTTGTTTTTTGTGTTGAACATGATGGCCTAAGTAAAAATACAACAGCAACTGATGTGAAGCTTATTAACAGTTTTATATCCCCAGTGTTGAGATAGAGACATCACAAAAAGCAGAAGCGAGAAAGGTTGAGGGATGTTATCAGGGTCAAAGTGGCAATCTGTTTCCTGAGTTTACAAGATATTTCCAGAGTTAATAGGGAAAATGACACTGAGAGGAATGTTCTGAGTTAACCCTTTGACATCTGCCTTTTCAGGCCCACCTGAAAAGCTAAATGCAAAAGCTGCTAACAAACCTATTAGGCCAAAATCCCTTCTATGCATTAGTGAATTTAAGAATGTCCAAAAGAAGGCAAAAAAAAAGTCACACTCAAATCTTAATAAGTTGTGCTTAGTTAATACCCTCAGTGTATCAGCTCATCCAATGGATGTTAACAGGTTAAATATTCCCAGTAGAAACAGTGTCTGAATTATCAGGAAGAACAGACATAAAAGGGCAAAAATACTTACAGAGAACTTTAGTCACATTGTCTATTTTAATTCACTTGTTTTACACTTTGCTTTCTATGTTTTTCCATTGCCTCAAAAATCTATATATGCAATCATCATCATATTTCCATCCCTTCTTAGCGGAATGGAAGCGTCCGGTGATCAAGTTTAAGTCAAGGGTGGTGGAGAATTCTGAGGTGGTGGTCAGTCCTGGGACCTCTCTGGATCTGAGGTGTGAAGGTGATGGGCCTGTAAACTGGCAAACGAGGCTACCCAAACACAGACGCTACGTGTCCAAAAGCCATGGAAACATTCGCACCTTTAAGGTGGAACAACCCACTGCAGAATTCACAGGAACATACAAGTGTGTCTACATTTCTGGCTCACATCGTGAACTGACGTCCTCAGTGCATGTTTATGTGAAAGGTGAGATCTGATGAATAAGAACCCTGCTGTTTTGTCAGCTGAACAACAAGCCAAGATTTAGATGTAAGATTGTTAGTGCTTGAATGGATCAGTGTCCACATTAGTTAATATTTTTTTAAGACTTTCTTCTAGATTTCCTCTGTGAAAAAATGTGTTATTCCATTGTTCTATGATCTGATGAAACATTTTCATCTCTTTCTTTCTTAGATCCAAACCGTGTGTTCTGGACCAGCAGCACGTCCCTGCGGGTCGTGAAGAAGGAGGGTGAGGACTACCTTCTGCCCTGCCTGCTGACCGACCCTGAGGCCACAGACCTGGGCCTCCGCATGGACAACGGCACCACTGTGCCACCGCGGATGAACTTCACAGTTTACCGGCACCGCGGTATCCTCATTCACAGCCTCCACCCCAGCTTCAATGCTGACTATGTCTGCACAGCCAGGGTCAACGGAAAGGAGAAAGCCTCCAAAGCCTTTTCCATTAACGTCATTCAGAGTGAGACCACTTGGATGTTTGGAATGTCATAGAATCACTGGAGGTGATATGTGCACCAAGCTTGATTCACATTTATAATTCTCTTTTGCTCTAGAGCTTCGTTTCCCTCCGTATGTCTTCTTGGAGACAGATGAATATGTGCGCATTGTTGGGGAGGAACTCAAGATCTGCTGCACAACACACAACCCCAACTTCAACTACAATGTTACTTGGAAATATACCACCAAATCAGTCAGTATGAGGCATTTTGGGAATATTCATGATGGAGTTGCAGTCATGATTTTAAATTTAATTTTTCTTCTCTGTTTCTCTTCAGAAAGTAACAGTAGAGGAGAAGGTTCGTTCCAGTGGTGAGAATCGGCTGGACATACAGAGCATACTGACCATCTCTGCTGTGGACCTTGCAGACACAGGAAACATTTCCTGCATTGGCACCAATGAAGCAGGAGTGAACAGTTCAACAACATACCTCCTGGTTGTGGGTAAGCCACAGAAACACTCTTGCTATGTTTCATTTAGAAAAACGGGGAATTTTTACCTGTAACTGAAGTCAATATATTTGATTTTCTGAGCAGACAAGCCCTACATCAGGCTGTTGCCCCAGCTGTCCCCTAAATTGGCCCACAAGGGCCTTTCAGTCGAGGTGAATGAGGGAGAAGACCTGGAGCTCAGTGTGCTCATCGAAGCGTACCCCCACATCACCGACCACAGATGGCACACCCCAACATCTCCTAACACATCCACACAGGAGCACAAACTCATCAGATACAACAACAGGTACAACACCGAGGCCACAGCAGACAAAAGGAGAGAGAGCTCCGTTTTATTGCTCCAAAATGTCAGCACAGTTAAAATAAAAAGCACAACAATCAAGTGTACTACAGGAAGGGGAAGTTGTTCTGGAATTGAAAAATGCTGTGGGTGCATTTTGGGTGAACTTGACAGGGAACATGGAGGTCATTATAAATCCTCAGGTCATGAAACTGCTGCTTGAGGGAAGAGTGGTGTTCTCTTTTTAAATTGTTGACATACTTTGTGATGATACACAGGAACTGTCTGAATTCAGACCGCAGAATTAGTCACTTAGGAACCTGTAGACATTCCTCTTTTTCTTATTTTAAACATCCTTTGTGGGGATTTTTTTTTTTAGATACCATGCCAGTCTGCAGCTGAAGAGAATGAATGCACAAGAGCAGGGGGAATACACCTTCTACGCCAGGAGTAACTTGGCCAATGCATCAATTACATTCCAAGTCCAAATGTATCGTAAGTGACACAGTAACCACATATCAGATCAGTTCACATATTCGTAGTGGCATAATAGAGGAAATTATCATGTGTCTTTCAAATCTGATCACTTATGTTGGTCTTTCTTTTCCTTCATTTCCTCCTCACTGGCAGAGAGACCTGTTGCTGTGGTGAGATGGGAAAACGTAACTACACTAACTTGCACCTCATTTGGCTATCCTGCCCCCAGAATCATCTGGTACCAGTGTTTTGGGATACGACCTACGTAAGTATCATTGCATACAAATAAGTCGTTCAAAAATGTGAAATTTACACCTGCAGCAACTGATCTGCAATTTGCCTGACTGTATTTTTGTTGCAATGAGGCAGGTGCAGTGAAAACCACACAGGTCTGCAGATGGCCATCCCTCTCCAGGCTCCTACTGTGGAGGTCCAGAGGGAGGAGTACGGCGCTGTGGAGGTGGAGAGCGTCCTTACTGTGGGACCATCCAGCCGGAGGATGACTGTGGAGTGTGTGGCCTTCAACCTCGTTGGCGTGAGCAGTGACACGTTTGCCATGGAGGTCTCTGGTGAGTGCTGGACAGTCGTCATTTATTCTTTGTCAGGATGTGATTAAAGGATTTATGCTTCTTAGCTTGTTACTGCACAGTCACATGGAGTGAGTCAACCAAATCTAATGTCTTGTTTGTGAAATTGTGTTGTTGCAGTCAGCTGATCCTTTTGTAGTTGTCATTAGACTGCAGAATTCTATATTGTTTTTGTTTTGAAAAGCTTGACATTACACGAAAGTAAAAATATGAATGCAGACAGTAAACAAACTCCACTAAGAGTAACTATTATTTTGATCTTTTTCCTGTTATGCAGACAAGCTTTTCACTTCCACCTTGACTGGAGCAGCAGGCATTCTGGCCATCCTTCTTGTGTTACTGGTATTTCTGCTGTATAAATACAAGCAGGTAAGGTGTACCTACATGTAACCACCAAAAATACAGTGGTCTAAGCTGTAGGATAATAGTGAGACGTCTGAATGTTCTACTTAGTTGTGATGTTTGTGTTTTTCTGCTTTGTTACCATTTGCTCCTGTTTCTGTCACCAGAAAGCCAGGTATGAGATCCGCTGGAAGATCATCGAGGCAAGAGATGGAAACAACTACACCTTCATTGACCCCACTCAGCTGCCTTACAATGAGAAGTGGGAGTTCCCAAGAGACAAGCTGAAGCTAGGTTTGCACCATGTTATCCAATAGCACTTGAATGCTAGCATTTTGAATCCCCTATTAACTTAGTGCGCTGAAAAAAAAGGATAATGAAATCACAAGACAGTTACAGAGCTGTGACTTCAAACAAAATCATTCAGAAAACAGCACATTTTTATATGAAATTTGGTTGTGAGTAACATATCTGGTTTAGGTTTTATTTAAAATGCTTTTGGGTTGTATTTTCGGTCTGACAGGAAAGATCCTGGGCGCAGGAGCTTTTGGAAAGGTTGTTCAGGCCACTGCCTACGGTCTGGGAACGGAGGATAATGCGATGCGCGTGGCTGTGAAAATGTTGAAAGGTGAGCAGATTTAGCACAGTTCACTTGAGAAGGTCAGATTCTCTTGCAAATCAGAAAATGTTCTAGATGGAATGAAAGATACAACGGATTTATGTGTTTGGAAAATGCCACATAGGGAAATCCAAAACAATGTTTTACAAGATCAGATGGGATTCTAGCTGATGACAATCTGCATTGTGTTTCTGCAGCCAGTGCCCATTCAGATGAGAGGGAGGCTCTGATGTCTGAACTGAAGATCCTAAGCCACCTGGGACACCACAAGAACATTGTCAATCTACTGGGAGCCTGCACCTACGGAGGTCAGACAGCATGCTGCATTTGTCCTGAAGTTGTCCTATGAAAGTTCTCAGTAATCAAGTTCTTGGGAACTTTAGAAGAAATCATGTTTTCTTGGTTGTAAGAGTCACAACATGCTGTTTCCCCTCAGGACCAGTGCTTGTGATCACAGAGTACTGCAGCCTCGGTGACCTCCTCAACTTCCTCCGCCACAAGGCAGAGACGTTTGTGAGCTTTGTCATGAACATTCCTGACATCATGGAGAACAATGACTACAAGAACATCTGCAATCACAAGCAGTTCATTAGAAGGTACATCACCATCATCAAACATATGCAGTGCAGTGAAAAATGTTTGTTTCTGCTGACATCCCATTCTGTCTTTCTCCTCCTGTCTTTCCATCAGTGACAGTGGGATCTCCAGCTCATCCTCAAGCAGTTACTTAGAAATGAGACCCAGCCAGCTGCCACATGTGGAATCATCAGACGGTAAATCGCTTCCTCATTCAGTTCCAGTTTAAAACAAAATGAAAAGTCAGTAATTTTTAGCAGCATGCTGATGAAAAGTATCAGCCTCTTTGCTTCCTTTTTCTCATCATTGTTTTTGTCTGATTCTTAACAAGAAATGGTGTGTGAGGAGACTGTTGATTGGCCGTTGGACATTGACGACTTGCTCAGGTTTTCCTATCAAGTGGCTCAGGGTCTTGACTTTCTGGCTGCCAAAAATGTGAGTTATTGTACCACAGAATTGATTTACATGTACAAACATTAATAATAGAAGCTACTATGGAGATAATTTATAGAAGCAGCTACTGTAATGTCCATTGACAGTGAGAACTACTAAGACAAACAAAATTACTGTTGGATCTCAGAAAAAAAGGCAGCTGAATGTACATAAAAAGCCCCTTTTAATGAAACATGAGGAATGAATGATGTGAAATAAATTGTGCATGGGATATGAGGGGTATTTCCCATAACATTAATCATACTAACTCATTGTCTTAGATTTATAATGTATCTGTGAAACTACACACCATGAAAAATTGCGTGTGTGTGTTTGCAGTGTATTCACAGAGACGTGGCAGCAAGGAATGTCCTCTTGACCGACCGCAGAGAAGCAAAGATTTGTGACTTTGGTCTTGCACGTGATATCATGAATGACTCCAGCTACGTTGTGAAGGGCAATGTAAGCCTTCAAGCCTTCGATTAGACGATAAGTTTACTGGAAATAAATTATGTTAGACATTGGACTGAAAAAAAAAAAACGTTTTGTGCTTTTAACATCGTGCATTTAGGCGCGTCTTCCAGTAAAGTGGATGGCTCCAGAGAGCATCTTTGACTGTGTCTACACTGTCCAGAGTGACGTCTGGTCCTACGGCATCCTCCTGTGGGAGATCTTTTCTTTGGGTCAGGACACATGCATGTGAACTCTATATTTACACACATCTTCCTCATAATTTGCTTAAAAAAATTAAGATTATTATTGTTTTTTAGGCAAGAGCCCCTACCCGAGCGTGGCTGTGGACTCCAGGTTCTACAAGATGGTGAAGCGTGGCTACCAGATGTCTCAACCAGACTTTGCCCCTCCTGAGATGTAAGCACCACCCATCAACAACACAGAGTCCGGCTACAAGTGCTGCTTTCTCTCTTTTTCTTTTCAAACACTTTTTGTCCATCCAAGGTTAAAATTCTACTTAGTGTCACCTGATTATCAGTTGAGTTTTCTGGTGAATCAACTGACTCTCAGCTGCATTTTTTCGTTTGAGTCAGAAGTCAAAACTTAACTACTACTCAAAACCAGTATCTTAGAAACAGTGGTATTAATGTTTTTATCCTTGCAAACTGGTGAGTCATTTGGCAGTGATTTAGGCTGATATAAGCTTTAAGAATAACTGATTTTTAAAAAAAAAAAAAAAAAGCAGATTTTGAGCTGATTTCAAGTTTTGCCAAATGTTCATTGTGTGAACAAAGATCCCTTTTTCCCCCTCTGTCCTTTCTAGAATCTGAAATAAATAACATATTAGGTAACCAAGTGAAGCGCTTCCATTCTTCCTGATTTGAATCTATTTGATTTGGGCCATCTTCTAACCTCAAACTCAAAACACAACAATCCTAAACTCCAAATTTAACAAACCACTAAAATAAAGCATATGAAGAGACTGCCTTTTCCCCAGTGTCTCAGAGGGGCTTCACATCTGTCTGTGTGTGCTGATTTGGCGTGGTTTTTACACCACCCGGAATAACTATGCTGTGGAAAAAAAGGGGACTGAATCTGAGTCAGGGCCTAATCATCTGTTGTTATGCTGTGAGTCAGGCCTCAGTTCTGCCTGTTAGCCACATGATCTCGATGCTAGGAAGCCATGTAACTGCTATTTCACGGCAGCAAAATGAGACTGGAGGGCCAGGGGCTCTTTTGAACGAGTTTCTCTAATCAAACTACGTCAGCGCCACCAGAAGCCTCTCCTTTAGTCATCTAATGTGGCTTTATGCAGTTTTTTGATTAATACTACATTTGAGCGGTGAAAATCGAGGCTCAGGATATAAACCCTCAGAATGTGTACAATCAGTTTATTTTGCCTCCCAAAAAAAACTCCTGTGAGAGAAATCTACTTTTTATGTCTGTTTACTTTTTGCTTCAGATACACGATCATGAAGATGTGCTGGAATCTGGAGCCCACTGAGCGGCCGACGTTTAGCAAGATCGCTCAGATGATAGAAAGACTCCTTGGGGACCAACCTGAGCGGGAACAGGTGAGTTAAGGCAAGGCAGGGTTCAGTGACTGCAATCAGCTAAGATGTCCTCAGGAAATCCTCTTTTTTTCATTTAATTCAGCCAAAGACACACAAGGTTTATCTGTGCTCTCAAGTCAATTAAATTTAATTGGACTTTTGGTAAAATCTTGTTTGGGTGCTTTTTCTTCCCCCAAGTAGATACTCACAACTATTTGTAACTAAGAAACCATTTAACTGAGAGGATGTTTTAGACAGAAAATATTGCATAAATGCAAGAATCACATCATAACATTCCTATGAACTTTAAATTCTGCTGTCTTAAATTGAGTCTCATCATCTTGATGATGCCTCTTCACAGCTAATCTACCAGAATGTGCAGCAGTCAGTCACGGAGGGGGAAGTGTGTGATGTGCCCAAGTGCTGCGACGGCCCCTGTGACCAGTCTTGTGACCACGAGGAAGAGGAGCCCCTGATGAAGACCAACAACTACCAGTTTTGTTGAAAAAGCCCTCACTGTCAATCGATCAGCAAACCTGTCACCCATCAATTAGCATTTGGACAGCTCGTTCTGATTGCAATACAGCTGCAGTGTCGCCTTCACAGCTATTTTTTGCCTGTTGTGTCTACCAGACCGACAGGCAGCTGCAGTGAGCATGTGACTTGCTTCTTTGCAGACCATGACTAGAAATTGCCACGTCTAACACTGACTGCAGACATGAAAGGAGGAAACATGTCAAGAAACCACACAAGCATCCAAAGCTGTAGCTCATCCTCAAAGTTACTCACTTACAGACTGTTTATTCCTCCTTCTGCTTTGTGTTTGAGGTATAATCTGTTCATTCCAAAGGAGAATCTTTTTGTTCTTTTCTCTTTGAGTGTTCTTAGTTATATGCTGTACACAGTTTTTAATGCTGTTTTTTATTACCGCCCCAAGTTGTGTTGTTTTTTGTGGACATCTCAGTCACTTTTGTCAGCAGGTTCACTTCCGTTTCATCTTTTTGGTGTGTGTTTGGTTACCCAGAGGAAGCGGCCCAACAAGCCTCCAGTCTTCAAGTGCCTAAGACAAGTTTTAGTCTCCGATCACCTAAAGTAAACAGTATGCTTTTCCCTGGTTCAAACATGTTAAATGAACCATGGAGGAGGCAAAGAATGGCCACGTTGTTTTCTTCTCTGTGCTTTGGTCATAGCTGCATTTCTTGTGACAAACTTACAGTAGCTGTCAGTCGGCGGCAGCATGTGATTGTTCCGCTCCAGTGTAATTAATTAGGCAGTGTTCAGTGTGATTTAGGAGCAGAGAGTACAGCTGAACTGGGCAGGGAAATCTGTGGATACATGATGAACAATGGTTCATGTTTGACAATGTGAAAGTTTTTTTTTTCTTTGTTTGTATGTGTGTGTGTGTGTGTGTGTGTGTGTGTGTGAGTGGCACATAACAAGATAATCTATATGGCACCAATCAGAAACAAGGCAATTCAAAAAGCTACTCAGGTGTATATAGAAAAAGATTTTAAAAAAATAAAGAGTTAAAATTTTATTTAAAACTAAATACAAACAAAATAAAATATAGACAAAAAGATTAAGATTGAAAAGAAACTGTAGTTAAAAACAGAAATAAACAAATTAATGGTAACAGATGAAAAGTTATGTATTCAAACAATTAAAAGTTGCATGTGTGCCACAGCTTTTACACCTCATTCCTTCCATTTCTGTAAAGTTCGAGTGTTTGGATGTCAGCTTCACGTTTTTCTGTATGTAGCAATCAGCCTACACTGCCAACTGTATTATGATTTTAGAGGACACATAAGCTAGAGACACAGACTGCAAATTTGTGTGACTTCAGGCATTTGCGATGTGCTTGCATTTGAATGAAACACAAGTGAGATGTCTAGTAATGTAAATATCTCATAATGTAAATCAAGAATTATCTTTATTTTCGCTGAAACCTTGTAGAATAGATAGTAGTACATCAAGATTTCATTTATATTTTTTTTGTGTGTTGCCAATTAAATCACTGAAGAACTGCAGAGGTGCTGAATGAAGTTTTACTACTGAGAGTAAAGATTCCAATGTAAAGTTTTATACATTTGATGATTAGGATGTGGTGGCAGATATGTCAGAGTGGTGTTTGTCTTTGTTGCACTTCGCCATGCTGCTGTGCTCTAGGTTTGTCTTTCCTCACTTCCTGTTTCTAATTGGATATCGTCCAGTGTGCGTTTCCTCTGAAACATTTCCCACAGAATCTCTCAATCTTGCACAACTCTGAAATCTTTGTAGGGAAGTATTCATTCCGCCACCGAGGCTACAAGTCAAAGTGTCCTTTCCTCCTTTGTGTGGTTTTAGCTAAAATCCTTTTTTTTTTTTTTTTGAGGTAGCTTAATGCTTTCAGACTTTTATTATGAAGTACTGAAGTACATTTTAAACAATAGCCTCCCTTCAGTTGCCCTTTAGGAAACTGAGCAGTTACCGCATCTTGAGTGAAGTATAATAATCTCCACAGTGCTTTTTTACTCGTCCCTTTTCTTCACTTTTTCTGTTTCTTAGACACCTAGAATGAATTTTCTCATAACTGTTTTTTGACTTTGTGTATGATGTATCTCTTTGATCTGCATCTTGTTGCAGTTCACAGTATTTTGTTGTGTGTAGCTGTGTTAATTGTTACCATTTATCAGAGTAAATTCAATGAAGCAGACCTGCGAGCTGTTGAAGTTCTTCTTTACTTGAAATATTAGTGCTGCTGGTGTTTGCAAAAGACAGTACTTAAGAACTTAAAAATTTAGAGTTGCACATTTTTACAGATCTATAAGCAAACAAGAAAGAGCTAACATGGCATAAAATGTGCCTCATATGGTAACATTTATCATGTTATCATGAAAAACAAGAAGAGCACACTGCTTGTCGAGAGCATTCAACCAAAATTGTTCCTAAAAAAGCCACATATTTTGTTGTTAAGGACACATTACTCATTGTATAAATGGCCAGTTTTGTTATTTTGATCTAGGAGGTGGTAAGTATAGCACTGAATTATATTTAAAGCTAATTTTGCAAAACATCATCCTGCAAAGGTTATTAACTTTAGTCATCTTACTTGACAACAAAAGACAATATCTCTCTTTGTAAATTAGAGTCAAAGTTCTCTAAACCCTTTAGACAAAGTTCTGGTTAATTAACAGTCCAGACAGTTTTGCTTGAGGCTAAAACCCCACAATCAGAAGCCTTGATGAAAATGGGGTTATTACAGGAAACAAACTCGAAAAACAAAGTTTGAGTCTTTGATATCATTCAACTTTCTGCATCTCACAAAGAAATTTTAAAACTTTTCTGCTTTATCTTACAGGTCCAGTTATTAGTTACCTTAAAACTTAAACATTTTTGCAAACAAAACATATCAACGTTGTACAAAATCTGTTTTTTTTGTTTGTTTTTTTTGTATTAAGTTAAACTACTCATCAGTTTGTACAAATACAGCTGAGATTAGTAATTAACATAAAATTAACTGGCAACTATTTTGATTACGTAGCAGTTTTTCACACAAAAACAAAAACATTCTGCTTTAACAGATGTGAGGATTTGCTGCTATTTTTACAAATGTTTTTTTATTTGTTTATGTTTATACTTTTGCATTATCAATTGTATGAAACAACCACTGCAATTAATATTAATAGTAAT
>JAPZDY010000026.1:11349294-11360993 GCA_029783645.1 Ctenochaetus hawaiiensis | reverse complement strand
ACACAATTATGTAGGCTTCGAGCAGCTGAGTTATTAAATTCTGTTACTTACTTTCAGTCACAGAAGAGCATTGAATTAGATTTAAAACTCAATCCTCACACACACTTTTCACTCTAATGGTTAAAGACTAAATATTGTTACATTCTTTAAGTCATTTAAAATGTTAATTTTGACATTCAGTCTACGTCATCTTGGCTTGTATTTACTTTCACACTCAATGTTGCCTTATGTAAAAGATGGCTAAAATATGACGTTGCATTCTGACAAAAGAATCTTTATTTCTTTTGAGCATCTTCAGAGTAAATATTAGTTTCTACTCTGCATTCTTTTCATTACCTACAGTCAAAGGTTCTTTTCTGCCAGATTTATCCCACTTCATCCATGTTTAGCCTTTTTCCACACATCAGTAAAACATTACAACAATGTATAGCTGACTGAATGCGCCGTTTTACAGGCTGATCCTCCAGATGAAGAGTAAAGACTCTCTTACATTGAAATCTCCTACTTATTCTGCTCACTTACACATTAAATTAGCACCATATTGCTCTTGGATCCTTCTTTCTCCTAATGTCTGTCTCATGCAGCCATCTTTCCATTCAGTTCATCCCTCTACTGGCCTCCTAGTCAACAGTCCTGAACATTTTTATTCAGGCAGCACTACTTCATACGTCTCAGTCCCTCCCTCTTGTGTCTCCATTATACATCCTTCATTTTCCTCTTTCTCTGTGTTGATCTGTGCAACTCCAAGTCTGTATAGAGCATCCCTGATCACTACTTCCCCTGGTTGGCAGGCCTTCACCACCTGGTTGATCTGCTGACTCACTATGTCCCTGCTGGTGAGGAAATCCACCAGGCGGTTGTAAAGGTAGTAGTAAGCAGTGTTGTTGAAAACCACAGGTTGCCGCCGCACACGGTTAACAGAGGGACAGTTGTCTGATTTCTCTGTGAAGTCATTCTCAGCTTCATCTGTCTGTTCCTTCTGTTCTTTCTGTTCTTCCCCCTTGTCATCCTCCTCTTTCATCTCTCTCTCCATCTCAGCGATCAGACTCCGATAAGGCTCGAGATCTCTACACAGGTCCACTGAGTGATGCTCAGGAGGAAGCGCAGGAGGCTCCTGGGCTGCTCCAGGAGGATGAACCAGCCAACAAGAAGTTGATTTGGTGATGGGGTGGACCAGTTGGTTCTCTGCTAATGACAGGTCGGCGCTGTACGGCTGGTCTTGTAGCTCAGCACATGAGAAAAACTATGGATCAAATATTCAGAAAACTTCAGGAAGAGCTGATTTTTTTCTGACCACAAAAGATTTGACTACACATTTTTTTCTTTTTTAAAATGTTGATAAACACAGTAAATTAGTATTTTTTTTCAATTTGTGGAGTACTCCACTCATTTATGTGAATGAGAGGTGCAATCAAAAACTTCTGACACAGTTCCTGTTGAGCATGAACAGAGTGCTGTGCAGTAATATGCATGTATTTGGTGCAAACAACAACTTACACGAGTTAGCATTCCAACCTACATCGCTAAGTTGCATATGATTAAGTGACTGCTTGCATGTGCACCTCTGCAATTTTATCAATGACCTGAAACATGGGACTACGGAACATTCCGAGGGTATAAATTTTAATTTGAGTTGCAGACAGAAGAGGAAGGGGTGGTAAGGAACGAAGACTTCTTGTAGCCAGTGAGAAACTCCTTTGTTTCCCATCGCTGAGTACAAATGTGTTATTATATTCCAAAACCCAGTTGCCATCGTGCCACAGTTAACAATCTCACCCTGCAGCAGGAATTCACTATGCACAGTCCTCAAAATAAAAAAAATTAAATAAAATCACCAAGAAGCTCTTTGTTGCGCTTTTGACCTGCTGTGCCTTCTTCAGTCTAAAAGACTGTGGGCTTTTCCATTGTGAAAACTCCTGTTTAGTCTCTTGAGAGACTAAACCTGCTGACAGAGATCCTTGCAGACTCAGGCAGAGCTCCGCCGCTTTTACTTTAGATACAGATGCTCTGGACTGAAATCAAGTGCTGGTGCTGATCAATCATTGTAACTTTTTCACCAAATTCTTGCTTACACCTGCTGCATGCATATTACTGTGCAGTGCTCTGTTCTTGCACAACAGGAACAGAGTCAAATTGCTTTATCTTATCTTGTATACCTGTAGTTTCTATGATGAAGAAATACTGATTGGGCTTTTGTCTCTTTTTTTCAACATCGCACATGCAACTTTCTTAAGAGACAACTGGGTTTAGTTTCAGTAGCTCACCTCTGGTTTTTCAAACGGGTCGGTGAAGCAGCCTTGGTTCCTGCCCCACATCTGGGTTGCCAGTTCTGGGTACTGCATGTCAGCACAGAGTGCAACCTGGCGAGCACAGTCGCTGACATAGACTGGGGGCCAGTAGCGAGAGGACAGTAGCAGGTCCACGTGATCTCGGGCCGTCTCTCCTCTCACCAAGTACTTAGAGCCGCACACCACCTGGACGCAGATGAAGGAGAGAAATGAACGAGTGACACTAAACATCCAACAAAAGCCATTTTTTTTACCATGTTTACATACAGAGCTTTAAAACCCCCATTTTGGTTGATTGTACATATTTGAAAATACAGGGCTGTAGTTTTTACCTTGTGGGGGCAGACCTTGATCAGTTTGCCAGCTGTGAGGTGTGCAAGGGGCTGTGGGGCTGTGGACAGGCCACTATGAACGAGTGTGTACCAGGAGGTCAGGGAGGCCAGTAGCTCGGTCTAACACAGAGCGAGACAGAGAGGAGAATTTTGTTGAAACAAACTCCAGCTTTACGCAGACCAAGAGAGCAGAGCTCATACAAACACTTGCCTCAAGTCACAAAGAAGAAAACTTACTTTCAGCAAATTGATGTTTCAAATTACCCTCAGGCAATAAATTAAAGTCTAAGCAATCCCAGGGTGCTATGAAAGCAAAAGGGGGAGAGGTTTGCTGTTCTTTAAAAAAAAAAAAAAACTTATCACATGATACATGTGTAGTGACACGAACAGTAACGACTTTATCCTCAGAAATTTTTACAGCCATCTTGTTTACTTCCGGTCATAAACAACATGTGAGTATAATGTGCACATAACCACGTTTACTCTGTTTTTCACACACATTCTCTCTCTCTCTCTCTCTATCTGACACACACAAACACACACCTTTGTGGCGTTGGGGGTGATGCTCATCCCACAGCTGTCCAGTATCGTTCTCAGCTCGTCCTCGCTGTGATCTTCAATTTTGTCAAGTCTTAACTGGCCGTCATGAATGAGACGCACCAAAACTGATGGATCTCCTGAGACAGGTGATGAAAGTAGTGGTTTTAAAAATATCTTTATGGACCACATGAGTCACCGAAAACACATAAAACTTTTTATTTTCTCTGTCACAGGATCAGCTAAAAAATTTGGTGGGAGCATAATGTACCTGAGGCTTTTAGCCCATGAGACAGAACCTTGTCCTTCTCTGTGTTGATGACAGTGGGACTCCTCATCAGTGGGGGAATGAAGGGAGCGATGATGGAGGCGTCCACTCGTGTGATAGGGATGTCAGCTGGGAAAGTCGCTTGCTCGATAGCCTCACTTTCCATGGTCAGCCAGAAGTCGTCCACATGCACCTCATCAGAGACTGAATCCTCTGGCCAAGTAAACTGTGCACAGAACCCAGTGTGTGTTAGCAAGTAGAGAGGTCACTATACACATACCCATCATCTTCCTTTCTCTAGATTTTTACATGTGGGAGATGCTGCCCCTCCCTAAGCATGTGCCATCACTCTAGTTGCATGCTAATTGTTTTTCATCAAATTTTTCACCTCAACGTTCTTTAGCTCCAGCACGTTGTCTGCATATCGCTGTGCAATCTCCAGTTTGGGAGCAACACCACAAATGCCACAGATCATATCATTGTAATCACGCACTGTCAAACACTCAAAGGCCCAGTAGCCACTCAGGAGGAGCTCCTGAATTTGAGATAACTCCGCTGGACTCAGGGTGTGGACTGATGCAAAGGAGAGAGACACAAATAAATTCAAATGAAATATACTGAAAAGAGAGAAGATACAAGAATGCACACGTGTGTCACTTTTTTAAATAAGTTGATAAATTAATTAATTATAGTTGGAAAATTTGTGTATGTAGAATTAAATCCAGCATTTACCGGGGTGATTGGGGATGTGGTCTAGTACGGCCCTGACTGCACCAGAGGGAGGTTCTCCCAGCTTGATACTGGCCCTGACCTTCAGAAACAGGTCAATGCTAACCAGCAGTCTGTTCCCAATGTTGAACAAACCTGTCAAAAAATTATAAAAAAAAGAATCTTATTTTAATCCACAAAGAAAGATGGCAACAGGCCATACCGCAATTAAAAAAAAAAACAAAACATAAGCACACAAGCGCTGCTGTCACCATGAAACAAAAGCAAAATACTGCCTCACTGTGGTCTTCTGTCCACAGTTAAATGAATGAGTATGAAAAATTGCAGTAAAACATTGGCTGTAACTGAGGAAAAGTCCAGTCAGCATCATTTTTGTTAAAATGGTGTCTGACAAACAGACACCCACCCTAAATAAATGCAGCACCGTCACATCTGGAACAATCAGTTTTGTTGTTTTTAGGAGATACACCGCGAGAGAAGGCAAGCAGTTTAGCACTAACATACACTGCATCTTATACAAAAAATATAAGATCCATACCTCCCAAACTATGACCAGGGATAATGGAGGATTATAGGTGTTTTAAAAAACAATAGCTGATACAAACAAAGGACATTTAGAATCTGCTGGTGCTACCTCCAACCTGATAGAAGCATCTGGTCCAAAACAAAAATCTGGGCCCTTGAAGTGAACCACACTTAATGCAGGTGTCATGAGAAGTGGCTAGCTTGAAAATCTTAAACAGGTACTTAATTTTGGCTGACAGGGAAGAAAAAATGGTATGAGAACATCTCCGGTTACCTGGATGCAGGTCAGTGAAGCTGTGAAGAGCCAGACACTGAACGTTTAGACACACTTTGAGCTGGAGAGAAGCGCTCTGGATCAGTGTCTCAGTAAGCAGCCAACAGTCTTCTTGTCCTGCTACAGTACTAGGAAACACATGTAAAATAATAAAAACAAAACATCAACACAACATGCTGGTATAACAAGGGGAAACAACAAGGAGAGACCAAGGAGCTAAGAAATAATAAACACTCGACCACTTCTTTTCCACCTTGACATAATGACCCATCTTCTCACCTCTGGTCTCCTTTGAAGAGCGGGTAATTACACAGGCCACAGTGAGTTGCTGCTGATTCATAAAACCGAGGCCACCCAGACTCAACCAGCGTCTCCATCTCCACGCCGCTCTCTCGCTCCTGGTCGCCCAGTTGAACCAAGACGATCTGAAGACTGTTGAGATCTTGGATGAGGGTCAGCGTTTCCTGGAGCTCAGTTTCACTCTCAGGAATCTGCAGGGAACGGTGCAGTAGCTGCAGGGTATTCTGGCGCTGGATGTCCTTCTGAGCAGGACTAAGTGGCTTGTGTGGATCGAGCAGAGTCTCAGACTGAGAAAAAAGAAATAACAACTTATAATAATGACTACATTAAATTATAGAAAAGATATTTTGAGGTGTGGGTAATCACTAAAGAGAAAGAGATTTATTGCTACAGCAATGAATAAAGATGAGAGGGAGAAAAGATTTGTATATATTAACATATGTAATTTAATTGCTGCAATGATTCCCATAGATAAACTTTGATGTCAAGATCCGACAGATTCAATTTTACTACATATAAAACTTCACAAAAACATTTACACCAGTTCTGTCTGCTGAAAAATGTGCAGTGAAAACTGCAAAGATGACTAACTCGACAACAAAGGTCTTTTTTTTATCATTCTTAGGTCAAGATGATGCTAAAAAGCCACTGCTAAGGGATCCAAGGCTGTGCTAAGACTCATAAAAAGGGTCAGAAGTTAGGATATAAGGCTGAAACTTTATCTTACACTAACTTTACATGAGAAGAATGTGGAGGAAGTAAGCTTTCACCTTTGCTCCCTTGGCATTTTTCTGGGTCAGCTCAAAGCCACATTTAGGACACACTGCAGGTTTGTGTCTGTTCTTATACATGTAGTCACAGGACGGGTTCTTACAGCGACCCCTCCCTCGTGCTGTGGACAGTCCCAAATCCTTAAAGAGGAAGAGCAAGAAAGGAATATTCAGAAACAGTTCTATGTTTAAAAAAAACATTCCTGATTGGAATCGATTGAAAGTCCTGCTAAATTTTCAGCAGGTTAAACTGCACAGAGATGACTATTTCACCAGTAATACTGACAAAGCTGGAAACGGTGTGTTGTTGTTTGAAAGGCATGACTGACAGGATATTCACTCTCCTGTCAGCAGATGAAGACACAAGCTGGCTTCCATCTGTGAGGACAGAGGAATCCTATGGAAGGACATGCACAAAATGAGGAAAATGGACCAAGTCTGCAAAATTTGCTGCTTTGATTTGTTTTATTCTAAGAGTGTGTCCGCGAGTGTGCATTTGTGTGTGTGTGAACCTGCTTATTTGTGGTTGTTGGCACCGTCTGACCGAGCTGCTTCAAAGTGCTTGGTTTGAGACCTGAGAAACTCTCTCGAGGCACTGTGGTTAGAAAACAACCACATCAGTAGGGAGCAGAAACCTCCGAAAGTCCCGTATACGGGCATAAACATATCACTTCCTCTTCATACAATAAAGGTAGTCTGTGTCTTGATAATAACCACTGAACAAATAGACAGTAAAACTCTAAAACTGCAGACTAAAACACTAATAGGGTATAATTCAAAATAAAATCAAATAATGTACAGTACCAGTGGGTGATTTATTGTTGTTTGTACTCTGCAATTTTTCTTTGTCAGGTGGAACGGTTAAGATCTGGAAGAGAGTACGGCCTAGGAACAGAAACACAAGCACAAGCCAATACATACACCCATAAGGTGACAGCTGATTTTAACAATAGGACATTGCCTGTGTGCTGTTTGGTTTGTCTCACCTGTAGTATAGTAGGCAGGAAGGATGGGTCGAACGGGCCTCTTCTGGACAGAGGCTCTGCTTTTGTCCTGACTTTGGACTGCTGCACCCTTCAGACCATCTTTTAATGGTCTATTCAATGACAGAGGGAGAGTTGATTCAGTGACATTCACACAAAGCAAAACTTTCATTAAAAAGCTGATACACTAGATTGTATGTGATCAATGTACTATCTTGATACTAAATAAAATTAGTTTTAAAAAAAAAAAGCTGATGCAACGACACACAAATGTCATGATAATCCTGTTCCATCCATGTTTTCAGGCTAACAAAGAGGTTTTTCTTTTAACACATTAATAGAGTTCAGCTTTTTGGAACAAACAGAAACATTTGTGATAAAAAAAATAAGCAGAAAATGAGGCCAGTGTGTATATTTCTCCAGCTCATTACACGACTGACCCAGCGAGACAAACAACCTTTCATGCTCACATTTTTACCTAAAGACAAATTAAAAGCCTCGGTTGACCTGCATGAATTTGGGGAAGAAGCCAAAGCATCAAAAAAAACCCCAGACAAACGCAGGAAGGATTCAGACAGAGAAGAGAAACCCAAACAATCCATGTAGATTATGGCAGTAAAACTTTATGTGTGCTCACTTTGTTTGCTCCTGTTCCTTGGTCCTGCTGCCCTCTGGTGGCTTCGCAGCTGAAACTGCATGTTTTTTCTTGGAGCATCGTTGAATTCGCTCTTCTTTCTTGCTCCCATTGGTGTTTGTTTTGCTGGCATCAGCGTTCCCCTCCTGAGCAGTGGGAGGTGTGTGTTGGCAGCTTTCATCGGGCTTGGTTTCAGCTTTCTGTGGCTTGGACGCAGCTTCTTTCTCTTGTGTCTTTTTTGCCTTACATATATAAACACAGGCAAAGTTAATTGACTTGAACTACAGGTCAGCGCTGGAGGCTGAATCATTGTATTATGCCTGGATTTTCACATGACATTGAATATCCCTGACACTGAATAAAACTCACAGCAGGTATCCATTTTCCACCCAAGTGGCTCCCACATTCAGGGCACTTTGGTGGTTTGTGGCGGGTGACATAAACAAATGAACATCCAGGATTTAGACACCTCCCTCGACCTCTCCTGGTGTATGTCTTTACAGACTGCAAAAAAGATGAAAACCTAGAAGTTTAATTTCTCAGCTGCCATTATAGTCCCCGATTATGCGATTTCTTAAATCTAAATACTGATTTTCTTGATTGTATTTTCTTTGTGCAGACCCCATGGCTGCCAGCTTCAGTGCTGACATTTATGAGATGGATGAATAATGTGGCAGCTTACCATTTTATATGAAGGTTTGGCACTTTGTTCTATGTTGGCTCCTACAGAAACCATCATCACTGGGCCCACAGAGCTGACACCTGCCAAAGACTTGGGCTCCAGCAAGCTCTGAAGGGAGACAAGTCACTTCACTGCATTAGTTAAAGCACATTTTTGAGATTCAATTCAAATAATGAGATAGCTTTTTACCCAAACAGCACTTGTATCACTTATTAACATTAATGATCATTCTGCTGATTGACAGAAGGACATTAAAGTCTTACCTGTGCAGGAATGATGGCAACCACCTGAGCAGATTCCCCCTGTATCTGCTGTACTGTGGCCCCACAGTAACCACCAACAGCAGCTTTTGTCTCATTTTCTTTCTGTGTGACCCCGTTGGCTGTAAGGTCAGCAGAGCCCTGTGAGACATGGGCTTCCATGAAAGTCGGGGCTTTGGATGAGATGAAGGATGTAGAGGAGACTGCCACTGCTATTTCCTCTGCAGTACCATCAACAACGATGGGCTGCTCAGAAAGCTCCACCTCACCAGCCAGTCCAAGAGGTGTGAACTGGGCCTCTTGCTCAAATGAGACTGAAGGCAGGCCGCCATCCACTGGAGAGTCCAGAGGCTCCAAACTCACATCTGGCTGAGAGCCTCCTGGCTGGTGGTTTGATGAGCAGCTTTTAGACAAGAGAAAGTAGCTGGTTCTGGGCAGGATTTTTCGAAAGCCTGGCAGGTCTTTGGAGGGGCTGTGGGACGACTGAGGGAAAAGCACAATCAAGGAAATTGTTCATAGCTATCCATAGAAATCAGTTTTGACATTACTTGATACTTGAAGCTAATGGGTCACTTCATTCAAACTTAAACTCTGTAAATGAGCCAAATACATCCATTACTAGTGAAATCAATCCAGCTGACTACATGAGTGCTCTACAGTGCGTAATCATAATGATGGGCTCTGACATACTTGAAAGCTTAAACGTATAATCAAGCACTTCATCATGAGCAAGCCTTTTAAAAAGATTGGCCTGGGCTGACTATTCGGCACTGTCATTAATTTACCAGTGCAGTTCTGCTGATGCAACAGTTTTGTCAGAATATACCCCACTGCATATCTATTTATTATAGTTCATAAAACAGGAAAAAATGAAACACATTGTTAATCTGTTTAGCTTATTACAGACTTTCCAGTCAATGTGTTGTCTAACTTTTCTGTGCATTTATGAGATAAGTGACTTTTAAAAATAAGTTCATTCAGTCTTGTCAGCTGTGTTTTATTAGCATCAACTGATTTGGATAAGTTGGAAATTAGTAAAACAAATTAAGTTCTCTGACCATCAAAAGATATCTGAGAACTCTCAAATTTCCTTCTGATTTACTATCTGTTATGAAGTTTTATTCTGGGGATCAGTGAAATATAAGGCTACTCAGAAGCTTAGATGCATGATTTGCTTTTTTTGCTTGAGGATGTAGCTTACTGTATCTATGCCCTCCTTCTCAGATTTGGCCTTCTCAAGATAGTAGGCTTTCTCAGCTACGCTGAGTCTTTTCCAGCTCTCACTGATTCGCTTGTTGATTTCTGACTGTGGCAGATTAGGGATTTCCTGTTGCATAATCTGGTGGACATCAAAGTAGTAGAGCAGGTAGGCGGACCTAAAACAAACACATTACATATCTACAATACAATACAGCACGGGAAAATGGAGGAGACATTTTTGATTTTTAGAGCTCCATCCCTGATTGAAGCAGGCCCAGGGGGGACTATGATATTTGAACAGTTCAGCAGTTGTTGATTAAAGTCATTTGGATTGAATATTATCACCTTGGTTTCTTGGGTTTCTCAGAATTGTCTTCTTGAGCTTTGCTTTTCCTCTTTTTGGGGGTTGTCACCTCCATTTGATTGTAGCAGCCCTCCACCTCTTCAGTCACTTTGACAACTTCAAACACCTCCACCTTCTCCATAACTTTCAAAGATGTGGACCCAACATGACAAAAGGCATTCGATTAATTTATTGATTATGAAAGTGGTATATATTGCTTAGATTTAGCTAAAAAAGAAAACATATCGCACTGTCTTACAGTGAGCATTTAACATCCTTATGGGTGAATTGTACATTGTTTCTAAGGCAAAGCATGACTGTTCAGCCCCACTATTCTGTGCTTCTGAAGTTTATTACAGCTCGGTGAGTCGCTGTACCTCAGCTGATGGAGCCACATACTTTGTCTAATAAAAGAAAGTAGGGCAGTCTGACAACGGGTCAGTACTTCATTCAATACGACATTAAATAGGTCAAAATAACATATCATGGCAACCCTCCACGCATAGAGCTCGTGTAGAGACCAATAAAGCGTTGGTAATATAAAAAACCTGACCATTCCAGGCTTTAAAAGTAGGTTTAATGGCGTGTGTTTATACTGCCTGCACAGTCAGTGAGTTATCCAATGAAATGCCTCCTTATTGAGGCCTTACCTATGACGGCCAGAGGCGCTAAAATCTGCTCTGAGCAACCATCAGGAGTCTCCGAAAGAGTCAGACATTGTGCCGATTAACAAATAATTATGTAATTCGTTTGAGGTTCACATTAATTCAAGGATTAGCAAGGCATAAATGTCTAAAAAAGTAGCTTCGTTTCTCGTAGCCTTGAAGAAAACATGGCGGTTTGTTGCTATGGTCTTCAACCAATCAAATATCATAATAAACAAGTAGGGGCCAATCATGTGAGACGTTTTTGACACGTGAAAGTAACGTGCGCGTCCCATAGACCTTGAGAGTGCACATTGAATTGTGGCCACATGATGGCGCTGTTTAAACAGTTAAGTGCCCCGAAAAGGAGGTTAAACAGAGTTGGTGTAACGTAACTAGGACTTACAGTGAAAATGAGCGCAATGATAAACCCTTCGATTAAAAAAAGTGCAATCATGGGGACATGGTGTTTTGGCAGTGTGGGTAAATAGCGCACGGCACAGAGGAAATTGAATTATTGTTTTAAAAAATGTATTTATTAAAAAATATTTTATCTAACAATACCTGCAAAACAGTGACAATACAGTAAGAAACATTATATTTTGTCAGTTATATCTTAAATAATCTATTAGTAATATACCAAAACGAAGTCAGCAGTCTCAGCTGAAAAAGGGATCCACATATCTATCTCCAAATCAATTTTCGTAAAGAATTCCAAGTTGTTCCTAATGTGTTTATTATAGACACTGCACCCGAAAAGACCATCTTCATTCATGCCTTATGCAGTCTCAAAAAATTGATGCGAACTTAGTAATACAGCTGTGAATCCAGGGTAGTAAAAGCTTTAAGTTTGAAGTGTAATTCTTCTGAAACTTAGTTTTGGGGGGGGTGGTTTTTTTTTGTTTTTTTTTTTTTTTTTTTTTTTTTTAA
>JAPZDY010000026.1:11327509-11349279 GCA_029783645.1 Ctenochaetus hawaiiensis | reverse complement strand
CTGTCTTGTTTGTTTTTTTTTTTGTTTGTTTTTTACATTATAATCTTTATTATACATTTTGTAAACATAACAGCAGTGGAAATTATTATATAAGTTCAAGGAACTAGGATCCACAAAAAGACAAAAAGACAATGCCAGGGGCTTTTGACTCTTAGTAGCGCCCCATATTCCCTAATACCAATGACAATCAGACCGAAATAATAGAGCCAAAGCAAAAAGCAGGCCTATGAATCGAACTCCGATCGCCCCATTGAGCAAAAATGGCGGATGACAAGGTGAGTGAGATCCTATGCTCTGACTTTAGATGTTTTATTTCACGTGTTTTGTCACTTAACCGTAACTGCTAGAGAAAAACGAAAAAAACTGTTTCTTTCAGCAGCGGCTGGCTATGAAAGTTTAGTCAAATTGGCGATTATTGCTTCTAAATGAAATTAATATACATCTCAGATGGCTAAGTTATGTTGCTGTTAGCTAACCAGCAAACTTCTAGAAAACTAACGTAAGATATCCCTCGCGAGGTCAGTGAGGAGTTCATCGTGGGAAAAATAACAGCATATTGTGAATGTAACTTTAGGTTTTGTTGTAAAACTCCGTTAGCTATCCGAGGTTACGTTAACGTTGCTATTTGCCACTCTGTTTCCAAATTCAAACGTGACCCTTTTATTTTAGGATCCACTGAATCAGTTGAGAGATTTGACGCAGCTCAAAAATCAGTTGGAGGAAATCCAGAGGCGAGTAGAGAACGAAGTGTCCGCAGGGATTCCTCAGGTAAGCCGATATAGGTGCCTTTGAAATCTGATCATACAAAAAAAAAAGTTAAAGTTGTTTTCAGCTGATGCAGAAAGTGTTTCTTTTCCCTAACCCATCTACCAACTGGTTTAAATATGTTTTTTAGGGTAAATGTAATATGGAATTCATGTGACATTTAATCATTATACTGTATATGTAGAAACATTTACCCTCCAATCTCCTTCGTGTAGGGAGGCTCAGTGTTGGGATCCCCGTTTCTGAAGGGCTTTTTGGCTGGCTATGTGGTGGCCAAGCTACGCTCCTCTGCCATCCTGGGAGTGCTTCTGGGAACAATCACTGGCATATATGCAGCACAGAACTATCAAGTGCCAAACATTGAAAGGACCGTAAAAGAGTATATGAACAGCTTGAAAAAAGGACCAAAGTAATCTGGGCTCATTGCCACTCTTGCCAGTTTGATAATGGGCCTAAGAGGAAAAAGTATTGTTGCAGCTGCTTGCTTGTGAGGAATCAACCTTCAAGATATCTGTGTAAAACGGACTATAATAACATGACTGGAATTTTCTTTGGGAATCAAAGTAAAAGACTGTCTTTTATTTGAATTTTTGTTTCAGATTCAGTCAAATACTGCTCTGCTTCATTTCCTCTTTTACCTGTTTGATGTCAACGCAAAGTGTAAAACACTGTTCTTACAAGTTTTGAAGTTTTGGTCCATCATATTTCATAACTACTTAGTTTTTGCTGCCTGGAGCAGTTTTTTAAGCCTGTTAAAGTGCTTGTGTGGAAAACAGGCAGTAGCCCCAGCAAATGTTTCCTATACCTTTATTGTCAAATTCATCATCTAGAGTTCTAAAGAGATAAGTGCTTCTAAATATATTTAAATAGTTGAGATTTATAGCTGTTCAATTTTAAAAAGAGCTAAAATGTGAGGGGTTGTTGCACCTCACTTAGAGTTCAAATTATTTTAGATATTATTTATTTTGAGAATGATTGTGATCCAGAACGTGGGGCCAAATTCCCCAGTGAGGATCAGGAGACAGTTGGTGAAAAGGGTTCAGTGGGGTGTCCTCTTTGGTTTGATGGTCCTCATCTATGGCTCTCATGCACCACTCATCACCCTCACCAAGGTAAACGGTCAAGTCCCTTTCAACCCCTCATCTTGTGTTGTCATGATTGAGTCAGCTAAACTCCTGGTTTCTATGGCAACTCTTGTTCTAACGGGGGGTACATCAGCCTTATTTGCCCCTCCACCTCTAGTCCTTGTGGCCCCTTATGCTGTCCCTGCGATTCTCTACGCCCTCAACAACAACCTGGTCGTTCTCATGCAGACCTACATGGACCCCAGCTCTTACCAAGTTTTGTCTAACCTGAAAATAGCCTCCACGGCCCTGCTGTACTCCCTCTGCCTGGGAAAGAGGCTCCGGCCAGCTCAGTGGTTGGCCCTGGGGCTTCTCATGTGTGCAGGGGTGTGTCACACCTACAGCAGCCTGGATTTAGGAGACCCAGAGAAGGCTGAAGCTGAGGAAGGTCCCAGGCTTCATATTACAGCTTGGGGGGTTTTCCTGGTGCTGGTGTACTGCTTTGTATCAGGCCTGGCAGCAGTTTACACAGAGAAGGTGCTGAAGAGCCAGAAGCTACCCCTCAGTTTGCAGAATCTCTACCTCTATGTCTTTGGTGTGGCCATCAATGGACTCTCCTCCTTCTCCTTCGTAGCAAGTGAAAAGAGTTTTCTGGAGGGATACTCAGGGGTGGTTTGGGCCATTATAGCGGGGCAGGCAGCTAACGGACTACTGATGTCTGTGGTGCTCAAGCATGGCAGTGGGATCACCAGACTGTTTGTCATTTCCTGCTCCATGCTGGTTAACGCCCTGTTGTCTTGGTCCATTTTAGGGCTGCAGCTCACACCCTTTTTCCTTGTTCCAGTTTCTATGATTGGACTGGCAGCTTACCTCTATTACAGATAATAAAACCTCAACCAAAAGAACCACTCAGCCCCTAAAACTGAAAAAGGTCTCAGTTTTTGAGATCCAGACGTGTTTATTTTCTGCCTTTTATCTGTCTGCCTTCTGACTTTGACATCTAGAATCCAACACTTGAGTTTGGTTTGTAACCACATACAGTCATGTCAGCTGAGGCCATATTGACAATTCACATCTTTTTTAGAATAAATAATTCTGTTACACTGTTGTCAGTAATTTAAATAACAATGCAATTCTGAATAATAATATATTCAGTGAAACATTTCTGAAGAGAGCTGCTATTGTCATCTTAGTGATTTTGTTTTGTGTTTCATTCTCTACCAAGAAAAATGTCAAAGATTTTATCAGTGTTACTGAGCGTGTTAATGATAACCAATAAATTTAAAAATAAAAGATTTTTATTTCTCATTGTTTGTATTTATCACACTGATTCATGAACATCTTTTATTCTTATTTTTACAGTTGTTTCGACAACAGTTCAGCCGTAGGATCTCCCCGTACAGCGAGATTATCCTTTAGCTCTCCCAAAGCTGTGAAAAGAAAAAGAAAGTTCAACTCAGAATAATCTCAATGCATTCCTGTCACATTTACCTTCAGAGGTTAGGGTTAGGGTAAGATCTGTCTGTAAGAAAAACAGACAGTCTGGTAAAGGTCAAGCAACATACACTGACCTTTACGGAGTTGTTTGTTGTCAACCTGCAGCTGCTGGTTCTGGGCAGACAGGTAGACGGCGTCCTGCACAGCCTCCAGCAGCACACTTCTGTATCTGCTCTCTGACATCTTCCTCTGCTCCTCACTTACCTGACGAAACACTCTGAACACCTAGAGAGCAGCAAAACACATAGGACAGAAAAACACAAGGAGGATTCAGGAAGGACAAGTCAGAGATGATTTTTATGTAAAACTTTTATCAAGCAGTTGTAGTTTTACTGGATAGACTGATGGTGACATTGTACATTTGTTGTTTCTGTATTTTTTTTTTAAGTATATTTTTGTATGAGGCATTTGCAGAATCAGTCCGGGATCCGGGATGTATCAGTACTGCATTACAGCAATCATTACAGCTGCTCACTACATCATAATCAATACTCATTAACATTTCATCCAACATCATAAATTCATTAATATATTGAGACATACAAGAAAGACTTATCAAAGAAAATTTCCCAGCAGTACTTCAAAATATCATTATGCTGACATATTTTTCATACAAACCAGAAATGATAAAAGGATGCTTTGATAATTTAAGGTGCAGATCATCTGGGGAAGCAAAATAAAATGTTGGCTTGTTTGTTTGATTAAGCATTGATTTGTTCTTTTGTATAGAAATGAAGGCATTTGGTCAGACTTTGTATCTTTTTTCAAATTCATGCATTCACCAAACCCTGAAAATGTGTAGTGGCCTCCCCTGCTGGTGACTCCTGTAAGACTTAAAAGACCCACTGAGCTCTCTTAAATGATTTTGCAGCTGAGGCCAATTCTAAAGACATATGAATGTGTATGCATGGCTCTTTGTTCTAATAATATGAGCAAAATGATTTAGAGTTTTATTGTACTTGAGACCAAAGTTGAACATTACACACATTCCTACCCAGGTGTCTGCAAAGGCACAAGTGGCTCTTGCAAACACATTTACCTCCTGTGGAACGCATAAAATAGTATCAAACTAGTAAAACTAAAATTTGGCATAATTATTTGAATCAGTGTTCTCCCACTGATCCAACAATCCTTCACCTGCAGACTCTCTTCTCTAAGACAATGCAGCTCTGCTCGGTGTCTGTGATATTGATCTTGCAGGTCTCTTTCAGCCTGCTGGGCCTCAGCACGCAGGGCCTCTATCTGCAGGACCAGGACCCGCCTCTCTCTGCTCAGCACCAGCAGCTCCCTCTGGGGGCCTTCTGTCTAGCAGGAGGAATGGATGGAACCATAAAAAATGCAAGGAAATAACAGAATTAAGTTGCAAATGCAGTGGTTTCCGCCGCCCACCATAAATCCAGCCTTGCATTAATTTAAACTGACTCAGCGTCCTCGGCTAAGATAGATCACAAACTGAATAATGTTTAACAACAGTGTATCTCATTATCTCACCAGTTCCTGTGCCAAGTCTCTTTCCATCTTCTCCACCTCCTCTTGAATTAATCTCCCACAGTCCTCCTTCAGTCGCCTCCTCCGTTCCTGTGCTTTGCTGTATTCCAACTGAGACTGAGCATTAAATTGGCAGAATAGATGTACAGTCTCAGCTCTCTGTACAGATTGCCCACTCTGACACACATACATCTCATTTATATGTAAAAGGATATTCACAAATCCTTGTAAACACATTATCCAATCAGACGCTTAGGCATACAGTATTATATTTGAAATGGCAGGAGTTGGATGGTGTATGTTACTTGTTGGCAGAGGTCAGATTTCTCAGTGGTGGCCATGTTCTTCAGCGTCTCCTCTCTCAGAGCCTCCCTCAGCTGCTGGATTCTTGTTACGCTCTCATGCACTTTCTCTACGGTCCCTCTATCCTCTATGGATATGAGAACATGCACACAATATCAGTGAGGACCCTGCATGTTAAATCTGACTTTTTTTTTTTTCACATCTCAGCAAATCACCTCTGATATGTTCCTCCATTTCTTGTTTCAGCTGCTCTTGTAAATATTTCATTGTGTCTGTACTCTCGCTGTGATCACTGCTGTGCCAGTTGTTACTTGGGGGGTGACGACTCTGCCAAATCAGTGCAAAACAAGACACTCATTATTTTGGGAGCATGTATGATTTGTTATCATTTTCCCAAATTATTGGTGAAAAGTGCAAAGATCGACTCTGGTGGAAACCTGTGCTTTGCCTTTTATCTTCTTTGACTCTTCCCTCCTCTTCTCCCATGACTGATTTTTCACGATCTGTTTGACATCATTTGAATGTAATTAGCAATGAACTCAGTTTGAAAGCACTGTCGGCTCATCTTAAGTGTTACCTGCAGGTTTTGGGTCAGCTCTGCCAGCCTGTAGGTGCTGTCAACTTCATTCTCTCCCTGTGACATCATCCTGGTTTGTAGATCAGTGATGTTATCTCTGATCTCTTGCTCAGTTGACCTTGGACACCAGCAATTAGCGATAGGCTTGGTTACCAAATATCTCACTCTCTGGGCCAAAGCTAGAGCAGAGGGGGTCTCATCATCAAGCAGACCTGATGGAAGGAGAGGGTCATGCTATGCTCAAAGGATTCTGACTTATTTGTTGCTAGTGAGCAAAGAAGACCTCTTACCTTGAGGGTGGATGCAGTAGATGAGGGCTGTTCTACTGTTTCCTGTCAAGGCATCTTTTAGGAGGAAATGGAGGAGCTTGTCACTTGTTGTGGCTTCACATTGGGTTTGGTCCACAACCTTCAGCAGTGGGTTGACTCTGGAAGATAGTATCATTTAATTATATCTTTATCAATCCAGATATCAGATAATGTGATTTAATAGTGCTATAACTCTCAGCTGATCACTAGGATATCATTTTTAGTTCCTCTGGCCCTCTGGTGTAATAGATAGCTCTCTGTTGATGAATGCATGGCTGACCCTCTGAGGTCAGTCCTGCTGGCTCCTCCTGCCAGGCTGAACAGCTGCAGTCTGCTGCGGCAGACCTCTGCCTCCAACTCCTCTGGATGAAGTTTCCACTCAACCGCCACAGAGAACATGGAGCTACATCTGAAGGAAGCACATGTTTTAAACATTTACTCAATTACAACATTCATTCATTTCTTCATTCATAAAGTGCACGGAAGGGCAGCTTGAATGACATTGATGAGATAAAGCAGCTACGTGACAATCCAATCTCTCATGCCACAGTAAGACACTTAGCTCCATTGTGATCAGCCATTGTAATTAATCCATTCAGAGTAATTCATTTAATGGATTACATGGCCGCTGTTTGTTTGACCTACCTGCTGGTCATGGAGCCTGCACTGGCCTTCAGTGTCTCCCTGCACGTTTCATACAGAGTAAAGGCTTCTTCTGCTGAACACACACACACCTCACACAAACCTGCTACAAGACTGAGAAAAAAGACAGATACTTTATTTTTTAACATTTCATTCACTATAATGTACAAGCGCTGCATAGGTAATTTATTGCAAAATGTATTTATTGTTTATCATATCTTATATAAATCAGTGGTTATAATCTGGACTCACCTTCCAAGGACAGGCTGTGTCACAGGTTTTAGAGTCTGTCTGTTGGGGCTCAGGAGGTCTACAGCACTGCCATCTGGATAAAACTGACATTGACAAACATCAGAGGTTATCCTGCACCATGCTGTGTCTAATACGATTCTTGGTTATGCTTCATTAAATAGGACAAACCTGAAGGAACGACACAGAGATGAAAGGCTCCTCTTTCACGTGCGACAACATACGACTAAACAGATTTGCCAAAACCTGAGGCAGAGTCAAGATAAAGTTTGACAGTGAGAAAATATACAAATGAGCCAATATAAGTGTTGAGTTCAAACTCTAATCACCTGTTTGATGATACTGTGGTCAATCAGAGTGCTGAGCTCCTCTGTGGAGGCTCCACATATGAGCATCGATCCATTATAACCACTGCATGTGGACTCGGTGAGAGGCTGCAGGAGCTCAGGATGGAAATTCTGCAGGTTTATGTTAAGATCTTTAGTCCTACAGTATGTGTCGATGAAAAGGTGTACAGAAGCTTGGTGGAGAATTTTGTAAGTAAAACAGTCACACAGCTTGTGTCTACCTGAATTTTGTCAACGGTCACAACTTGGTCATAGGTGAAGGATTTTGCTTCCTAATTAGAAAAACAGCAGTGAGAAAAAAAAATTAATTGCTGTATGTTGATTGATGCAAAGAGTTGATGTAGATATTTAGTTTTACCTCATCCCTTCTCAGTTTGTAGTCCACACCACGTCCTTCATCAGTGATAAGCACATGCTCTTCACCCTCTGGGTTATAAACAAACACATTTAATCACAAATCCCCAGCAAGTTCAAAGATTTTAGACTTTTGTTCTCGTTTTTACCTGTAGTGAGCAAAACTCCCACTCTTACTGTTTCAGCTCCCTCACTCGACTGGAAAAACATGGAAATGAGTTAAAAATGATCAAATCAAACAAGCCAGTTTTATCTTCCATAATTCTGTTTTTTCTTCATTTTTACATGCTAACTTCATTAGAAAAAGAAGGTACTCACAGGTGTGTTCATGTTCACAGCGGCCATCTCATGCGTGTGTGAGCAGAAGCTACTGGGTCACCTGGATTATATTACATTGTGCTGAAATATTAATGAGCCAGAATCTACTTTCACTGGTCCAGGTGATCAGAGTGTGGCTACCAAGACTGACAGAGAGATCACTGAGGTAACTGATCAGGAGTAAGATTTAAAAAAAAATAAAAATTCCTTCAAACATCTTTTACATCCATCTAGATTGTGTGACAAGAGGATTTAAGACTTATGAGTCATTACTAACAAGTATAAATTTCAGGATTTTATTTGAGGATTCAGTGTAAATCATGAGGCTGTACAAATACATTTCAGCATGATATACAAATTGTGACGAGTTTTTAGAAATCAATTTAACCCATAAGTTTCCATTCCTACAGTAATTTCTCAAAGAATCTGAATAATTTTTATTCATTGTGTGTTCGAAATATTTGTAATTAATTGCCAATCAGCATCGGATCAGTTATGAACCATTAATAGGAGCACATTTAGATTAGTCAAATTGTAACACATCTCTGCCTTATGTTTTATCTTTCTATTTAATAACTCAACAGCTTCAATTGTTCATAATCATTTAATAAATGTTTAATTACCTGTTACCGAATTGATTTAGATCCAGATCTTCTGCAGCCTTCTGGAAGTGTTCATACAATCAAACTAAAACCACCCTTAAGGGATTTTTTACACCTTTAAAGTTGTTTTTAATAACTATAACTGATCAATGGGTGATAGTGACTAACTTGTTAACCAGTAAAAAAAACATTAGTTACATCCTTTATACAAGGTGCATTATTGGAAGTAATGACATTACAAGGCTGCTCTCTGTTGCACACATCATCAAACATGAATCAAGTATGATAATAAACCGACTGGGTGTCAGAGAAGAAGGAGAGCCGTGATGTTGTGTTCCATTGATTGACTTCATACATACTGCAAGAGATGAATTCATTATCTGGGTCCCCTGCTGGGCCACTAGTGTGTGTTCAGTCGTCCACAGACACACCTTACTGTACTGTCCAGGAGTATGATGGTCTCTCTCAGGGCACGGTCATATTGATAAGGGTTCCTCCCTGCACAGAGACTATAAAGCTGGCCCAGTATGCTCATATTAATCTATCTCTTTTATCAAGATGATGAGCTGGTTACTGTCCAGCTTAAGCTCCTGGAAATGAGGCAAGTTATCCAGAGGAGCAGAGGAATGAAGCAGTTTTCACTAAAATATAGCTGTGTAGGGGGTTACTGAAAACCTCCAGAAAAGCACTACTTAAATCCAGTTCCTCCAGGGATATGTAGAGCACCAAGTTAACCTCTGTGAACCCCGAGTGGGAAAGATTGAGCATCCTGAGCAACTTCACCTGGAGGTGGTGTGGATAGAGGAGGATGGAGAAATTGTCACTGCTGACTTGGAGTTGGGTGAGGGCAGGGGTGAGGCTCAGGCTGCTGTGCCTCAGATGAAGAGATTTCAGGGACTTAAATGAAAGAAAGGACCCATGTGTTTTTCCGAGCTCATGGAAACCGACCTGTCAGAGATTTGTGGTTCTTAAAGGACTGCACTGCTAAAAACATGTGCTCATTTTATAGAATAAGACACAGCTGTATGGATTAAACTACCCAATAATATGTGAAGTAGTAAAAATTAGCTCAACCGAAAGAAAAAGACAAGTTTAAAATTTTGTCGAGGGGAGACTGAGAACGAGAAAACGAGGGTGCTATTACATTAAGAAGCTATGGGAATTGCTCACTTTAATAGGTCTAATTTTATTTCAGTGAAAAGTGAAGTTTAAAACCAAAAACAGATGCCAGAAAATTCACGACTAAGTGTCTGTGTCTGCTCAGATTGAAGTTTATTCAGGCTATATTTGTCTAAAGCAGGTGCTTGATCTCAGTAGAAACATAGCTGGATTAAACATATGTATATCAATACAAACAGTTTTGTTGGGAGAACTTTATTTGTTATTCTTACCACAAACACATAAAGTCACTTTCTCATATAGTCACACCCTTTAAAGGGTCAGTTAACCCAAAATACAAAAACAAAAAACATCAACACCATATTTTCTCAGTAAACTCTCATTTATAGCCATACAAAAAGGTTTGGTTTTACTTAGCTTGGTTCTAAGTTTGAAGTGCTCACTGAAAACTATAAAGACAACTAATCTGCAACATCTTTTTCAAGAAACTGTGTCCTGTTTACTCTGAATAATCCAGAGACTTCACTCTAAACCCTTTTTATCGGGAAAACGAAATAGTCTCGATGAAAACTGTCCCAAGTGTGGTCTGTGGATTATTCAAACAGGAGACACTGTCCCTGGAAAGAGCGTGATTACATGTTTAAATCAAAAAATTTCATTAATGCATGCATTACTATCAATCCCTTTACCTCCTTATCAGTGGTGTGGGCCAAAAAATGTACTTAGGGTGAACCGACCGTTTAAGTATTCCTCTGAGATAAAAACATCTAACACATGTCACTTAATATACTATAGATGATCTGAACATCTAGATGAGAATGTCAATGAGAACACCCAAAATTAGTCAGTAGAAAAAAAAATTTAAATCCATTAAAAGCCACAAACACTAACAAGCCACAGTTGATTTGATTTCAAGCAGTCAGCGAATGGTTAAATGAAGAGATTACATGGGAGACTAACTCATTAATGAGTGATGGAATTAAAGCGATTACTGAACGAGGATCAGCATGCGGCTTCAAATGACTGCGAAGACTTATGGAAATTAAAACCCGCCGCACTTCTTCATTTGTTTTATTGATCTGGAAGAGACAAAAAAAACACAACGAGTGATGATGTTTATCAACCAACAAATACTTGTGATAATAAACATTTAAACTATTAATCCACTTAAAAACTTAATTTGAGACACTCACTATCATCAATGCTGAGGGTCTTCTGCATCAGCCTGGGAGCATACATCATGCGCCGAGGAGCTGCGCCTGACAAACAGGAAAAACAAAGTGTGCAATTTAGCTACAAGTATTCTCATAATCCCTGTCAACCTCACACGACAGCCACAGGTGCATTACTGAATCAGAAGTTTGTTAATATGCGTCCTTTACCTCTCTCGCAGTCAGGGCGGCCGCGCATGGTGGTGCCCTCGATGGTCATGCCGTTCTTGTCCACACACCAGCAGAAGCCGGTGCTGTGCCAGCATTGCATGGGCTTGTAGTTGCCCTGCTCGTCACACTGGGGCTTGTATGTCCCGATCTTGGTTGGTCCAGGTGTTGCCTCCGTCTGGCATTTGGTCCTGATCAGGGCTGCCGATGGAAAGAAAAGATGGGAACATTGAGGTCACATGAGGAAATCTGCTTATTTGGTGTCATGCTGAGAGTTAGATGAGAAGACTGTTATCTCTCTCATGTTTATTGAGCATAAAGTTACAGTCATCAATGGTTAGCTTAGCTTAGCTCAAAGACTGGAAACAGTGGAAGATTGCTAGCCTTGCTCTGTCAGAAAACCCACTACCAGCACCTCGAAAGCTCATGATTAATACAGACATGCAGCAATAACACTATGGACTCCATTGTTTAAAAGACATTCATCTTAACATTTTGTTAAACAAATGTGTTTCACGTTTCAGTTGCAAATAGAGGTGCTATTGAGCTTCTCATGCATTTTCAAAAATTTCCAAAAGCAAGACTAAACCTGTGTTTTGAGTTTCATGAGTAATGTAAAAAGTAAAGCTTCTCCTGGGGTAGCTTCTTAAAACTCATAGAACCCTGATTAAAAATAGTGAAAAATGAAGTAAAAGTTATCATTAACAAGCCTTGGTTAGCATTTTGTGAATTCCAACATTCTTAGCAAATTGCTCAAGCATTTATATTTTCACAAACATTTTTCTTTAACCAATTACTGCATTTGTAGGGAAACCATAATCTTCTGTAGTGGCACAAATCTGGATCAGAGCATCAGCTAAACACTAAAATGTAAAGGACAGAAAGGTGTAGAAACCTGGTGGGGCTGTTGGGGGTGCCTGCTGGGCCAAGTTGAAGATCAGCCAATAGCGCATCCAGGACTCAAAGCTCTGCAGGATGCAAAACATAAGAAAAAACATGACTACCGAGCAAATTAGATTTGAGTTGAAGTCATTTCCAACAACATGTGTGCAACTTTACCTGCCACTCAGTCTCATTCATCTGGCTCTTCAGGCCCTGCAGGTTGGCCAGGAAGGTCTCATTGAACTGTGGCAGCTGGGAGTCCTGCTGACGACATGACCAGAGCTTAGAGACAACACAGCATCAGCAATGAAAGGACACAAAAGATAAAGAGAACAACATACCTGCATGAGCTCCTGCACCTGTTTCTCCACGCTGACGACAGTGTCCTGGGAGGAGACACAAAAGCCACATGCATTCAGAATGTTTGTTTTTAATTATCATCATCAAACATCATCCTCCAACATTTTGTTTGTTGATGATGCAGTTGAATTCATGGTACATTTCCACTCTGAAATGTCTAAAAACAACCAGATCTATGTTTAATATGTTGTTAAGTTTTGTACTAACATCAGTTTATTTGTTGTTTCACAAGATCACCTGTCAATGACAACATATTGACCTTTGCCCCTTTAGTTGTTTTAACCTCTAAGGAAACATGTAAAAATCCAAACTACTCTAACTTTTTACATGACTACTGTTTGTATTGCTTACGTACGATGTAGCATGATTGTTCATCTTAATCTGCACTGGAGGTTGTTTAACAATGAACAACTCACAAGATCCCAAACTACTTCTGATCTCTTAATTACAACATCAAACTCTGCCTTTTGTCACTGTTTTGAGAGACCTCTGGTGGCAGAAATCACATGCTATGCTTTTACATGAAAGATTTCTCAGAGGGCAGGTGTGAACCTACAGTCACTGGTGTCTTGGTTTTCTTGGTGTCCTCGGTGGAAGTGAAGTCAGTCATCAGGGGAAGGCTGTTCATGGGCAGGTGCATCCTCATTGGAGCTGCGGCTGTAGAAAAAAAAATCAATTAATCAATCAAAACCATAACAAAGAAAGCTTGTATTGGTTATACCTTTTTTTCTGAAAAGTTATGAAAGTGATGAAATTATTTATATTTTATAAAAATATTAAACAATGTAAATGCATAAATATGACAGTTGAAAAAATCTAATCTGTCATTTTTGGTATGAAATACCTAAAATGGTACCTAAAATTCAGTTGCTACACATAAAACACTAAAGCTCCACAGATCAAATAAATGGTAAAAACTGAGTTGAAAAAAATACACAGTCAATCAAACTGAATAAAATGTTGGCAACTTGGTTTCAAAAATTAGCTCAAACTGAGGCCTTTAATCACAGCAACTCTGCTTTTACAGTGGCTGTGTTCGATGCTTGATGACATCTTATGTTGCCTCCTTATGAAACTGTCGAACTGATAAGATCAGTGTTGGAACAGATTACAGCTGGTTTCTCCTCCTTATGAATCACCAGTAAGTGTTTCATTTCTCTGTCCAACTTTCAGATCAAGTTCCTCAAAGCAAACTCTCGCTTCCGTCTCCACATCCTCTTTCCTACAACCTCATCTTGTCTGTCTGTTACTTAAACTAAACTTGACCACCCTGTCTGATTATTAACACACTCTTTTACCTGGGGGGGGACGGTTTAGCTGTTTGCCCATCCTCTCCGAGTTCTTTTGCAGTGAATGGATCTGTTGCTTCTGGCTGAACACCATGTAGGCGGTGAAGACCTGGCTGGCCAGCAGCAGACATGCCAGGGTTGTCAGGCATGCCACCTTCAAAGCACGGCTGTTTGAACCCCTGAGAGAGAAGAATATGAAAATGTTTCTATAAAGGAGATAAATCAGCAGGGGAGAGGGCATAACATAACACAGCCAAATTCTCCCATACTTATATAATTTCCCAAAGTATTAAAGTTACTAGAGGGGCTTTCCAAAAGTGCTCTGTGGGGCATTTTGTTCTTGAAAAAGGAGCTGAAATGTCACTGGCAAACCAAAAAGCCCCATATGTAAATAGACTGGACAGTGAATGATTAATAAATTTGTTACATGTACACACAATTCAATTCTTTGTGACCATGCAGAAAAGTCAGAGGTTAATACCACAGTATTTCTGTTTCAGAAACAGAAAATTGCAAGTCAGCACTGTCTAAGAATAAAAATGGAAGGCCTGACCAGTCATCCCTCATATTATCTTTATTTTTAAGAAAAGGGAATAAAAATCATTATCCCTTTAAGGTTCTGCTATTGTTACTTGCAGTAGTCAGTAAAGAAATCCTGAAAGCAAAATATTCTTTGCGGCTCATAATCAGCCAATAGAATGAGAACGTCACTTGTTACTAGGCAGACGACTTTCTCTGATGCTGAGGAAGTACATATCTCTCTACTACTTAGAGCCTATTTAGCACGCAGAAACAGTCTTAGATTTTTTTTCTTATAAAAACAAACAGGGTCAATATAACTGTATATTTACTTGCTTCATGAAAAATTGTGCTCCTCTGAAGTGAAGCTTTAACCCAGAAACTGGTCTGAACATGTTTTGCCTTGTACTGCATGTAAACAATGTCAAGTCTGTTAGTTTCACTATATTTTTATAAGACTATTATTAACACAAACTTATGTTAAAGCAACAACCCTTGTTTATGCCTTTAAAACAATAATTTTCATTATATGTATTTCGCATTCGCCAATGTTTTTCTCCGTTGGTAATTATTAACCAATAGAATGACAGTGTCAACTATTGCTAGGCAGACAACTTCTCTTTTTTGCAAAGTGAAGGGTCTTCCTAATTGACACTGAAGATCCTTTAATTATATTTTAAACGCAACAAAAAAAAGCATGCATGTTACTGACTTGTAATCCTTGAACATTTAAAGTTTTACTGTAATAGAATTACACTGCTCACTTTAATTAACTATACATAAAACAACAGGCACTGTATTAACATAAATGGCATTTTGGAGGTACTGCTGAGCAAAACACCTGTTAGCGAGAGTATAAACTTATATAATTAGCTTTTCTCACCCTCTGGGTCTTTGGGGGAGAATAAGAGCATCTTCACTGCCTGTCAGGCTGCCTCTGGCCAGGGGAGCATCTTCAGGAGAGGTGGCCATCTGTCTTGGAAGTTTTTCTCAGCTTCTTTGAAAACCAAAAACTGCGGAAGGTCGGTCAGGTCCACCAGATAAATGGACTTGAAAATAGGGAACAACTACCAGACAGATTCCCGAGAAAGGTGAGAGTATGCGGAAAGTCCCCAATCTTAAATGCGCTGTGGGACGGCTCAGTGGCCCAGCTGTGAGCGCGTGCGAGCTGTGATTGGTCAAATTTGATCACCATCACTTGTTGATAGAGGCAGACAATACTGAAAGAGTGAAGGTTAATTTACTGACTGGATTTTTATTTAACATTTATTTCATGATATTATCAATTGTTTATGCATATTCTGAACTATATGGTTTATTCGGTTAAAGCGGGCTCGGTTTTTTTTTACTGCAATTAGGCATTGTTAAATACTATTGCACTGAAATTATTAGAAACATATTAGAAATTGGAACATGTATTTCTGTTTAAGTAGCTCTTATGCAAAACCACACAATATAAGAACATATAAACAAGCAAACAAAAATGGCAGTAAAAAAAGTCCTACTGGCCCATGGTCTTTAATAGTAACAATAACAAAGAAACAATACATTTAATAGTAGCTCAAATGTTCTTTATTATTTATTTATTAAATTTAAATATTGCTAATGTGAGCTGTTGAAAGTATTTGAACTTGTTTTTATTGTTACCTTTGTTATAAAAGCTAGTATTTCATCTTTAATCGTGTTGGCCAGTATTTACTTCCTGAAAGTTGGCTTCCTTTGCAGATTTAAGGTGTTTAACCAAAAAGGAATACAAATTAAGGAAATATGGAAGTACAACATGGAAATACAACTTAGGTGCGACCAAAACATAAACTGGTTCAAAAAAGTTTACTCTCTGTTAAACGAACCTATGCTTCATCTGTTTTTGAGAGAGATTTAGGATATTTTCTTCTCAAACATACCTCACCCTGAAGTGAAACCAAAAGACAAAGCAGTCCGGTTTTTCGGCTACATTCTTGAGCTGGTGATTTCCAAAAATCTCTGCAAGGAAGCAGTTATAAATTATCTGCTATTACAGTGACATTCAACCAAATAAAGTTGGTTTGTTCTGATCACACACAGTAAGAGGAAAGAGAAAAAAAGAGATCCAACTACTGAAAAATACAGTGGTGTTTTATTTGCAAATTAAAAAGCACCGACAATATTAGTTACACTGTAAAAATTATTGACAACAATTACAAATCTTTATCATACAGTCCAGGAGATTAGTACCATCATTGCTGTTATGTGTTATCACTTAATACTTTATATGGAGAGACTCAGTACCTGTGTACAATAGTTGGCAGTGAGAGGACATGAGAGGGAACAATCTTAGCGACATGTCTCTTCGCACAATGAAAAATAACCCGAACTGCCCTCAGAACAGCACTGACATTTCACACTATGGGAATGAACTGATGGAGAGTGTAAACCCAAACACATTCAATAATTTAGGTCTACCAAGGGGGTTGCGTATTATGTACATTACAAAGTCTGGAAATAAAGGACCGACGTGTGCATTGTTATTACATCAGAACATTGTACAAAACTATTGCAATAAGAGCAGCTTTTTGTTATCTATGCTTGACATCTAGTTGCAGTGGTAACACCTTGACCGACAACCAAACGTCCGTGTGGTCTCACTGGGCATACTATTGGATTTTCCTGGCAACTTTTAACATTTTTCCCAGAGACAGGTTTTTTTCTCCCCTTAAACTGAAACTCGTCTAGTAAATGAAATGACATAAAATATAAGACAAAATATACAGTTTTGAAAAAAACAAAAAAAACAAAAAAGCTGAAAACAGATTTGAAATGCACAATCTTGTTCTGTACACTATCTCTCAGACCAGAGTGTTTAATTAAACATACAGTAGCTAGCTTATAATCTTCTTCACAGATTGTAGCAGGATCCATTTTGTTAATGTGCTCTCCAGTATAACCTGTTATATTCAGATTTAATGTTCACTTGAGTGCCTTAAATATTGTGCTTTCGACATCTATCTTACTGTTCCTGCTTTAGCCAATTTGATGGTCATGGAACTGACTACAGATGAGGCTGAGCTGAACAGTTTATCAAACCAGTCTACTGTACATCTGGCCTAAATGAGAAAACTGAGCTGTTTAGTTTTGGTACATTCTACAATAATGCATTGCCATCAGCATTATAGAAACGTTAAAATAAAATCTGAGTAAATAAAACAAAACATAAAACTTTAAAAAAAAGAGAACCCTTAAAAGTCCATGTGGTAATATTTTAATGGAGATTCTGTCCCGGCACTTGTAAATGCAATAACTAGATTCTACCAAGGCCTATCGAGTGAGGCTACAACATGCAGCCTGAGTCAAGACTCCAGATGTCCCATTCTCATCTTTAAATAACACTTAACTTATGTCAAAGGCATTTGCAACCAATGTCTCTCTGTCAACCAGGCTGTCATTCATTTAGTCAATGTTATGCTGCCTGTTTTAATCAGCTCCAAACACTAAAACTTCACAGACACAGACTGCTCATGTGCCAAACTTTGTCTGTTTTCTTCCTTTCTTCCTTTGATTTTCATGATGAAGTTCATGCGAAGAAAAGGTTTGATTAAGGAGAGCAGGGGTGCGATTATCAAACACTTAAGGTCTCTCCTGTGGGTTGCTGAGCCTTTCCTTCTCCTTCAGGACACAGCAGAGGCCATCATTACAGCTTCCACGGTCCAGATCTGTCCTGCAGGGGAGTGATGGCATCTCGAAGCTCAGGGAGAGAGGGGAGAGCTATCAGCTGCTCAAAGCAACTACACTCTTCTTGCTCATCATTCACCCTTGTCCTCTTCATTTGGGAAGATTGCGGTTAAGTTTAAAGTCGTAGTTGGGCAACCCATCCTCAAATCTCCACATATTTAGGTGTTTTTTTTTTTTTTTTAAAACTGTCTGGGATCTTCCAACATTTCAGTCCACTTGGCCAGAGTCCCCCCCCCAAGCAGGGTTTTAGCAGTGGGTCAGTTTGTGGAGCTGTGGGCTCCTCCTGTGGTGCTGCTACCTGGTGTGGACCAGCTCTTCTCTGAGCCAGCTAGGCAGCGGCTGACCCATCCGGTAGAGCAGCTTGGACAGCTCGATGTTGTGATCCCGATAATACTCCCTGAGGAATAACTGGGACTAAAGGAGACAAAAGAGGTAAGATTAACATCTGAAAAATAAAATAGGATCAAAAATAGTGAAAATCAAACATTTTATGAGGTAACCTGCATTGCTAAAAGCTAAAACAGATGGTCATACCTCAGGGTCCATGTCGGGGTATCTGCGCCCTTTACTCTTTCCCAAACACTTGGTTTTCCCTCCCTCTAGCAGCTGACACCAGAAGCCTTTTTTAGGGTCGAACCTGTAGATAAAAGTTACATTAAAGAGAGTATTGTGGACAATAAAATACTCAACTATTCTAATTAAAATTCAGTGTAATAATCACAACCCTCCTATTGTTAAATTTTAAAAAAAATATATCTTTTGGTTTGTGTCAGATAGTTTCAGTACAGAAATGAGAAACTCATCAAAGGTCCCCGGAAGGACTCAAACCAAGAATGCTGTGGTTCAAAAAACTTTCCAAAGGAAAGACTTGCAACAGGTCGTTTGTTTCTACAACAAAACTGGAGCAGAAACTTATTCCTACCAGATAAACAAAATGAAGTCTCATAGATCTGTCTTCTGTTCTTTGCTGAGTGCCAAAGACTTTTCTTGTTTAAAACAGATTTTGTCGTGTACACATCTGGTGTAAAGTGACCTGTGTTAGGTGGCTCAAAGCAATAACTAAGTAGTTCCAAGCATCTAAAGTTAGAAATCATTCTGTATATGAATTAATAATCCTCGCAACGGAGGAAATTCTATGTGATTCAAGGTGATTGTACTCACGCTAGGATCTTGTGATAGTTGATGATGTTTGGTAAACCCAAATACTTCTGGATTTTATCCATGACTGAAGCAGGCTCCGTCTTCAACATCTGTCCATCCAGGACCAACAGCTGGGAAAGACACACAAGCAGAGTCAAAGGTCAGAAGAGAGGCTGGACAGTCTTGTATGTAAAAACTGAGAAAACACACAACTTAACATGTTCTTAGTCTTCTTTTTATTTAATACAATGGGCAAATGAAAACAAACACAAAAAGGAAGATTAAACTGCTGCTGAGGATAGATTTTATTTAAGAAAAGAATGGACTATTACAAGTGAGACTCTTTTGTAGAAACAAGGATGTTGATAAAACGTTATCGTTAACGTTATCTGAAGCTGACAGATTTAGTCATTTATGAGCAAAAAGAGCTCAAATATCCCTTGAGGACAGTTCTGTTCCCTCGTGGTCAAATGGATTTAAACACTGCCTGTATGATCTGCACCGAAACAGTAAGTAAGTCTTCTTTACTCTAACCTTTGCTGGGAAAACATATCTGCCAGCCAGCACAGAAAGCTTAAATTACATCAAGACTTGAGCTGACACGACTGGTCCAAAATACTTAATAAAGGACTAATGAGGAGGATGTTGTGACATCTAGTGGTGAGGTTGCAGACTGACACCAACTGAATATCCCTCTGCTCAGACTCCCTTATATGAGTTAGTATTATTCATACTGTATTGAATTTCTGTCCTATTCAGTAATCACATCCTCTTGAATCATTCACACTGGACCTGGAAAATTGGTCCTGTGCCCAAAAACTGCCCATCACTCTGCGTGAAGGACTACACACACAGTACCTGGCTGGAGTGGTAGTAGTTGAGCCAGCGCTCCAGGTGGATGGCGTACCAGCCTGGCACCAGACAGCGATTCTGGAGGACCCGTAATTTGACTGGTGCATCGTGGCCTGCAGTGATGACGTCATGGAAGGAGTATTTCAATGCCACTGGGTCATCGTGGGCTCTTTGGTGCTGTGGGCAGACAGAGTGATGAGGGGGATGAGTCTAAAATAAATTCCTAACTGCACTGCAATGAGTTTTATTCAAAGGGATTCATGCAGAGATGATGAGCACAGTGGGTGGTGTGAAATCCTACATTTTAAGACTTAATATACATCAAATGATAGGGTATTATCTGCTAAAGGGTTGCCTGTGACAGACCTGGTACCAAGAGTAAGCTCTGTCCGCTGGGTTGATGAGGATGGTGATGATCTTGGCTTTGGGCAGAAGAGCTGCAGCCCTCTGAGCAGCCACCTCAGAGTCAAAGTAGTTGGCACTCTTCTCAAAGTAGTAGTCTGAACTAGTGTTGGAGGGCAGAGGGAAGTACTCCATATACCTACCACACAACAAACACAAACATTCAAAGTGTTACAAGCAGCCATTGTTGATCTGGCAATTTGCACTCGGTAGATAAGGAGAGTTTCTCTGTGCGCTGTGTGGGTGATCGGCCATGTGCAACAGCTCGTTAAAAAAACATCTAGCAACACAGAACAATGTTAATATTTGGCCAGCCCACTCATAAATTTCCTGCCAAGTCAATTTTGTTTTGGGCTCTTTATGCTGTGATGCATGAAGCTTTTCATTGGTGCAGGTTTCAAATCAATTAAACCTAGAGGAAACTCAAAACAGGGAATTTCTAACCAAATATGTGCTAATTGTGTGTCTGGTTTTGCTCTTTGGAATTTCACCACTGAGTGGATTTGTTGCTGTTTGTGGTCTCTGAGTCATTTGCTTTTCGATTCTCTCTTTGTATTCAACAGGAACACCCCCACCTTCCTTCATGGGGTTTGATATTTAATGAGTAACATTGTTTTTAGTGGTTTAAAAGGATGATTTGAGATTCAGAAGTTTCTTTTACATTTTTAATTTGGCCAAATTAAAAAAAATAAGGAGTGATTATAGGAACTACAACAACCACAACTCTTTGCAACTGTACAATGCCTATTAACAATTTAAATCCAGTGAAGCAAACATTTATTGCTTTATAACACACAATGTATTGTCTTTAATTATCCAGAGGACAAGTTGTACTTTTCAAAAAACACAACATTATTAAAACTTATAGTGTTGATGTACATGTCATAACGAAAGACTGCAGTGTGTCTGTGAGATTTCTTACCAGTCAATGCCTCTGTGGTAGTTGTGCCCATTGAAGAACTGGATCTCTTCAAAGGTCTCCTTGCTGGGGTAGTTACTGGTCAGGTCAGGGTGCATGCCGAGAAACAGGTAGAGCGCCGTCGTCCCTGAGAGGGCAAAGAGAGAACAAGTGGTGTGGACAGGAGAGGAAAGATAAATGGGAAGAAAGGATCACAGGGGGAAGGGGAATTTCTATCCCAATATAAGTACAGCGAAGATGAACACACAACTTGAAGGGCAACTACAGCAGCAGCAGCAGCAGCATCTTGTAGACAAATCACACTGATTGCTGCTGCCGTGCCTAATTTTCAAAGAAATAACCAAAGCCTCATTCAAGCCACTCAAAATATGACACGTCTGCTTTGAACAGAATGACAAACTTCAGGTTCATCTTCAAATCTGTCCTGTAGGGGGTGCTGAAGTACTGTGTCTCACCTGTCTTCTGGGGCCCGATGACAAGCAGTTTGGGGAAGCGGTCACATGTTTTCTCTTTGGACCAGATGTCCTTGTGCCTTTTGTCCTCACATGGATCCTGTAGCCACAAGAAGATAAACAATTCTTTGTTTCAGAGAATTATACAAAAAATGTGAATTTGAAAATACAAAAGAAAGCAGGTTAACTTTTGTATGGTCAAATGCTCGTCAGGCATTGCAGTTAACAAAGGAGA
>JAPZDY010000026.1:11306781-11326919 GCA_029783645.1 Ctenochaetus hawaiiensis | reverse complement strand
TGGATTGAATAAAATATGTTCCCACGGGTAAAGACTTTTATCTCCATCCACTGATAAACCAGTTATTAATTACAAAAGTCACATGCTGTGTCTACATACATGTGTATTACAACGGATTCAATTACTGTATAATGTTTTATTTTCAAAGGTTTAAGTGCTGTTTTACAGCAACACTGTCAGTTATTAATGAGACGTCATTGCAGCTTTGTATTACTGGAATATACACTGTTCAAAATGACTACTAGATGCAAATTTTGACTTTAGTATCAAACAAATAAAAATATTACGGATATCTAAATAAACTATATCATTATCAGTATCCTGTCTTTACCTGCCAGAGGGGATCTCTCTCGGAGGGAAACAGGCTGAAGTATTTCTGAGCCAGCTGTATGGGTGGAAGGGTCTGCACCTTCAGGTTGGTCCACGTCCGCACAAACATCATCAGGCTCTTAAAGGTGTACAGGCCGAGGCGATCGTTCCCATAGTTGGACAGATGGGTCATGAAGATACTAATCTGTGGATGGGAAAGAAGAAGAAAGAAATTTATTAAAAGGAATCAAGGTGAATTAAAAATGGCCTAAGTTGGGGTATAAACTGTGTAAATGGCCCTCTGTTAGAAATATGTACCATCATATGAATTTAGCTAGAGCTGAACTATGTAAAAAAATGGGTTTATTTGGGCTCAAAAATGCCAAAGTCAGATATTTTTATTTGTCATACATCTGTTCACATATGTATATTGTTGTTCTTGAGCTTTAAGAAACGAGAATGAATTGTTTTAACTGTATTTTGACAATTAATAGTTTCAGTGAATTGCCTGATCAATAAGCAGATTAATCTCTGTAGAAAAATATCATTAGCAATTTGACCACATGCGTCACTATATAGTATAATGGATTTTAATGGGCACATCAGCATATAGGCATGATGACTGCTTAAAGTCAAGTCTGTCCCGTAGAAGTAAGTCAGGCACGAGTAAAAATGTTGGGACATGATTTACTCGTTGTTATATAAAGCAGATATCTTTAAGTTTCTTCCTCTGTGATATTAATTTCCCCTTTTTGTTTCACTAGACAGTTTTTCTTAGAGGAGCTGCTGTAGAGGAACAATAACATAAAGAAAAAATGCTGAATTAAAAAGCCAAAAACTGTCAAAGATGTCAGCTTGGAACCTGATACTAACTTTAAATAAACTTTTGGATTTTCCCTCCATCACCGGAGCACAAACAGCTTGAACTGAACTTGGGGACAGAATGAACTAGAAGGACGACTACAACAAGCAAAACCTGTTTCACAATATTCATATGAGCAAGAGACAAAAAAAAAGTTAACCTGGGGCAGTGTTGCTGACACGCTGATAAAAAACAAAGGAGTGAATGTTTTCCTTTGGGGCCTAAACAAAAGCACTTTGGGAAAAAGTTGGGGAGACATGGATATATGGAGATCAAACAGTAAAGAAATTGCTCGAACTGAGGCTGCTTCTATCACAGTTTGGACATGATTTGGTTTTAGAAAGTGAGACATGGAAAGGAATACAATTATCTACACACTCTGCAGGGTGACATTTGTTGCAGATAGGATAAAAAAAAAAACTTTTTTATAATATCAAAACAAAACATGCTGAAGAATAAAAAGAATTTTCAGCACTGCATTTCAGCTCTAATAAAAGAAGCTTTCACAGTTGTGTTAAAAGAGAAGGCTTGATGCAGACTTCACTGCGTGAGTCACTGACTAGTCATTGTCCTATTCCTCGTTGATATTTCCATTTACACCACCAGTTTAATGGGTTCCCAAGTGTGCAAGACAAAAGCTGTGCTGTGCTGATGTGTACTTGACTCACAGGGTTCAATAGAACAGTGAGGAAGAGCTCTCCTCCATTGATGAGCTTGTCCAGTTCATTCGGACTGCCTGGGTAGTCTTTATAGAAGATGGTGTGTGTGAAAAGACCACACGTCTGCCTGGGCAGCACCTGGGATATAAACAAGCACAACGTCACTGAACCGAAAGGGCAAAAATAAAAAAAGAAAGGGGAAAAAAAATCACACACACACACAAACACCCATTAAATAGATAAATAAAAAAGAATTGTATTCACACAAACAAACACACACACTCACACCGTCAGCCCTCCACTGAGAGCAGAGCTGTCAGTACTCCAGGCAGTTACCCCACACATTGTTTGCTTTCAATAACATTCATATTATGCAGCTCATCTAGCCAAAGCAAACCTCTTATTCTCTCTGAGTCTATATGGAAATTCATGGAAATGCGTTTACAGTTTGGAGAGTCTGGGGAACTGAATATCAATCATGGGTAAGCAGTGGAGACCGTCCATTCAGACCGCATCATCTCAAGGACGATGGTACAAGCCCTGAGACCACGCAGGGTGACTGAATGCCAGCGCTACAAAGGAACTTGACTGAGGCTGCCACTGCTTCCTATCTGTGCTGAAGGTCATCACAGAAAAAGATAACACTTTTATTTTCCTCTGCTTTTGTCCCTATTTCAATGTAATCTATTCAACTTTAATTTTGTTCTCATAACTATGTTATTCAGCACCCACGAGTGCTGTGAAGTTGAATAAAGTGCAGTTTTTCTGGGTGTTGACATCTCAGTGATGGGCTGTGTGTAGACACTTTATAGGCTGTTGCCGGAGATGTCAGTCTTCATCACGGTGCTGAGGCCTGCTTGGCGGCACCACTCGGACAGGTGTCTGATCGAAGACTGGTTTACCTGACTAGGTTATCATCACTCACTGTGTAGAGACCTACAACTGCACAACAGAACTAATTAGACTGACTGTTATTCTCAGGACTTCTGATGCCTCTGCGATATACAAAAAAATAAATGAAAATAAGACTCTGCTCAGCACCTTTGGGGACAAGACTTAAGAAAAGCAGAGGCGGAGAGGAAAGGAGGATGATGGACGAATACAGGAGATGAGTGTAACCGCTGGCCATGAGAGAAGAATTAACACAGAAGAACTGGAGGAGGTGTAGATGGAGAGATAATTACTGAATAAAGGACGGCATATGTAGCGGAGACAGGGAACCCTGAAAGGGATTACTGGCTAAAAAAGGTAATGGTTGTTGAGAAGCCGAGTGGAGGGGAAAACAACAGGCCAGAGGTCGCAAGATAATGAGGCCTCATGGATCTCCTGCATCTGTGAGAGGTGGTCTTACACTAATGCCGCTGTGGATGAAACCTCGCCGGAAGCGGGCCGGCTTCAGGTGTGGGTATTCCTCTGTGCTGGTCACCTTGATGCCCCACACTTTCTTCCAGGCGTCGTACAGCTGCATGTGGACAGGGTAGACGCCTGAGTGGTGGGGTGCCACAGCATAGCCCATGTTAGTGGGGATCCCATGCTCCTGGAGGTTGAAAATGCAGGAGTGATTTTATTAGGAGGTTAACAAAATGAGAAAAGGAACAGATTAGGAAAAGATGCAAGGTTCATCCACACCCATCAGTCCCAACCCTTTATGATTTTTATAAAAATCAAAAAATATTTTTGATACTATCTATGTCAGTATTTGAATTTTTCAATTTTCTCTCTTCAGTTTTTAAATGCAGAGGCGGAGTTCAGCATCCCTGCGCATGACTTAGATTGCCTTTTTATGCACGAGAGATTGACAGAGAAAATGATCTGTGTGTGTAATCCTGCACCATTTTTTCAATTACCATTTGCTCTCTTTTATCAGAGCTGCATTAAGCAAACACAAACAGAGCAAACACAACATCCCACTGCTGCTCCTTTACATTGAATGTGTTCAACAGGAAAAACATAAGGAGGCTTTTAATGTGAAGCAGCCACAGAAAACTCTACTCATTTGTCATTGTGATTATAGTTGCTAGTGAGTGTTCAGCAAAAAATGTCTCCAAAAGGGCCGTAACAATATCACATTTTCACAATTACTGAGGCCTATAAAATTAACAATAACAATATTATTGTGATATCTATAAATATTTTGAATTATATAAATATAATGCTACCAGTCATGTTCATCTTTAATTTAATTTGTGCATTTTGTCTCTTTAAGCAAATTAATTAGTCAAAATACAAATGCTGGAAGCTCTAGAGACTAAGTAACTGTGACCACAAAAAAACAAAACAAAACAAAACAAAAAAACCTTTACATAAAGCAGCTATGATTATATATAAATTTTACGGTTTTATGGCAGACAGCAACCAGTGTTTAAGTGTACTACCACCACCAACTACGACAAACTTTAAATGAAAATAAATGGGGATGATTTTTAGAGATATTGTATTAAACCGATATTTTCTTATGGGTTGGTTTTAAGACCACGGTAATCGTCAATACCAGCATATCGTGACACCTCCACGACAAATTTAGACATTCACTTTCATCCTTTCTCTGTCAGCAGATCATTTTTAATAGCCACAGTGAGCTGAGAGACGAGGAGCTGCAGGCGACAGGCTCCGAAATCTCCAACTCCTCAACAAGATAACCAACTCCTCTGTGTCCTCATTCTGTGTGGAGAAAACTTTTTCCATTGTGTGCAGCATGAAATCTGATTGCAGTTTAAAATTGTTTTTGACTGACTTTTAATTAGAACAATGTGAGTTTGTTTGGCTGCACTGTAAACGGATACATCAGTAAACACACCAGTGTTTGCTGTATGTTAAACCACACTTGCTGTTACCTCAGTAACCACAGTTGTTGGCGAATCAACCAGACAGAAATCAGATTACAACTTAAAAAAGGCTCTAACAACTTGCCTCAGATTTCCTATTTGGACAAGGACGTTGGGATAAAGCGAGGCTCTGAACACAGCGCTCAACCATAGCTGTGATCTGACCTTTACCCCCCTGTGACTCACCATGGCAAATTTCTTGTTGAGCAACATCTGCTCGGCCAGCACTGACTGGTTGTGGAATAGATGGGGCTGCATGTGGCTCCACATGTGAGGGAACCACCAGAACTCCTTCACGTAGGAAAGCAGCAGGTCATCTCCCAGGTCCTCTTCATCAGATCCTGGACATGACAGAGAAGAGGGGGGGTAGTCCCACCGGAAAGGATGGAGGGAGATGAAGGAAGTTAGCAGAATAATGAAGGTTGGTGGGTGAAGAGGAAATAGAGGAGATAAAAATGGTCATACAAAAAGAAGAGGCAAAGGTGAAATGGGGTCAGTGATACAAAAAGGAGGAAATGAAAGTCAGAGAAGCAAAGAAAGAAGTAGTTCAAATATTAGAGAAGCATGTGGGAGATAACAAAAAGAAGAAAGAAGACAAAGAAGAAGAAGAGGAGGAGGAAGGAAATTAAAATTATGTGAATCACAATTTTGCAATCTTTCAGGTGTTGTTTCTTTCAGTTAAGTGCACATCTTCATCTCTGCTCGAGTTAACAACAGACAGAGGCTGCATCTTACCAGCATGAAAGAATTTCCCTGAGAAGCCCAGATTGAAGGTAAAGTTGGGCACATGGGTGCGCAGCTCCCTTTGTGTCTCCAGCAGGGCCTGAAACAGTGGGAGGAAAACGAGAGTGAGTCAGTGCACGCTGTGCTCATACTGGTGCATGGGTGCGTAAATGAGGAAGCGTGAACGCCCAGGCGCACGCGTGCCCACATACATATTTCATTCTGCAAGTTTCTTTCGGTAAACATCCAACATTCACTCCCAGTTGCCTCACTCCTTCTCCTTCATTCTGTTTGATATTTTTCTCTCCTCTGATTCGGGTGTTTGTTTCATTTGATCTCCACGCTGGATTAGACATCCAGCACACACCCTCTCTCACTCTTTCAGGTTTCTCCATCTTGTCGGGGTGTGATTCGTTCCTAAAACCCTGCCGTTGCGCTGCCAGTGAGGAGGCCTTGATGCTTCTTCCATAATGTTTTCTTATACCCTCTGCCTCCACATGCCAGGGGGGTCTGTTCTGCTCTGAGGGGACGCAAGCAAGGAGCTTTTCAACATTCTTTGTATGTCTCTGGGCCCCTGAAATATTCATTGCTGTGGAGCTTCTGTGACAGTGTGAGCAGTGGGGCCTGTCAGCTTTGAGCGGCCTACTGGGACGAGCGCATTCAAAAGGAGAAGAGGAGCGAGAAGAAGGAGTTTCTGTATGACTGGCAGAGGATAGCACATGCTATGTGTGAGGCAGTTTTTATTTTTGGCAAAGGGCTGTAAAAAAAAAAACACTGGTTGATGAATGCAAAAGTGGGTTCACGTTCCGTTCCGACAAAAGTTTTTCCACTCTGAAACACAAACACAAACTCACCTTTACATCAGGCACCTTCATGCGTGTGCCTTCTTTGCCCACAAAGATGTCATCTATATCCACTAGGATGTAGCGCTCCAGGGATAATGAAAGCCTTTTCCCCGTCAGAAAGGCCACAGCGTCTACAAACACCAGCTTGTGCAGCCAGAAGACCAAGTTGTTCCCGAACAGGACCCTCTGGATGCCATCATGGAGCCCCAGGTCCTGCACCACCGACGGGAGCAGAGCAGCGTTCTGCCCCATGGATGCGATGCTCTCCGCTGATTGGGTCTTGGCCAGCAACACGGGCTCGTACGTTGAGTGGTTGGACTGGAAAACGGTCCAGTCGTCCCCGGGGAGGGGACCTGGCAGCGGCTGCCCGGATCGAGTGATGAAGAGCAGGGGGGACTTGGGGTTGACTGTGCAGTCCTTCAAACCCAAGTTTGAGTGAAGAAAGAGAGGGAAGCCTTTCAGCTGTGCACTGAGCAGACTGTTTTCATTGGCCTGATTGACAGAAAGACAGAGACAAGAGAGAGAAATCACACAGACTCATCATAAACCAGAGTGATGAAGACAGAAATGTATTGGACATAATTCCTCCATTTCTCCAATCATGTGCGAAATAAGGAATGTCAGGCCTACTCAAACGTGAAGGCATGAGGCAGCTTCTACCTGCTATGCTCAATCTGCTTTGCCCTGAGATTGCAGTCAAAATGAAATTACCTCCTGCTGTGTCCTCCAAGATTCAAAGACTGAGGGTTCGGTGATTATTCATTGAAATTTCCACTCCTAAATATGTCATTCTTTGATTCTCTCACATCTTTACTACCACAGAAACACTAGTCCCCTTCCCTCCTGCACTTTCACTCAGAATTTCCCTATCGTGTGTGTGTGTTTGCAGGGGGTGTTGGGTGTCAGATACAGGATCATAAGATTAACATTAACATGCACTGTGTGTAGTCCACATGGTGGCCACAGATAATTTTTTCCCCCTTGAAACAGATGCTGTTTTTCCCCCTTTTTTTCTATTCAGGCTGATAACATTCAACCAAAACAATTCAGTGACAAGCAGAAATTCTTTGATCTTAATGTTTCATTGACACTTTCTTTCCTTTTTGTCAAAGACCCAGTTGCAGGATTTTTAAAATAAAAAATAATAATAATAATAATAAATTTATTAATGAATTAATTAGTAAATAAATGAAATTATAACAATAAATGACAAGTTCAGTTCATTTTCTTTCTGATACTAATCAAATAAATAGAAAAGTATTGAAGAGGCAACCCTTCAATTTTTGAATTAGGTAACAAAAAGGAGAGGTATAAACATAACAGAGTAAAAGTATTGCTATGGTTTTTAGGCATTAACAAATATTTATAACTTTTGTTCTTCGCAGACACAGAACTCTCTTAAAGGTCGTCCCACACTGTGACATTACTAGTTTTTGAAGTTCATTAGAGCCCAGAGAGATCTGAACAACACTAACAAAAATATCCAAATAGACTCAGTGTTGTATTGGTGGGCAGTACTGCTGAAATACTCTTGTCAACACCAACCACAGTTTTTTTTTAAAGAAAACAATAAAACAGACCTTTAAGTACAAATTATACAAAGATGAATTTCCTTGAAAAAGAATTGTTTAAAAATGGGGCTGAAAGATTTATTTAGTCCATGTACTTTCTAGCGGTAACATTTTACCACTATGAAATATATCTGTAATGACAACACTGTTTCTTAATTGCCTAAATGATATCTTTTGCATTTTAGTTCAAATAAAAATTAGCTTAAATATTTATTATGAAAATTGCAATATGGCCAAGCTCAAAATTCAAATTACAGGAGCTTAAATATTTTTTTTATTAAAGATAACTATTATGTCACAAAATACCATTTTACATGAGGAACTGCAGTGCTTTGGAGATGCTCTGGCCTGTAAATTATATTCTCCTGGCACTGAGGAACATTTTTTTTTATGGACCCCAACAAAAGTCACTACATTTTTCTCTACATATTTTTCAGTAAAAACTATATGCAAAATTACCACCCCTCCTTTAAGTGTGACTCATACTGCAATTGTAGTTCAAATTAATCTCTATGAATTTTTTCAGGTACTCTTCAACTTGAATACCAGTTGGTTACTGCAAATAGTTTTGCTTCGATTGCAGAGGAGCAGTGTTGTGTGTCCAGTTCATTGGGATGCACACCCTTGCTCTACTTCCTCCTCTCCCAGTAGCCATTAAATCCCACCAGGCTTTCTTTCCTAACCTTCACCTACACTGCCTAACATCATTGCACCACCATCTATGCCTCCACCTCTCTTTCTATATTCTTTCCATGGCCCAGAGATGGTGATTAAAACCCTAAGACCTGAAAACAGGCCTTGGGCAAACAGGCTCAGCTAGGGATTACTGAAAAGGAGAGAGAAGGAGAGAGAGAAAGAGAGATAAAGAGGAGGAACGAGGCACAGAGTCTAAGGAGAAACTAAAACAAAAGAGAGAAAACAAACGGAAGAGTGAAGGAGGGCATATTGCAGAGTAAAGAAAAAGATAAGAAATAGATGGAACATAAGAGAAACAGTGCAGTGGGACTGAGTGATATTGAACCAGGCAGGTCTTTCCAACCCTGTGAATCCCATCTCCTTAGAGACGCTGGAGCCAGATGGACAGGGCAGAAGGTGTGAGGGAGAGGAGGGAGGGGAGGGGAGGGAGAGGAGGGAGGCAGAGGGAGTGTGGTGTTGTCCTAACCTTGAAGAAGCCAATGATGCCCACTCCATATTCCACACAGTATTTGTCCAGCAGCTCCCGGTTCCAGGCGTCCAGGTTAACATACTTGAGAATGTTCTCGTAAATCACCAGTGTGAAACGCCCTCTTTCTTTGTCTGTCAGTGTGGGCATGTCCCCTTTACCGGGAGATATCTCAGTCCGGTACCTGAACCGACCAGACTCCAAAATAGCAACAATCTCCTGACCCAGTTGAGAATACTGGCTCTCCACAAACACCAGGACCACAGGGTCTGTCCTGGCCCCTCCGGGATCCACCCCGGGGCCTCCTGAGACGCTCCGCAAAGGTAGCAACCGGGACGGAGTGACCCTCGGGTCATCGGAGTCAGCGGATGCTCCCTCTGCCCCGGACACGCCTCCTCCCGATGGCTCCAGCTCCCGCTTGACGCCATAGAGGAAGTAGGCAGAGATGAAGACGCTGACAGTGCAGAAGAGGAAGAGGAGGAGGAGGGAGGTCTGCAGAGGGAGGAGACGGACCAGCCGACGGACTCGTGTCACGCATCCCAGCATCGTCTCACACCGCTCCGCCCAGCTGGTCCAGCAACACGCCTTGGGGACAGTCTCTCTTGGTGTGGGTAGAAAATAGCGAGCAGGGTTTTGTTCACAACAGTGTCAGTCTTGTTATGGAGCTAAAGACAAACAGCATTAAGGTAGCAGCTGCAGCAGCTACTGGAGAAAGAAATGAGAAGGTCTCACGCTGGCTCTCCCTCATATTGCAGCGCTGCTTATGTCACCATGGCAGAGAAATAGGGGGGCCTTGGACTGCTGGTACACAGTTATACCTCAGAGGGAGGGCTGGGGGGCCGAATCACTGGTGGAGAAAGATGATGGAGGACTCCATCACCTGTCCATCATGTGAACCTGCCAACCATGTCCCGCTTAGATTTCGCTCCACTCTTTTGATTGGAGAATGATCTCTTGAGAAAAGTAAGGTCACGCAGGTCATCTCAGCAGCACCATTCCCTTAGGACCAACTCTCTCGACCTAGAAAAACAGCAAGACAGAAGAAAATAATGTTAAAATCTGACAGCACCACATCCGTTTCTATAGAACAAACGACGATTCTTTAGTTGTGTGGGTTTAGTGGTGTGTGTGTGGGAGCGGTGTGTGTACCACCAGTGCCAACACTCCAAAAGTTCACTCCAAAGTAGTCCTTGCATTCACCTACACAAAGTAAGAGCTGCCAATTTCCCCCTACACACACACACACACCTAACCCCTGTGTTCGCAAACAAACAAACACACACACACACAAAAAAAAACTCTCTCGCAGCCTCCACACAATCAATAGTCAGAATGTGAGTGACAACAAAGCCTTGAGGCGAGCCAATTCACGATTCAGTCCAGTAGGACTGTGTGACTGCATACAAGTGAAGCCATCACCCGTGGGGACGCGCGCCTTCTATTTCTCTCAAATCCTCAGCAGTATCGAGACCAAAATGGAGCACGTGAGGAGGGAGAGAAGCAAGCTAACTGAATGGAAGCGATCCAAGAGCAGAGGAGTGGATGACAGTGACAGACAGACCTGGCAACAGTGGGAGTCTTTACTCTTACAGAAAACCCCTTATCTCACCCAATAAACATCCTCATACCCTCTGCATACCTATCGTAATATATCAGTTGTTCAGCCAACCTCCATCAAGCCAAGTGTGAAAAGTACAAGATGCGGCATGAGACCAGCGTGAGCTCGTCTCTTACAAAAACACCGTTTCTCCATTTAGACGCCTGGTGGAGAAGTGAGACATAGCATCATTACCTTTGCATGGAAATGCTCCGTCCATTAAGCTGAAGAGCCACCGAGGCCCCCCCACTCACACTTTTATTAAAGCCCCGGATACCTATTAGAGCAGAGTCACAAGCCCTTCAACCCGGAGACATTAAACAGTGACCACCAAACCCATCAAGACTCATCAGACACAAATCAGACATAAAATGGATTTGATAATGCCATCAAAGGGTTTATTAACAACACTATAAACCCAGGTTTAATCAAAGGTGATTAACAATAAAAATGCAAGAGTGGTCACACTAGGCTCAGTACAATGAATCCTGGGGTCTACAATCATCCAGTCCCATTAGAATCAATAAGTTATTGATTTTTTTTACATTCTGATCAGAGATAAAATTCAGATCATTAAATAAATTTATTTCCTATGTAATTCTATACAGATAATCCTTTGATCACTGGCCTTATCTTTAGTTTACACACAGTATTACATGAGGGGGAAAAAAAACTATATGAGAGTCCCTTTGCTATAATCAAGGTCAGCTTTCTGGAGAGTGGCTCTGTCCCCTCTAGCCTTCCAGCTAAGCTTAACAGGATGCCTTAAATCTCCTTGCGAGTGCAGAGGAAGAAATCACACTTCTTTTTTCTCCGAGTCGTGTTCAAATTTCCTCTTCACAGTGTGGCAGAGTCTAATGTAAAGAGAGGCCGTGAAAAGACAGTGGGCGTTCAGAGAATGTATCGCAGCGGAGCAGACAAAAACCAACAGCCCTGGTCGCTTGAAGATCCCCCCGCTACCTTGTTTGTTCGTTTCGGAGGGAGCCAGGGTTCGTGCCACGGAATATCAAAGTATGATTAGCCACAGGAAGTGACTGCTGCTGAAAACAGTGAAGCAGAAGAGAAGACAAGGGAGACAACTCTTAACACGACACAGAGGCCTAACGCGGTGTTCAAGTCTTATGGGCACAGGGCCTCTGTTGGCACTTAGAAAATAAAAGAAAGAAAGGACAACTTTAAGTGCTGATGTCTGTCATGATCAAATTTTTGCAAACATTTTACAATATCCGAAGCTAATCCTAATATCCAAATATCCACTACCCTGTTATATCTATGAACTGAAAAAAACTTTTTTTTAGCTAATGCAATAACAGTTTCAAACACATCACCAGCTCCACAAATAAACAGGTCATTTTAAAGTCATTTTCTGTTAATGATTAATCAGGATGAAGACATGTTATCTTTGTTGCAGGGAGACAACCGGCTCTGGCATGGCTCTAATGACACTGTTGACATGGCTTGGAAGCAGATTAAATGGTGACACAACACAAACAGAGCAGGGGCACAGAAAACCTCACTTCTTGCCCAATTCGCAGCAGCAATGACCGCCTCCCAATGTTGACCTTCAGAGTGAGATACAAAGAGCTACAACTGGAGGCAGGAAGGGAGAGGGGGAGAGAAAGAGAGAGGCTAAGAGAGGCACTGACACAAATAGAGGGAAAGCTCAAGGCCCAATGTGTGAAGCTACAGCTTTAAGATCAGGCCAGCTAAATAGAGAGTACAATACATTAGGCCATAATGGAGATGAGGGTATAGCACTGACTGAGTGACAGCTAATGGATCTCAAATGTCTCTGTGTCCATCTCACCTAATGTGTCTTCTACTTTCTGTGCCATGTTTAGCCTAGAAGAAGCCAAGATACGACCGCAAACATCTACGTCCTCCTTCCTTTAAAGTAATAGATGTAAAAATGCAGAGGAGGAAGAAAAGAGAGCATGAATATTTCATGTTTATAAGAAGCTGATGAAAGATATGGCCAGCAGACATATCTGTAGGCCAAAAGGTGTACAGAGGCCAGAGTTTTCAGTGACAAGTAAAGAGTCAGAGTCTTAACCTTTGCATAAAGGGATGGTAAGATGCAGACTAATGTGAATCTGATGGCAAACCCCTTTGTTCTCAATGATGGAAAGAGTTCAGACTGGATGTATGCTCTTCACCTGCACCCTTGGCCTGAAAAACTCCCAAAATGAAGCTAGTCTACAGACAAGGAAGAGTGGAAAAAAAGCAGCAGAGGCAGGAGAACATGAGTGGAAAGGCAGACAAAAGTAGAAGAAAAGAACAGGATGATCAACTACTGAACCTTGAGGGGAAAAAACAAGATTGATGAGAGAAATGAGCAAGAAATTCACCCCTGAGGCAACCATCAATCTTAAGGCTTTGAAAAACATCAATTAAAATATTCAACTCGTTATTTTATAGCAGCTGAAAGATGGCGACAGAATGAGGTGGAGGCATAAACAATGGCAGGTGACGGCAGAAAGGACAGACTAATGCTTTTCCTCAGGGTGGGTGGTCACTCAAACCTGCTCCCTCTACATCACGGGAAGCAGGCCAAAACCATACTGCTAGATTAATGAGAGACGACGAGGAACAGGGGGACGCTGCCTGGTCCTCAGCTGTAACAACTCTCTGGATAAACAACACTAAGGGTTGGCCATATGTAGCCTCGCACGTCCTGTTCCCGGCTTTCACCCTCCCTCTCCCTCCAACAATGCTGTTGCACTTCTTTTAAGGTGTGAATGAGACCAAGTGTCCCGGGGCTTGTGAGGAGAGTCAGTACATTAACACTGTCAACAAGAATCAGACTAACCATATGTGATCCCTTTGACAAATAAACTTTTAAAAGGAGAGCTGGATCCCCTGAGCCCCTCAGGACTAAACAGTATCCCCTTCTCCTTCATGCTGCCCCCCCACCCCCCCACCCCACCCGACCTCCGTCCGTCCCCCCACTACTGACTGACAGAAATAAACGATGACCCTCTGTGTTCAATCACCGCAGGCCTTGGCAACTGCACGTCCTCCATGGAAACGCCGGAGTTACGTTGTGTTCAGAGGCAGGGAAACTGTGCAGAGGGAAATAGAGGGAGGGCAGTAATCCATAGGACACCCATCAAAAGGCTACTGTTGCTGTCACTTTTTTTTTTGGGGGGGGGGGTTCGTCTCAGCCGCTTCGCTACATGCGCATCAATACACAATCACAGTCGAGACAGACCCAAGAGACTCATTAGAAGATCTACAATCCAAATTATCTCACTACAAAGTGCCCATGTTTTGTTTGTATTTATTCCTGAACAAATACTACTGAGCCTTTGTGCAAACAGTCTGGCCTCACAAACACAAAAACAAGTTTGGCCTGACCGTCTGAATTGTACACTAAGGCATGGGTCAAGGTTAAATGGGTAAGAATGACACCAATGTAATCCCTAATCTGTAATCCTGTTAATCTCAACACTGCAAACAATACCAAATGTGCTTATGCCAGCTCTGTTACAGTGTGAGATGCCTTGAAGGGATTAAGAAACAAGACACAATAGAGTGATGAAGGCAAGGGCTGAAAATGAACGAGAGGTCAAAGTGCTGTGAAACTTTACTCCCAGTCCTGTCATATAATGTGCATGTGTTACTCATTCAGAGGATTTAATGTCAATCCAGTGGTGCAAATTTAAGAATCTGCAGTTTTGCAGCTGTTGTGGCCACTGTCAACAGCTGCCATTGTGTTGGAATTCTCCACCACAAGCAGTAAGAAGCACAGCTAAAGCAAATTCCTGTATTTGCATTCAGCCTCCTACCCTATTCTGCAAGAGATTAAACTTCAAAAAGCAAGAATTTTCATATTTCTTTTGAAGCACATCTAAAGCAACAAACAGGCACATGAGAGGAGCAAGGACTCGCCTTGTTAAAGAGCCTACATTTAAGAGTCACAGTCGCAGGGTTTTTTTTCTTCAAGCCAGCCTCCGTATTCATCAATAAAGGATCAATCAATCTGAAATTTGAATTCCATTTTATGCATTCATTGTGGCTGCTGCGATTAAAGGCTTAGGCCGTGAAAAAGCTTGGAGCGTGGCGCTGAAATCTCACTCCAGCTTCCGCCTCCCACCCTTCAGCCAATCTGAATGCACAAGCAGGCAGCTTCATTTTAGCTGCAAACATTTACACCGACACTTCCCTCTCCCTCATCAATTCATTTAATGCCACTGCGTGAAGGACAGAGGACTCGGGAGGGAAATGTAGTTTTGCCTTTTAATTCTCCAGAAAGTGACTTTCAGACCATTTCCCCCACCAAACCATACAGCTGAATTATCACATCATTTTTCAGCACCTCCATTTACTGTCCCCAAGACTGAGGCAATTTCACAGAAGAAAAATGCCTTTCCTCAATTCGGCTGTGCCCCTCCAATTACATCTCAAGGCCCTACTTGAAGACCTCGGTCCCAGTGCTGTCGTAATTGAAATGATTGCAATGTTATTCGTTGACACAGTGATAGGAGAAAGAGGCAGAGACTCGTCTTCAAATCCAGACAAGGGAGTGCAATCATTTCCTAAGAGCAATTATGAAAAGAATAGAAAGACAGTTAAAGTGTGGTCAATGACAATTAGGGGGAGAATTGGGGGGTGTTTTGTACCATTACTGCACTGTATATCCGCCACCAGACAGCAAGATCCCACCCTTAGATTTCCATTAGAGGGATCATGTCAGATTTCATCAACACAGATATCATCCTCCATGAAGACAACCTGAGCAGGCACAGGCATAATGGTATTATTACACATTCATATTATGAGGGGGACGATTACGACCGAGATGAATAAAAACACAGAGAGTGGAGGATTAAATATACATGGCACTCTCGCAGTCTTTTTCATCGTAGACTAGGTTTCCAAACCTCTATCTTCTTTTAGATCTGAGATCTCAGGCAGGAGGGTTTTAAGAGTAGCAGGAAGTATAAAATGGATTACCTCACAATGTGAAATGCAGTGTGGATGAGCTGTGGGAACCATGGGAAAACTGTGGCTGGGTGGAGACGAAGCGGAGAAGGGTCATTAGGGAACTGTGAAGCCGAGATGTGTAACGGAGACTTTCTTCAGCGCTATTACTCCCCTGGGCGGTGGTGCAGAGTGGAAGCAACACCTTCATCAATAGCCTCGATCACCTCCACCTTGCACATAAAAGCACTGCGTCCGCAAACGAATCCCCCTATCCCCCCACCCTCCTAATAACCACTGGCAACTCTCTACCACAGTATATCTATTTATAGATGCTGTGCCCCATTTACAGGCATGGGGACACTAGATCTGTACAATAAAAAAACAGTTGAGGCCCTTTAAAGACATCATTTGTATACTGCAGTTCTTTATTAGCTGCTTAAGAGGGACCAAGAAGAAGAGAAAGGAAGGAAGAGAAAAGATACACACAGATAATACTGCATTAAGCTGAAACTCTGTTGAGCTAAACAAAATGACAACAGATCCAAACAGCCAAGGTGTTATGTCTGAATTAACTGCAGTCTAATTCATGTGATCACACAGTGGACAGGTTAATCAGATACATTACAAGACAGTGGTCTGATTAAGTCAATAAGAGAGAAATAATTGACCCCACTTTGGACACTCTGCATATGATTTCATCCATGAGTGACATTTCAGACTTTCAGCCAGTCGCCACAGGAGAGGAGATCCTACGCTGTACGCCGCTGAAATGCAATAATTTCCTTCTTTGGTCTTTTTTGATGGTTTGACATCATGCATATGGATGCCCCGCAGGGTGGAAATTATGCCACTGACATGTTTATGTGCGGCAATTATAGGAAGGACCTGAAGCAATGAACGACCCCCCCAACCCCCCACCTTTTCTCTGGCAAAAATAAAAAAACCTCAGATTTCTGAGAAAAGAGGGAGTTCATTCTATTGGATTTCTGCGGGGAGGAATAGGCTTGTACTGCCTCGGACAGCCAACGCAAGGCAGAGGGAGGTGGTGGCAGAGGGAGGAAGGGGTTGGTCATTTATCATTTTTGTCAGTCCTGGTGGAGAAGGGAGGTGGGGCAAGGGGGCTTTCATATAAATTGAGTGTAGGTGGAATCAATGTGGCGTTGTTGGTGAGAGCAGGAGGGGGGCGAGGGAGCTAGATCAATGCTGGTGGGAGTGACTGTTTGTTCCCATTGTTTATCTACTGTCATCTCAGGACGCCGCTGAAGGACAGGGGAGCATGGCGGGCAGCACAATGTCTCCACTGGGACTGAAGATTCGTAATGGGTCCCTCCTTAGAAAGACAATGGGCATCACTCAGAGGTGAAAGTCATACTGCTCCTGGATACGGCACGTCTGTGTGCGAGTGTGACTGAGCGAGTGAATGTGTGAGTAAGCGTCGGAGCTGGAGGGAGGGGTGGGGTTGGGGTAGGGGGGTGGGGGGGGGGCTCTGAGTAGAAAGGGGCAAGAAGAGATAACAGTACTTGTCAGTGTGGTTTCCTGCTGCAGGGTTTGCCAATCAAATCAACTGCCTATTCGGCTGAGAAAACCTATCCCGAGCTCCACGGAGTCTCTGACTAAAGCACAACAGTTTTATTAAGACTTTTACACCTGCAGCGGAATGGCAATAACAGATTTGCTGATCTGACGTGATCCAGAGATGCTATCAAACGACAGCAATGCTCGCCATGACTGCAGATAAATAAAAGAAAACGATCAAACTAATAATAAACTCCCCGGGCATGCTGTAACACGGGCTGTGGCCCACACATAAACAATATAACTGTCTAATCTACCTACTCAATCTGGGAGAGACTGAGGGAAAACAGTCGAGCAGTGGGTATATCTCGGAGTATAATAGGGGTAAGTACAATACCTGCTCATGAAATGATGATGAGTTAGTTTCAAGAGGCCGCCCAGTGAATTTCAGGTATCATCATTCCCAGAGGAGCCCTGCCTCTCTCCTCCTCTCCCACTTTCTCCCCCCCTTTTTGCACCTCCCTCCTCCATCTTCCCTCCTTTCATGTCCAGATAAGAAACGGCCCGCACTGATCTGGCTGTGATTCGCGCAGCAGAAATGCGTTCCCGTAGGAATATCACAGTGCGGAAGAATAGCTGACACAAGAGATGAGATTCTGTTGTGCTGCCCATATTTTTGCCTGCGAGATCAAACAGATAGGATTTTTCCTCCTGCATGAAAACGCACTCCTAATCATCAGTTCGCTTTCAAAGCACAATCAAAAACAACAGATAAATGGATGGAAGTGGAAACTTGTCCAGAGGGCTGTATACAGTATGTTTTACATAAACAAACAGTACACACTTGCAAAACGTGTCCCCATTGTGCTAATTTCAGTCACGAAATGTGTGAAAGCTGCAATGGCAGAAAAAAAAAAAAAACCACAGCATCATGGTTGGCTTATCGCAATAACAATAATTACACTCCCAACTGTAGCCCCAGTCATGAATCCTATTACAAATCCTGTGTGTTTTTTGAAGCTCAGTTCAAGCTTTTCTCTCTCTCTCTCTCACGCACACACTTAATGCCTTGGTTGTGTATTTTTTTAAAACACAACCTCAGTCCAGCTCCTTGATGTTTTGTGACAATAATCTATTTATTAATTTTTAAAAATTGATCAAAAAATAATGCTGCCCAACAGAGACACAATTATATAACAATTATTTATAGATTATTATATATACAAGTGGGCTGATAAGAAATTCATGAGATAATCGTAAAAATGTATGTTCAATAGTGAAGTGATATTAAATACATCTTTATTGCGAAGATGCAAAATCAACTTTATGAGGACAAAGAAAACTCCAAACAAGTACAAGGAAACAGATGCTAAATCATGCCTCGTAGTACAGTTAGATCTGCCATTAAACAAAGACCTAATCTGGCACGACTGCATGTTTGCCAAGAGTAGGACGTCCTTTAAAAGAAAACTGAACATCTCTGCATTGGAGGACAGCAGTGAGAAAGGCACCAAGAGGCCCGTGGCAGCTCTGAAGAATTTACGGGGTGTTTCGTGGCTGAGAGATGGGAGACGCTGCACATTCAACAACTGTTGCCTGGGGGATTCACCAGTCACAGTTTTATAGCACGCTGGTGAAGAGAAAGCCACTGTAAACTCACATGACATCTAAGCTGTTGTTTGCCAGAAGGCATGTGGGAGAATTTGAAACTAAATTGAAGTAGTTTTTCATCGTGTGATGGGAAAAAAATTGAGCTTTTTGGCCATCATACTAAATGCCAGGTTTGGTGTGAGCCAAGAAACCAATCATCACATCCTTGAGGTCTGCTGGTTGCTGTGTGATGTTCTGGACATGCTTCTTTTGCAGGAGGACCTGGAAGAACTGGGGAGGTAGAGGGCAAAATAAACCCAGCAACAACAAGCTGGGGTGTGACATTAAACTGTGACTTGGGAGGAGATTTACGTTTCAAAAAGACATCAATCTCAAACACAAGGCAAACACTACGCAGAAATGGCTTTAACACAAAAATGTTTATGTACTGAAGTGGTGAAGTCCAGACCCAAGTCCAATCCAGTAAGAGTTGGATGACTTTAAACTTAAAGTTCATACAACTTGACAGAACCTGTGCAATTTTGTTCTCAATCTTCATGCCTTGAAGAAGTGAAAAATTCGTTTAAGGTATTGTACCTGCCAGGTTTCCTATCTTTTCTCCCTCAAGTCTCCCCGTGTTCCCCAAAATAAACACAGCTCCGCCACGGCTCACCGTTATCCCTTTCACAGCTTTAGTCTTAACTCTGTCAAGACTCTTGTCCATTTCGCTCTAGCTGTCCCCGGCCAAGCAGCTTTGCCTTCCTCTGTTCTCGTCCTGGACCAGAGAGTGAGGCATGTGTGGGTGTCACAGAGCTGACAGGTCTATCTGGGCTCTGTCTACTGTGCTGGCTCTTCCCATTTCCCCTCTTCACAGCCGCCTCTACAGCTGCTGTGTATCCAACTGTGACACACACACACACCACACACACACGCGAATATCAGTTTACAGAAGGGGGTAGCTGTGGCCTCCGCACAGGGTCAAGCCTCCACAGGGCTGCATGCATGGTGTATGTCCTGGAACACAACACTTTGAAATGAGAACAATATTCCATTATTTTTTTAGAGGAGGAAACAGGCCAAGAGAGTGCATGACAGGGAGAGAGAGAGACAGAGAGAGGTGTATGTGTATTTATGTGGGAAGCGAGCTGTTCTTTTTCCTGTCAGTTCAAGGAAAGCCTGTCAGAGTTATGGATTAAATGCCACTGTGCAGCATCGTATACACACACGCGCTGCCAGACAGTTTAATGGTGTGTATATGTAGATGCATGCTTATATGTGAGTGTAAATGCTTTGTGGCTCAGTGTTAGGTTGCGAGTCCAAACACCTGATCTGAAAAGCAGACCGTCACGTAGTGTGCTAGCCATGTAAAATCTAAAATCTGTCTCCTGCCACCCATCCATAAAAGGCCAGCAGCTGCCAAAGTCGATGTGGTTCAGGCACACGCCGTCACCGTAAACCCTATGTAACACATTTCTCATTTGCTACGCCTCCCCGCCATTTGCTCTCCTGAGCACAAAACTGTTTTTCCACTCTCAGACACACACACACACACAC
>JAPZDY010000026.1:11246003-11283780 GCA_029783645.1 Ctenochaetus hawaiiensis | reverse complement strand
AAGAGGTTTGGACAGGGGTTAACTTATCTTTATTTTCACAATGAGTAAAATACTGTGAGTGAATTAGATGTTAACCATCATTATTACTTGGAGTTTTGCTCCACCTAATGATAATCAATAGGCCCAAGAAGACCCACCTTCTATTTAAAGTGTTCTCAGAGGGTGTTTTTGTCATTAATCCCTTGTGTCTGTTTGTACCTCTGTGTTCTCAGATAGCCAACTCTGATGGCACACGGCCAGTGGGCCAGCTCGGAAAAGCGCCCAGCTCTAGTGATATGTTGCTGAAACTAGCCCGGACCACACCATATTACAAGAGGAATCGACCGCATATCTGCTCTTTCTGGGTGAAAGGAGAGTGCAAGAGAGGGGAGGAGTGTCCCTACAGGTGAGTGACACCTCACACAGACAGCCATGGTTACAGTGCAGAGGTCAAACATGGTGTTATGTTGTCAGCAGTGAGTGCTGGAGCTGATTGTTTCTTAGCTTAATGTATTTCTAAAGGCCAACCTAGAAACTGATGTGTTCTTGTGGTTTAAGTAGACTTTATTTTTCATACACTTGTTGCATTTTCTCACTCTGGTTCTCTTTTGGCACAGGCATGAAAAACCCACAGATCCTGATGATCCTCTAGCTGACCAGAATATCAAGGATCGTTACTACGGCATCAATGACCCAGTGGCTGATAAGCTGCTGAAACGGGCCTCAACCATGCCTCGACTGGACCCACCAGAGGACAAGTCCATCAGCACCCTTTACATAGGGGGTTTGGGAGATACTGTTACAGATGGAGATCTCAAGTAAGCATTTCAGTTTAATAACAAACTCTTGTACAACTTTAACTGATGCTATCAACAATGAGTTTTTATCTGTTTGTAAATACGGTAGAATGTAATTTTGTTGAGCTGCAAAAATTTTGAACCTTGACTTCCAGCATCTGTTGGACATTTGTTGACATCTCTTTTGTTAATGCAGGAGTCACTTTTACCAGTTTGGTGAGATTCGCACCATTACCATCGTCCAGAGGCAGCAGTGTGCCTTCATCCAGTTTGCCACACGGCAGGCAGCTGAAATGGCTGCTGAGAAGTCCTTCAACAAACTTATCATCAATGGACGGAGGCTCACTGTCAAGTGGGGAAGGTAAAAAGCTGAACAAGTCACAGCCTCCAGCTCCCCATCTGGACACTGAACCCACGCTCATGCAGACAGTATTGTGTAGACCCAAGTCAACAAAGCCCTTCGTGCCATCTGATAAAATTTCTTAGCTTGCATGGAAGCACTTGGGAGGAGATGTACACATTTCTAGCGAGAATAAGCTTTTCAAACTTGGTTTTTGTTGTGCATGTGTGCTATAGAAGTGAGTATCTGAAGTAATGCTATCATCACAGCTTCAGTAGAACGTACACTGACCATTTAAGTGCTGTAAAATTTTAGACTCAGAACTTTACCTGCTTAAGAATTGAAAAGCAGGACACACAAGTATTTTATTTTTCATTGAGTTCTGCATTTGCACACCATTCAGTGAGTTAAAAAGCGTAATGAGATTGATAAATCTAAGTTGTGTTTTGTCATTTTAGGTCTCAGGCAGCGAGAGGCAAGGATGGCATCAAAGATGGTGTCAGTGAGATGGGCACTAGACTTGATCCTGTACCTGGACTGCCTGGAGGTGAGGCTGCATACACAGAGTTAGATGTGTATTTGTGAAAATGAAAGTGGAATAATTGCTGAACTGTTGTTTTAAACTGTGTTTTTCACACTGTTTCTTAAATTAAATATCCCTTTGTGCTGTAGCCCTTCCTCCACCACCAGCTTTAGATGAAGAGGCTCCTGCAAACTACTTCAACCTGGATCCCAGTACATCTCCTGCTGTCATGAACATTGCTCTGCCTCCACCTCCTGGCATCAACCCGCCCCCTCCAGGTAAAATCATAACCGAGATCACATAGATGGCCACATACAAAGCAACTTACGTTCATAAAATTTATGTTAATATATATGATAGCTATGGTATAGAATCCCATTAATTTGAAGCCACTGTTTACATTTCGTAGTTCTGACCTCTAGGCTGCTGAGAAAATATATTCTTGATGTGGCAGGATGTTAACAAATTATACACTTTGAGAAAAGGTGGAACCTAATGCTGTACTCTCTTTTTATCTCATCAATCAGGTTTTGGACCTCCAATGTTTCATCCCATGGGTCCCATGGCTCCACCTATGCCTCCTCCAATGAGCATGAGACCTCCTGGTCAAATCCACTACCCCTCCCAGGATCCGCAGCGCATGGGTGCCCATGCAGCTCATGGCTCTCGTCATGGCGATTAGCAGCTAGAGTGGAGTCATACTGTAAAATGGTGTCATACTTTTCCATAACATTAACCTGGTCAGGTGCTTTTGCCTCGGATGCCGTCAGTGGGCTTGAAGCCTGCAGAATCCCCCTGTGAGAAACACAGTGCTTAGCAAATAGTTATTTCTTACAGGATAACATCTGATTTGTTTTACCACCTGCAGTGCAGTGAATGAACGAACGAACGAACAAGCACCATCTGTGTCTAGAGAGACAACTACCAGGATGTTACAAGATGATTTTGTCACTGCAAGTAGTTAAAAAGTACCAGAACAGCATCCGAACGGTGGAAGTTAACATGGTAATAGGGAGAGGAAATGAGAGTACCAGCCAGCGAGTTTGAGGCCATATAGTTTTTACAGGCTCCTGTGGTTGGAGCCATTGTAAATATTAAAATGCAAACTGTAGGTAAAGCTCATATTTGTCACTTTGTGCATTGTATCAGGTGGAGTAAAATTCTGAGGAGCATTTTAAACCTCTTAATTTTCCTTTAAATTGTCTTTTTTTTAAATTTGACACAATCTCAATATTCCACAGCAGACTCACTTATTGTAAGGCTTTCTTTGAATGTTCTTTTCACTTGTCATTAAAAAGATGCAATTTTGTCAGTGATTGTCTCATTGCATATTTTTCATTAGAACTTCATTACAACTGTTTTAGGTATTGTGTAAGAGCAGAGTTATCTCATAATGCTCTTATTTGTATCAGTTGGACAAACGGGGGATTAAGATGGAGACTGGAAGGGAGGAAACTGGGAGTTCAGGAACTGGGATATTGAAGGGATCAGAAGAAAAGGAAAGTAAAAGTGTGTAATCTGTGGTGGCCTTATCGTGGACTCTGGACTCTGGTCATGAACTGATTCCAGCACTGAGTTGCAGATCAAATCACTCAGCAGTAGCAAACCACCTTATATATCAGGCAGGAGTGTTTATATCTCCCTGCAGTGCCCAGTGATTAACCTAGGGGATCATCTTAGGAAAGGGGCAAACGTAGGTCAGTGCTTAAGTCTTTAGCTGATCAGCCCTTTTTCATAGTTCATTAGTTTCGGGGGAGTAATCAATTCCCCATCCCCTGGGTGCTCTGTTGAAGTTTGGCCGCCGACACATGCGGTCCAGAGCGATGCTGGGCAGCTTCTGGGACTCCACTGCCTCATAGCTAATCACTGGGATCACCCTCTTGCTGGCCATAGCTCCCCCAAACGGCATGGCAGTTCTTAGAGACAAAGAGAAGAGACCTTCGTGAGCAGACTGAATGCACTGTTTCATGTTCCTTGCAAAACAGGACCCTGGGTATTACATGGCTCAGACTCATGCCCATAAAAGGCAAAAATCTGTAGATGAAACACACAACTGAGTCTGGTAATCTCTTGTTTTTTGACTAGTCCTGATAACAGAAGGAAACCACTCAGGTCAGAATAGGGTGTTGTGAACTCAACCTCTCCTACTTGTTTAGCTGCTGAGATCATATTTAATTAAGGCATCATAATTTCATAGTAATCTTAAGGGTGTAAACAGATCCCCCTGGAGGGGATACAGTTCCAGACTGATTGGCGGAAAGTGAGTGACTGACAGCTTTAATTGAGTAAAGTCTTAAGTTTGTTTTTCACAAATTCTCCATTTCTCCATCTGCCAAAGCTTAACCTTTGTCCCCCCCTCGCTAGAGTGATGTCTTTCCTTGTGTGCCATGAGAAAGATGATTCCCGGTCGTGCGTAATCTTTCTTTTGGGGGGCATGAAAAGCTTGCAGCCCCACCAGTGGATCATCTTTCAAGAACTACAGTTCAAAAATAGCCATCACGCAGCCACACTCCAAGGAGGTGCAAGCCAAAGAGACCGGGTTCATTTCTAAACCGTGGAAACATGGAGTGGAGCCGAGGGAGGAGATGATTGTAATGGATGGCATGGTTAGGTCATCAGTGGGTCTATTTGAAGCCATTTGGATCTCAAGGCTTAAGCTTCCAACTGAGAAGGATTTAACAATTAATAAAATTTATTATTAGATGAAATGAGTAAGGCACATTTACCTGTTAAAGCACCTGTAGCTGGCTGGCTGTGGTCTTTGTGGGGGCTGGGGCAGCTGGGTATTTAGGGTGTTCAGGAGCTCTTCGTTGCCTCCCAAAGCTTCCGCCCATGGGGAGCAGTAGGATTTGGGGATTACTGTTGTGTTGAACTTCTCATGAGGAACTGTTTTTAGAGGGCCAGAATATCCTGACAGAAACACAAGTCTTATGTCAGTGGGTAAAACTGTCATACCACATCCAGTAAATTGAAAGCTGTTATTTTATTTTAAGTAGTTTATCTTTTGAAGTCAAAGTAATCAGAAGCAAGAGAAAAATACATATTCCTTTTGGTCTTAAAACTAATTGCAAAGCCCATCAGATAACTTCAAAAAAGCAAGCCCTAACAAAGCACAAACAAATCTAAAATACATAGAGATTCTTTTGATGTGTCTCCTGTCAACAATAGGAACACAGTAATTAGATCTCAGTGTGAATCCCTGATGATAAATGGGGCTTAGCTCACTGTCAGATAGGAAGCACTGCCGTCTGTCAGGCCAAATACACAACAGCAAAGATGGTTACAGATCACTGCCCTCTGGGAACTGCCAACTCTCCTGGCTCTGATAATAATAAAATTAATTTATTTGCTTAGTACATTTCCATAAAAAAGTGAACAGTAGCAGATCAAAGTCAGACACAATGTCTATTCTTTGCCCAAGCATTTGCAGTGAGCTAGCCTCATGGCCAGTGGCAGTCTGCAGCAATCCATTCCTCACCATTTGTTACCATTTACCTGGAGCGAGGACGTCAGGATTGCCCTTCTTTGCTACAGTCTTCTGAAGGTTCATGACCAGGCTATGCTTACCAGGGATGGAGAAAGCCTGGTTCTCTTTTCCTCCCTGTGGCTCTGGGATGATCTGCTGGGGAGGAACGGTCTCTGGATGGACCTGGCAGACGGGCAGTGTTAGACTTTATTAAAAGATTCAAAGACTATGGTGCAGTGATATTATTTAGATTAAGAGGAGGGAAAAACAGGAATAGGAAAGAAGTCATATGGATGAAATTCCAAAGATAAGGACTGTAAACATACTCAATATCAACAATAAAATTTGATGTTACATGCACATGAACCCTTTGAAAGACCGTGCAGAAATAAAAGTGCAAGTCAGCACTGTCTGAGAAAATGGGCATTACGAACCTTCATGCAGTCATCCACAACCTTAGTCTGAGGGGCTCAACCAAAGGAGGTTCACAAGGTCATGCAGGCAATAACAAAGACAGACTGCCTCCTCTTACAGCGTGGTGAAGAAATGGGATGCTTAATGCAATAGTAGCAGAGAGACATCTGCTTCTGCAGGCCACAAACTTAGCAAGCAACTGTCATGTATACGTAAAGGTAAACTGTCACATTTGTAGACAGACAATATGAAAACATTTTTGCAATTGTAATTATGCTTTGAGACAGATTCTCTTGACAAAGTTTTTGGGGGAGAATGTTTTTTTTCTTTTAACTACACAAATACTAAAACAATCCTTTGTAGAGAGGCATTTCATTGATTTTACCCATGAACTTAATTTCACTTGTGGGAAGAAGAACTACTCAGCCTGCCAACAGATAAATAAATGAGTCTTTCTTGGCTCTGAAGGGAGCTCTCCAAAGTTTGAAGAATATCTAATGATGTCATTTCAAATTAGATGTTTAGGGTATGAAACAAGTGGTTATTTTGGGGGCAGTAATGTGCAGCTGAGTTGCATTATAGTAAGTGTAGATAAAGCTTTTTTGGATTTTTTCCCAAACTAATTTCAGAAATTTAGGATATCTCATCCTCTGCTACTTCAACACTGTCCATTCTTTTAAAAAGCTGTCTCTTGCGGACCTGGCAGCCTAATTAGAGTGCAGCACTAAATTGTTGAAGTACCTCTATTTCCCTCCTACAAGGTTCATTATTTGACAAGAATATCTCTGCCTGATTAAAATTTGCTTTTTGTTAAAAATGTCATTCATTAGGGTGGGAATACTCCATTTTGCAGATGCTGTTCATCTGATAAGAGGTTAAAAACCTTGCCGCTACCCAAAGAAATGAGCCAGCAGACGTCCAGAAAGGTCAGAGAAGAGTCAGTTTTCATTGGACTTCATCAGAATAATTATAGTTCTCCGGCCAATCTGACCAACAGCTGTAATGCGCTGTGAGCTGTAAGCATTACCTTCATATCAGAAACACAACTACACAGCTCGGGTTTGTGGATTCTGTGGAGAGGAATCATCGTGTGCTATGTGCGATCTTTTATTTCCTTACATTGTTGGTGTTGTAAGCGCCACTGGCACTGTTCTCCAGGGTGTACATCTCAGCCCTCTTCTGTCTCTCCTGAAACATGCGAGAGCCTCGATTAGACAGAAGGTTGAGCTCCTCCATCATCACGTCCTTTGGAACGCTGACCTTCTTCCCCAGGTTCAGACCCTCTGCCATGACACGACAGACAAATAGAGGCACTTTGAAAAATTACTTTATTTTAACATATTTCTTTATTTACATATTCTGAACGACAGTATCAGAGTTGAGACATCTATTTGCTGCAGGTTATTATGCTGTGTTGCATGGCATCAGGCATAAATAAGGATCCTGATGCTTAGCAGTTGGTGCACAAGCGGTGATAACAGTGACTTCAAGACATTTGGAAAGTAAAAAGGAAAGCAGCACAGACTAATAAGGACCTTTGGCAAATCTTAATGTCTTCTCTGATCTTCTTGTTTCTGTCAACTTTAAACAGCTGAGGGGCACTGAAATAAAGAAGTCAAACCATGCGCAGCATCACTAAGTTGGTATCTGCACAGCTTTTGCAGATAGTGTCTCTTCTCGTGTTCTATCAATTCACAGCAGAGGGTCTGAAATAGCCTCAAGATGATGTCAAGGGGTGCGTAATGTGTGTTGTGGTCCAGGGTTGCATGGGTAACTGGGCATATAAATAGGATCTCTGGATGAAAGACTCTTTCGCGCACATGAAAAGTGTTAAAAGGAGTCTGGGCATGTGCCACCCTTGAGGAGTTGCCTTTGATCGGCCTGTGTAAAATTCAGTGGTGGGAGTCACATTTTGCTGAGTTTAGGGGACTTGTTTTAAAAAGCTTAGCTGGCAGATAACACTGGAAAACAAACAGTGCAACTGGGATGGTCCCTGCTGGAATGTTAGGGGAATTTCAACAACACACCAGCGCTCCTGGGATCTGGGTGTACTGCACTTCATGTGTCCCCAGGCGGTGGGCAAACACTCTTTGATGTTTGGCTCAATTACATCTGACAGCTCTGGCTGTGATCACACACTATGACACTTTGAATATGAGCATAAATACACACAAGAACGAACCAAGTTTTTTAATGAGATATGTAAACTAGTATGTAAAACTAACATGTACATAAGTTTACCTACAAATAATTATCTACGTTTATGCCATTTCTGTTTCAAAATGGACATTGATTAACACACGATCAAGTCAGTACTTCCAAACTTACCTCCCCTGGCCTCCATAGACAGAGCCTTAGCCTGCAGCATCCTCTGCTTAGTAATGTCAGCCTGGCCTGATGGCGTCATCGTCCTAATCATCTTCCCCTGATGGACACACACGTTTCCATGTGAACTTGTATAAGGATTTTTTTTCTCTAAAGTGTAATTATTTTTATTGTACTTCTAATATTTTAACATATTTTTTTACCATGGGGAGTATGAATTCTACTGACAAAAAAGTATCTCATTTAGTTACTAAAGCAGAAGACGCACTTTAAAAGGTTTACTGTGTGTTATAAATTTTTATGTACTTGATTTACCACTTGTAATATCAATTTTATTGTTGCTAAATTACTCTGTTGCATGTTTAATCTTTATGGGTTCAGGAGGTGCCTTTACTTGTAGTTTGTTGAAGTTTCTAAGATTACAATAACTTATAACTTACTCATGTGAGCTCTCAATATGCATTCATTTCATGTGTATACAGAAAAAACACAAAAGTGTCACTTTGCAGCAAAATCACTGTTCACCTGTTTATAGGTCATTTGAGGACCTAGTGACTTCCACACAATGAGCAGTTCCCTCTGTCGCTGCTTATTTTGGTAGTAATTACCCACACTCCCCTCCTGTCAGTCCTTACCTGTGTGTCCTGCCTGTCTGTGTCTCGGCTGTTGGAGCTGGTGGATGGTCGGGTGGTCGGGTGGTTTATCCTGCTCTGGAACCTGGACGCTTCAACGCTTCACTCAGACACTCCTAAGCAGAGAAGGAACAGTCTGTATAAAAGCCATCCCAGGATGCCTCAGGCTCTTACCTCACCGGGTTATTTTAGCAGAGGAGTGAGGATGGATGGAGGGAGTGTTTGGGAGGAGGTGGGGTTGTAAAAGGGCGATTGAGGGGACGGGGCAAGTGCAAAGATTTACCTCCTACCCTTGAGCCTCTTTGATAATAAAAATCTGATCCTATCTATCTACGTAAGTGTGTAAGTTTGTGTGTGTGTGTGTGTGTGTGGGCAGGCCAACAGCTGCTGTCCAGACAGTGACACTGAGCTGTCAGAGAGGCCAAGCATCCAACCTCTCCACTGTAAACACGGACACACACAAACTTGATTTCAATTCTATTTTCTCTCTTCCTTTTCTCTCCTCTGTAACTACTCTGCCCTCTGCACTTGGTTGCTTTCAAACACTCGCTGTGTGTTTCCCATACACAGACAGATTCACGGGAGCAGCTGTAAAATTGATGAGGTCACTGCGACCAGAGGTTGTGATTCAGTTCTCTGCTTTGGGGTCAAAGGTTAAACTCTGAGGCAGTTTGCTCTTCGATGGTTTCAGACCTTTGACATCCTTTTCTTTAACTTCATGTGCTTTATTGGCATTCTTAGTACTCCTTAGTGGCTCAGTGGTGTAAAGGTTTGTAGAAATAACAATATCATGTTTATGCTTGTGTGTTTTTTTGTTATTCTCTGCTCACCAACTGCTGAGAAACTTCAGTAAATTCTGCATAATCTTGTGAGGTGTATTACACTAGAAGCAATGCCCTTTAGCTTTCTATGTGGTTGCCTTTTGTGAACTCAAGTTAGTCTTTATTGAGCAGCTTTTTTTGCCCCCACTAATGGATTCATTGAGCTCAGTGGGAGCCTGGAGGGAAAAAACAGTTTCCTTATCCCTGTCGAGATTGGATATCGATTTCGCATCTGCCCTGCTCCACAATGCCACTATTCCTCAGTGGGAAGCCTTGCAGCCTCTGAAAGAAAATGTGGAGTCATCCTGAGTCACAGAAAATTATCTGCAGACACACAATGAAGTTGAGTAGTTGCTGAGCATTCAGGGTTTATTTAAGAGTGTTTGTTTGGTAAAAAAAAAAAAACAAAAAAACAACCTCTTGCTTTATAAAAAGAAACCAGAGAGGTTAGTAGCCTCCTTTAAACAAATACGGTTGCAGCCTTTTAATGGCACGCATGTTTGCAATTAGAATAAATCTGTCACTTTATTTAAACCTGGTTCTTATTACTATTCATTAAAACAGAGTTATTATGACAAGCATCTGTTTGTAATTCAGTGATTTTAAAAGATCCCTCACAAGAACACAACAATGACAAAAGGAAAAATTCCTGTGACTAATGTCATCTGTGTTTGAAGGGTGGCCCTCCGCGGTGTGTTAATGTCACATAGAGAGCAGTGCACAGCCACCAGGTGCTGACAGCTGACACAAGAACAATGAAGACCCATTGAGATTCAAGGGCTTGTGTAATTAGGGAACCTTTAAAACTGTTCGTCCTCTTGGCTTTCAGATGAAACCTTACTTGGCTGAGCTAATCTGAGGAACTTTAAAAGTCCACAGGTAGTGTTGAGAGCGAGAGATAACAAAAGTGACAATATTCAGTACATGGCTTTTTATAGCTTGACGCTGAAAGCTAAATGCATTAAAATTCACATTGCAGCGTTGAAAAAGTCATCATTGGGAACTTTTCTTTTTCGCTCGCAGGTGCCTTTGGGAGGACTGTTGGAAGTCGGTCGGTTGGGGAGCTGTCTTGACAGTCTTCAGCTCAAACATCAATCAATAGAGACATAATGTACGGGCTGCTGTGTGAGAGTCTTCATGACTTCATCAAGGAGTCGTACGGGGATGACGTGTGGAAGCTGGTCAGAGAGAGAGCAGATGTCAGGTTGCACTCCTTTGTAACCCATCAGGTACAGTGTTTATGAAATGAATAATATAACACTGTTTATTTATATATAAGTTATATTTGGCTCCTGTTTACATTCAGTCAGCCTAATGATGATGTGTGTGTCTGCAGGTGTATAGTGAGAGTGTGATTCCCCGCATTGCAAAGGCTGCCAGTGGAGTGACAGGCACACCCTACAATGAACTGATGAACTCCTGGGGCGTCTACTTCCTGGGCTTTGTTGGGAAATATGGCTATGACAGGATCCTCAAGGTGAGAAAAGATATCAGACTCAGACTCAACACTGTCAGAACTCTGTTGTCTTTCTGCAGACATGTGAGAGTATCCTAAGACTGCCATTGTGCTTGTGAAAGGTTACAGTTTCTAAATCTTTGCCTTCCCTATATATCTTTTTGTGTCTTACTTTTTGTAAACAGCAGGCTTATTTTTCTTTCTGTGCTCCTTAAAACTGAAGAATAAATATGTTACTCATTGTAAATCAGGCTGTACAAAACTGGGGCATGTCACATAAATCTGCAGGCTGCCTGAGTTTGCATCTCTTGCCAAATAAGGGACTATTTTGCAGTGTTTGCAGTTTGGTGCATAATTAAGCTAAGTTCTTTACCACCATAATGTAATGCACTGAGTGCGCTAATACTGTACAATCATTTTCAGGCAAAGACGGAGCAAAATATGACAGATTGTGTAAAGGGAACCAGGAGGTATTTTTTTTCTTGCAGCTTTGTCAAGTTGCAGGACCTAGAAAAGACTTTGTATAAAAGGATAAAGTCAAAAATGCAACGGTAAAGGGCAAGAAAATAAATGTTAAGACATCATCATTAGGTTATTTTCAAAGATTTGACAGTTTTTCTCTCAGAGCAAACATCATTAACATTATAATCATCATAATGAATAAACATCTCTACTGTTTCTACAGGCTTCTTCACTCCTCAGCAGCCTTCTTGTCTAAAATCAGCAGTGTCCAACAATAAAAAGTAGAGTAACCATATGAGACATGACCTTTCACCCTCCGTCTCTATCTGTAGGTGCTGGGCCGTCATGTTCGTGATTTTGTTAATGGCCTTGATAATCTCCACGAGTACCTGCGCTTCAGCTACCCCAAGGTGCAGCCTCCAACCTTCTTCTGCCAGGAGGAATCTGCAACCGGAGTCACCCTCCACTACAGGTCCGAGAGAAGGAGGAGCAGGGCAGGGGGCTGGGCTGGGTCATAGTGGGGATTGATCAATAGACTATTAGACATCAGACATAGAAGTAGAAGATAGTGCAAACAGAGGAAAAGCTGTGTGATTAAATTCTGATAGACTGATATTGAATTTTTCCTCCTCTGTGACCTGCAGGAGCAAACGTAAAGGTTATCTGCACTACGCCATGGGTCAGCTGAGGCAGATGGGGAAACAGTTCTACGACACCGACATCCATGTGGAGGTGCTGTCTGAGCAGATGGTCGGAGACTACTCCCACGTCACCATGAGGTACGCACACGCTCACTCACACTCACACAGGCTTGGAGAGCTTTTTTAAAACTCAGCAGCAAAAAAGGACAAAGTAGTGAGCATATTTACAATTTGGAGATAATTAATTATTTCCATTTATTTTCATTTACTTTTTGCTAATCGACTAATATATTGGTTTCTACTGTAACTTTTTTTTTCCGATTTAAAATATACATAAAAAAGATGTTAATCTAGTGGTTGCCAACACTTTTATGTTGTGACTCCTTGCCATTACTGTGTCTACTTCAAGGGTCTGTAAGTCATTAGCAGTCTCATCAAACACCTTCCCTCTAAACTTCTCTGATGGCTCCATTTAATAAACTCTTTGAAGAAAAAATATCTGATATTTTACAAAGGAAAAAGAAAAGACTCATCTCAAAAATTACTTATTTGTGCAGAGGAACTTTGTTTTTCTACTTCCCTACACTATTATTCATCTGAAGGTGCCCTAAATTTTAACTTTTGACCCTTTTGGGAAAGTAAAATGCTACTGTAATGATGTGTCAGTGCTCGAAATCTACTAACAACAAAATATAATAATATATCTGTCACAGGGACCATTTCTCTCCAGAATCATTTGATCATTTAATAATTTAGGTACGGTTATCTAAAAATAGTTTTTTAACCTGGGTAAAATATTAAATACAGAAATTTTACTTGTCACAGATAAATTTTACAGAGATGTAGTGGCACTTCTTCCACCACAGTTTAAAACATTTTGATTTGTGTGTCTGTGCAGGCTGAACTTTGACAACTCAGCCTACCGCTACATCATGAAGGAGGATGAGGAGGAGCAGGAGATTTTGCCCATCACCTCAGACTTCTTCTTTGAGGTCTTCCCCTTTAACATCGTCTTCAGACAGGTAATTCCATCAAGTTACATTTGGAAACACAACATGGGCAGTTAATGAATGAAATGAGGTGTTTAATTAAATGATGAGTTGAATTAAATGATGAATTCTTTGGTTGTTTAGGACATGGTGGTGCACAATGTAGGCTCAGGCCTGGCCACTGTCTTCCCTGATCTGGATGGGAAGAAGATCAATGACGCCTTCTTGTTGGCTCGCCCCCTAGTGGAGTTCACCTGGAACATGGTAAGACATTATTTTATACATGTAGATTTCAGACAGGTAGTTTCAATGCTTTTAGCCACTTCAGGTAAAAAATTAGCCAAAGCATTCTGCAGTGAACAATAGTGTATCTGACACTATCAGCTTTGAACAAGGTGCTGATGAGTGTTGAGAATACTGATTCAGTCATTTGCACACAGATCATCTCTCACCCTAACAACCTGTTTGAGATCATGTCGAAGGAGCCTGTGAAAAGAGAGAGGAACCTTCACAACCGAGTCCAGAGTAAGAGAGGGAGCGATGTAAAGACCCTCAGGGGTGGGTCTCTGGAGGGCGAGGACTTTGCTTGCTTGTGGTCAGATCAGTTTCACTGCAGTCAGTAGAAAAAGGATGGTAGTTTTATTAAATTAAAAAGTTTTGCATTAAAATAGAAGCCTCCTCTAGTATAAGAGCTCAAACATCAACATTAAATAGTGAAATCATTTCTGAATTAAAGCTGAGAGTTTGTTGTCTTGTTTAAACTCTAATTGATTTAATTTAGTAGAGCTGAGACATTGTTTTCATGGATTTAAAGTGTGAGTATGAATGTTCATGTCTCTGATAGTTTACTGACCCTGTTTTTCCACAGATTCTGACTATGAAAACGCCAATCGCTCTGCTGACGTAGATGTGGAGCTCATGGCTTTCCAGTCCATCATTGGAGATGATTACAAAGGTCGTGAGCTTTTTGTTATTTGAAAAGGCATATAGCATTCAGAGACTGACCTACTGTGGCTGACACAATAAAACCTGGGGCGATCTGCAAAAACATGTTTTTAGTCTCTAAACCAAGCTATGCTAATCAGCTGCTGGCGACAGCTTCACATTGAAAATAAAAGATATGAGAGTGGTTTGGATCCCATTATCTGTCAGCAAAAAATGTGAGTGAGTGTATTTTCCAGAGTGTCTAATTATTTCTCTAAAATATTTAACTGCTAAATCCATTAGGATGACATTGTTAACAAAGCTATTACTGCTGAAATTTAACCTAAAACACCTCTGTAAATGTGTTTCTCCTCGGTTTTTTTTTATCATGCTCTGCTTTTAGACGGTAACAGTGCTAATGCGATGGAGAGTTGGGGTGATGGGAGCCGCTGCCTGAAACTAAAAGGACAAATGAGATACATGCCAGAGTGGGAGTCCATCATCTTCCTGGGAACCCCTGTGTACTGTGCCCCAACCACACACACACACACACAGATAATACACACATGTACACACCCACAGACACAGATCTTTATTAAAACGCTGCAGTTGAAAAGTAAAACATTCTAAAAAAACAGCAAGAGCTAAACTGAATTACGAGGCTGGAAATAAAAGCCTGGGCAGTGTATCAAATCAGGGGCCCATTCTAACAGCACTTACCATGCATGAAATGAGCTGCTAATTAGCTTGTAATCAGACAGTGCAGCCCTTGTGAGCCTAATGGGAACCCATTTGCAACTGAGAGTGTTTTCAGCAAAGTACATTACCAAAACATCTCCCTCCTCTTCTAAAACATTTTGTTTTGCAAGTAAATGCACTTGTGCTTGTATTGACAAAACTACTGAATTGTTAAATACCATAGCACACCACTTTACTGTAAGGAACTAAAAATGATATCTCACAGAAGACAGTCTTTTAATTTCACAATGTTTTTATAGATGCTGCTGTTTCTTAACAGATTTTAGATTTGTTCAAGTGCATATGTTCATGTAATTGTTGTCACTTTACTTTAATTCTGTGTATTTGTGTGCATGTGTAGGATGGAGAGCCTGAGTGCTATGTTCAAGACCGGCCTGTACATCAATGACCTGAGCATGCACGACTCCAGCAGAGACCTGGTGCTAGCGGGCACGCAGCAGTCAGAGGAGCTAAAGAGAGCTCTCATACAGGTTTACTCTGCCCTGAAGTGCAGCTGCATTTTATATGTGTGATCAGCTCACTTGTCACTCTGCATTATGCAAAGTTGCTCTGAAGCTCTTCTTTCACTCTGGCATCCCCAGATCACCTACCGCCCACAGACGTAAGATGAAAAGAAAAATAGATGCAATCTCTAAAGTGTTATTCTGTCTCATTCCCCCTTGTGTGTGCAGGAGCAAAAGAAATCCAGTAAGCTGGAGGAAAGCATGAAGATGTTGGACTATGAGATGAAGAAGACTGATGACCTTTTGTACAGGATGATTCCCAAGCCGGTGGCTAAAAGGCTGCGCAAAGGGGAGCCGGCTGTAAACACTTGTGAGGTCAGGATCACAGACAAGGCCTTCTTCTGTACTGTATGCTGTCACTGTATGCTTATGATTCAGTACCAAAAACAACAGAAGCAGCAGTTTTAGTATTTTAACTGCAGCTACTCTTAAAAATAACAGTTTAACATGATAGAATATGTGCTTATTTACTTTTCTGCGGAGAGCAAGAAAATACAATCAATACCTCTCTTAAAGATTAATGGTCCATATGAAAGCATTTCCATCTTTATATTGGAGGTGGATACTGTTTGTGGATCAATCAAAGGTATCTATCCATTCATACATCCTTCATTTAACCATCCATCTATCATGAAAAGAAGATCAATACATAGATTGAAAGATTGACCCATGTGTTGATATAATCTAGCTGTTTTTACTCTTTCGATCCATCCATATGTTTTATGGATATCTCTCTGTCTTTTCCATCTTTTATGTCTATATTAGGGATAGATGGATAGGTACCCATACATTAAATGTATGGACTTCTCCAATCTTCTGTTAGCATATCCACATCCTTGGCAGCAACACACAGTGCCTCTCTACTAACTCCCCCATCTGTTTTTCACTCATTTTGTGTCAAAACATGAAAGTATGATTAAAAAAAAGGTTTGCTTACATGATGCCAAGACGCTTTATGCTGTAGATCTGCCTGAAAACACACCCTGATCAATGCGTGAAACTACACAAAAGGTCTGTGTTACATTTGACCCTTGGATAGTGGGTGCTTTGCTTAGCTTAGCATGATGAATTGGAAACAGTAAGAAATAGCTAACTTAGCTCTGTTAAAGGGAAACAAAACATGCCCACTAACACCGTCAGAGTCGACTAACTACAGACAAGATATAACAAGCTTATTAGCGAGCTCTAGAGGGGCTGATTAGCATATTTGGTTATGAGGCAAGGCTAGCTGTTTACAGACCAGCTTTCCCCCTTGTTTCAAGTGTTTGTAATAAGTTAGTCAAATGGACTGCTGACTATTTGGAGACACTATAGACAAAAACCTGTTTGTCTTCTCATCAAACTTACTCTCACTCACTACCAGAAGACAAAAGAGGACTGGACTGACACACACTGATTGATTCTCTGCTTTTAATTGTAAAAATAGTCAAATGGTTCAATACTACACAAATGGCATTTTCCTCTACCGAGGCTGAAAAGAACCGGGATTAAGACACAATTTGCTTGGGAGATGCATTGATCTTGTTTTAACTAGATCTCTTGTACTCACATTCATGCTCTGAAACACTTTGGCAGAGTAACCCCAAAAACATTTCACCTCGCATCTATTACAGAGTAAAAACTGACTCCGTTTCTTGCACGGCATATATAGTGACTGGCTATTTATACACACACATACACACTTTATATAGTGTAAATCCTCAGATTTTTTACTACTTGTATAGTCATACTATTTTTAAATTTTTGCTATAGGTACAGATTTGGCCCATGAGTACCTGCCTGCCTTACCTCTGTGTGTCTGCAGTATATCAGCACCACCTGCTCATTAACTATCTCTTCATCATTTTCCTCCCAGGTGTTCCCAGATGTGACCATTCTTTTCAGTGATGTAGTGGGATTCACTCGTATTTGCAGCCACATCACTCCAATGCAGGTGGTCTCCATGCTCAACACTATGTACACATTGTTTGACACGCTTAGCGAGAAGCACCGTGTCTTCAAGGTTTGTTTGATTGTTCTCTCTCTTTCACCTCATTTACTTCATCCAATAATGCTGCTGTGTAACAGCTGCTGTTCATGAATTTTTCTAGGTAGAGACAATTGGAGATGCCTACATGGTGGTAGCCGGGGCTCCAGAGAAGACCAAGTATCACGCTCATAACATCTGTGACATGGCCCTGGACATGGTGCGCTCCATTGATCACCTGAAGGACCCGTCTAATGGCAACAATATACAGATTCGTGTTGGTGGGTAAATGTATATGGAACTATTTGCATGTCTATGTTAGAGTTTCACCGCGGGTACTTACGTGTTCTGGTCGCAGGGATCCACTCTGGGATGGTTGTGGCAGGTGTGGTGGGACATAAGATGCCACGTTACGGTCTGCACGGTGACACGGTCCACACTGCATCTGCCATGGAGAGCAATGGAAAGGTAGAGAAAGATAATGAGAGAAAGGAATAAACTTATATGAGAGAGAAAAGAGGAGAAGAAGTCTGTAAAGCATACATATACTGACTAAAATGATAGTTCTCTGCATGTTGTAACAGCCTGTTTGTTTTTTATCTTGTTCAGGAGATGCACATTCAGCTCAGCAGCGCCACCTATGAGCACCTGAAAGGAAGTCACTTTATTTTTGAAAGGAGAGGCATCATTACCATCAAGGTTAAGGGTCAAAACTATCATCACCGCAACTAGCCCTCACCACATTAACTGCATTTATTTAGTCACTAAAATAACATGCAATTAATGTGTTTTTCTATAGAACATATGAGCATCAGGCAAAGATTATGTTGTTGTGATTAATACGTCTCCACTTAGAAATGACATGTTATTTTGCGCATCACACACAACCGGCCTGAACAAAAAAAACAAGGAGGCTGAAGTCTGTGTGTTGCTTCTGAATCCATATAAATTAATAATTACTCACAATATCTTGGCTCTGGGGAGTCAGCATACTTAGTATTCAGAGCTGGTAATTGCAGCTCGCTTGTTGATTTGCCAGTCTTTTTTATCACAGGGTCTGACTTTGAGGCTGTACATTCAGTGATAATGGCAGCAAAGTGACTCCCAGAGGTTTCTGAGGCAGCTGATTGCAGGTGCCAATCTCAAGGAAGCAACACTAATTTTTCACCAGGGAATTTTGACAACTCAGTATCTGCCACCTGCCATTTTACTTCCCTGCACAGCAGATTTTTTTTCTTTTTCTTTGAGCATTTTGTGCACATGCTGGAAACCTTTATTTCTAAACCTAAATCTTTCTTCTGTTTTGTCCTTCTCTTTGTCTTTTTAGGGAAATGTTGAAATAGAGACATACTGGCTGAAAGGAAAGAGGGACAAAGATGGGAATGCTCAGGCAGCGTGTCCTCAGTTTGAGACCCAGACCATCAGTAAGGCCATTAGCAAGGCCACCATCTTAGGCCCTGAAGCCACAGGAGATGAGGAGGGACTGGTAAAATTTCAAACTTAGACATGCTCGGATGGCACACACTCTTATTTACTTCATTTTCATCATTACTTTCTCCATTTACTTGAGTTTCTGTTCTACTTTGCCCCCAGGTTTTCCCTTTGGTGGCAGGGGAGGATGAGGACGATGTCAAGTCTATTCCCTCTCATCGTATTAAAATGGAGATATCTGGCCATTCTCTTGAGGAGTCGATGGAGGAGTGCCGGGTGGAGGAGATGTCGGTTCATAAGGTGAGAGGGAATATCTGGTGCCAGGAGCTATAGACTTCTGGACTTTTATTGACTCTAATTTAACTTTAACTTATATTTCTGTTTGCTATTTTCTGTTTCCATCCACACGTGAAACTAAGGTTCCTCCCTTGGTTACTATTTGTATTGCTGTTTTCAAACCTGCTGCTTTGATATCATTGTTGTAAAATTTGCTGCTCTTTCCCCAGTCCCACTTTAAGGATGCTTTGCAGGACGGCCTGCAGGACCCTCACCTGGAACTAGACTCACCTGAATCTGATGGCAGAGACTCCATCATGGACTCCCGTGAAAGCTCCTGTGACTCCCGCTGCTCTAAAAGTGCCATGTGCTCCGTGTCGTGAACAAATGAAGCTTGTGATTCACTGTTACTAAACTGCTTTTGTACGACTCACCAAAAGCATTAAATGTTAGGCCAAATGCCAGATAGTAAAGAAGTTTTCGTTGTTATTTGTGCCTTTTTGAAGGAGTTCTTCTAGTCATGCCATGACTATCTCTAAGGATGAGGTCTTTGTATGTGGACTAGTCTGCAAATCTTGAAATTTCTAGCTGCCTCGCTTGGTGTTGCATTGCACAGCATAGTTATCGGTGCTTATTTAGCTCTGACAATACAGAAATCAGTTGCAGCTATAATTAATTTCACACTTCAATCAGTCTGAAAAGATACCTTAGAGCCTTAAAAAGTCCAATAAGTCAGCAGACAGTTCTCCAATTAATACTTTAATTAAGTCACAAAAAAGCATTTGCAACTCAAACTTTGCTCCACTGTAACATGTTTAGTCCCACTGTCATGAGATTCAGCTGGACACAAGTACAGTAACTTCCTGCACTTTTTGTTCTTCTGCACGTTGTGGATTTGACAGCTTGTTTCATCCTGTGACAAACGACTCTTCACCTTCCCTCTCCTCTCTCTCCCCTTCATCTTGTGTGTCTGCATTCATCGTTCTATGTCAGTACCTTTAAACACACACGGCCGTGACACAATGTAAACGCTTGTCAGCTCAGTGAAAATAAAGCAACATGACTGCTAAACCACATGTGAATTTGTTTGTTATTGTTTGACTTGTCACTCAAAGGCACCGTTGTTTAGACATACATTTACATTTGCACATATTTCACACTTTTCTTTACTGAACACAATTCTCTGTGGATATGGATGTTTTTACTGTGTCTAGGTGATGTTAACATGACATGCATGAATGTGTATCTGCATCTTACATAAACTCCAGGACACCTAGCACACTGCCATTTTCAGTACTTTGTGTTTTAGCTTCTTAATGCATTATTACCATAATTTATTGTGGTTGTCTAGGGTTCAGAAATCATTTGCAGGAACAAATCAATATGAAGGTTAAGCCAGTGTCTTAAATTGCATGCTTTGGTTAAGCAAGTAGTAATTAGTGTGCAGGAACATATCCACGAATGCCACTGAAATAACAATATTTCAACCCTAACACAAATATACTGATACACAGAAAAATTAGCCATCCTTAGACTGTGTTTCCCACTGAGTGGTTATCAGAAGAGCTGCACTTATAGGTGGCGTCCTCTCGGTCCAGGCTGCATCTGTTGGCCGTGTGCGAGTCTTTAGATGACGAACTGATGGAGCAGTGGAAGCAGAAGGCGTAAAAGAAGGCGAGCAGGAGCAGGAAGCAGACGACACAGAAAATGACGACAATTAGGATGGTGTGGACTTGCATGTGCACCTCCTCCCACGGGAGCAGTGCGGTAGAGGTCAGGAGGGTGGAGGTTGCTGGGGTGGCATTGAAACTGGATGGAGAGGTCTCAGAGGCTAACTGTGGCTCCAGTGAGGACAGGAGGGTGACTTCTGGCATGACTGCAGGAGTTGTGCCCTCAATGGATACTTTGATGCAGCTTTAAGTAGAGAGATATTTTCAATTTGTTTTGCTAGATGCACAGATAAAAAACTGACATCAATAAGACACAGTAATTATCTAAATTCAAGTAAAGTTAAAGGTTATTATGTCAAATGATATATTAACCTGCTGAAAACAAAAGATAAAAACAGATTTGTATGACTTTCACGTTCTCAACAACATCACATCTGAGCAATAATAATCCATATTACAAAAAAAAACAGCATTATTCATTTAAGCCGCATCACTTTTTATATATTTAACAGCAGCAGGTTGTTCTTCCTCACAGGCACAGTGTGTTTTGTTCTTACCTGGAGTGTGTTGTTGTCCAGTCTTTCTGAGCAGGATTCTTTGATGAGCACAGCTTGGGAAAATGAAAGAAATGGAGGACAAGACAGGGAGGGCTGGACTGAAGAGGGAGAGGTGGCTCGTGGACTACGAATAACAGGGGGTTGCTATGGCAACATCCTGAGAGGGGCCACTAACATGGAAGTGACATCATCTCACCTGAAGATTACAAATGTGTTTTGGAGTGTACGGATGGAGATATGAGAGGATATTAATGGATGCTAGTGAAACAAATCCAAATTTCAATATGCACACCTAAATCACCTGTGGCTTTTAAAAAACAATTTACAATTTACTAGAATTCTTTTGATACTGTGCAGAAATAAAGTTCCTGCTAAATCAGACCTGAGCTTTGGAACAGCAGTAAGTTAAATAAGAAGGTGATGTATCACTTATATGTACAGAGCAAAGCCTCCTCGTCAGCCCTGAGATTAATTAGGCTCTCTAATACTGCCACCTGTTGGTAAAAGAGGCAGCACCACACAACAGACTGCAAAAAGCAACCTCATCTCTCCACCAGGCCCAGCTCCTGCCTCGTCTGTTCGCTTTCAAACGGCCATAATGATCCTTCGGTACAAGTTGTAATTGCTCCCACATCCCCTGCTGTGTTTCAGGATTTTCTCCAAGTTTTAGTTGCCATGGCGCTCACTCAATATTTGTTCATTTTGTTAACACTTTTAGCAAGAAAACCGCAGGGTTGTTTTTTTTTTCCCCTTCAAAAATCAGTCACAAATACCAGACAAAAGAAGAATGATAAAAAAAAAAAATCATTAGCATAATTTCATGTTGAGAGGACACAGAACAGTCTGCCATCTGATGTGATTTCAGAGTGCTTTCAGATGGCTAATTACAGCTCCAGACAATAGACATAAAAGATCCATTAAATCTAACTGCAGCTGAGAAGAGCCAAAATGGCTGAATGACTTAGCCTACTCCAAGGTTAGTCTAAAGGACAAATATGTGAGGAAAGACTAGAGGACTGTGGGCCCTCTGCTCGCTGGTGACCCAGGAGAGATGAACCATGTGTAGGTAAAGACTGAGGAAGTCCTCTGATAGCAACAGTCCGAACACATTTTTGGTTTTGTAGATCTCAGAACAAAAGGCGAAATGGGACTTGAGCTCAAAGTTGCTCAAGAAAACAAGACTATTTAAAATTCTGCTGCAAGAGCACACAGTGTTCACAGCTGGACTTCAGATGTGTTATGTCCGAGAAGGCTTCTGACAAGCTCTCACAAACATCCACATTGCTGCAGTAGACACTGCACTCTGTGCAAAAGTCCCAGAATTAACATTTAAAACAAACACTTTGAGAAAAAAATCTTCCTGCTGCAAATTAGTCAGTCTCTCAGCGTGTAATTTCCTGCACTGTTTGTTCTGCTGCGCCTTGAAGATTTGATATCTTGTTCTGCCACGCGGGTGTATAATTGTAAACTCTCATCTCTTTTCACTTTTGCTTGTCAATTAGTCTCTCTCTCTCACTGTAACGATGTAAGAGCTTGTCATCATGTTGTAGAAAATAAAGTAAGATGACAGCTGAGCAGCAGTGGATCAGTTTGTTATTGTTCCTCTTGTCACTTGTGGAAGCACTGACATTTCACTGTCACGTTCACAGTCTGCCTGTCACTGACGGTTTTTACAAAAATATTGTTTGACCATTTTGTTGTTTTTGCTTGTCTGAATGCTTCTTTTGTGGTACTTGATCACTCATGGTGAAGTAAAATTAAAAACCAGACGGCCAAGTAGCAGAAATGACTATTTATTTTATTGTCAAAAATCTCAAAACACATGTTTTACACTCACACTTAACTACATCTTTGTAACTGACAGACCCCGACAGTTCTACGTGGCTACACACTCAGCTTGGTTTCCTCAGTATTTTAAGAATGCACACAAATTCACCAGACAAGGATTATTGGGAGCAGGGAGACGAAAATCGTACAGTTAGAACAATCATTAATGAGTGCCCAGTTCACTTATTGTAGCTAAAATCTGTCTTTCAATCAGCTACATTTTGTAAAATATCCATAAAAATGACACAAATTGTAAAAACAGAATTGTAATTCAAATCTGCGGGGCAGAACCTGTCATTTGTCAGGCGTGTTAATGTCAGATGAAGTATAATGAAGTTTTGATCATGTGATTCTGGTCAGTATTATTTGAGATGCTGGTTTATTTCTTCTTGTTCACAATGTTGTTGCAAATCCAGTTCATGCCATCCTGTTGGGAAAATTAAAAAGGAAATGAGTTCAGAGGGTTTGAAGATAGAAAATAGTAATAGTCAAACTTAGCAAGTTAAAGAGATTTTTGATAGAAATATTCTCTCCATTGGTAAAGTCAGGACTGCTTTTCAGCACAATATTGTACAGCAGGAAGGCAGTGAGCACTTTCATATAGTTTACTAGGTTCCATCTGAGGAGAAATCGATAAATCAAAGTCGGGACTGGGTCTGACCTGAACTCCCTCCCCAGACACAGCTGAGCAGGCCTGAATCTGCCACTCACGGTCCCGGTACGTATGCAGGTTGAGTCCCTCAGCTATCTCACTGGCCGGTGATGCTGTGGCCAGATCCTGCTTATTGGCAAAGATGAGCACTGGAACGCCCTTTAGGTTCTCCTCATCGATCAGCTCCGACAGCTCCTGCACACAGGCAAGTCTCTGTGAGATTACTGACTTTTAATAAAAACTAAATAAAGATAGTTTTGGTATGCTTTCTGTCAAACTGTATGCAGAAATGATAACTGTGGATGAAGCTCACCAGTCCCGTCTCTTCAAACCGCTTCTTGTCTGCACTGTCAATAACATAAATCTGAAGAAAAAACAAATATTTCAGACAAAGATTTAATGAAAAGCAAACAAAGATATTTCATACATGACAAGTTTTTTATGGACCTCAACATTTTTGCTGTCTGCATGTAAATTCCTGAGGGTGTCTGTAACTCTCTAAGCATACAGCTGCTCTTTTACAGTACAGCAGCTACAAAGTCAGTTTTAATGGAGAGTAGATGAAATAGTTGTCAACCTTGCATAAATGTACCACAACATTTTTACTGAGAAGATACAGTTCAGTGCTTAATATGTGCATGTATTTGTTGCCCTGTGCTTGTCATGTATTAAGTTTTCTGTGTATGACGCAGATATTTTTGCAGTTTACTTTCAATGAAAAACTGGGTGGACCTTGGGCTGACAGACAGCACATGTCTCTGGATCAGACAATCTGATTTGAATTGACAAGATAATTGAATTCTATCACTCACCAAAAGGTCTGTGTTTTCCAGGTACTTTTTCCAGAAGGGTCTGATCTTCCTCTGTCCTCCGATGTCCCAAACATTGAGTTTCATACCATGAGAGGCAACACTCTTAATGTTGAAGCCCTGAAGTAAAAAACAACACACAAAGTTGGAATAACTGCACTGCACCTCACTGCTTCTAATTAAACACAGTTCAAGTACGCAGCAGCTGGAAAACCTTGCAAATGGTTATGGAGCAATTCATTACACAGCAATGTAGCAGAGCACAGGTGTGTGAGTGTGTGTTAAATTAATCACTGTTTGGCTTCTTTGCAACCTTGTGCGAATCAGCAGGAGTGCAACATGTGCTCTAGGTGTTTTACTAATAAATGGTCACTGTGTTAATCTGCAGACGTTTTTCACAATGCAGCTCCCTCTGGTCTCAGTCGGCGACGTTGTATAACTACTTTATCCTGAGGGTTAGTTGAGGAGCAAATCTGAGGATAAGACTGGAAGGATCAAGTGCAGAGTATGTGTTTATGTGTCAAGTCTGATTTGGCTTTGTGGTGATTATTGCTAAGGCATACTGGAATGCATCCTCTCTGCCCGGTGTCTGATGAGCCCTCACACACATCCAGGACCTGGCAGTGCATCTCCTTATGTCTGTGTCTTGTGAGTGCAATGCACAGGCATTAGATAATCATATTAGATGTTAGATTATCACATCAAAAGACGGGCGTTGAAACAGTGTCGAGATCTTTCCTGAAAATGTGGTGAGAGCATGCAAATCAGAAAATGTTCTACTGAAAGCTTATTTCACATACAGTATACGTAACAGGATGATCTGCCTTCCTAAAATCATTATTGTACTGATTAGTGGTTAAAGCATGTGTAACTGTAAGACCAGTCATTTTATTTAACAGCGTGTCAGACAAGCAAAGGTCATCTGAATCTCATTACTTTGAGCAAGAGCGTGCATTTGTCCAGCTGGTCTCACAAGATTAGATACAATCCCCCTTCCTCTTTTAATGCTGGGTTACATTGCCTTGAAAATACAAAATATATTTTAAAAAGCCTCATTAAAACAAAAAAGAAATCCACCACTGTACCTGTTTTTTGTAAAAGATTAAGTGAAGCATTGCATTAGTTTTTATGGAGCAGTGACTTCCAATCAAATCCAGATTTATTTATAAATCCCATTTTTTCAAGGTGCTGTTTAGTCAAATATGTCAAAAACTCCAAATATTTAGACACAAGAAAACACATTACAATGACACAGAAAGAACAAAAGCAAGTTCAAGGTAGAAGTACAACAATATAGAAAAGCTACTGTCATAGTAAGTTAAAAGCCAGACATGAAAAAAATGCTTTTTAAAATGGGATTTAAAACAGGAAGTGTTGGGGAAAAGCCAAAAAGTAGGAGGTAGCTTGTTTTAGAGTTTGGGTAATTAAACTGCAAAGGTGTGATCTCCTCTGTGCTTTAACAACGATGGAGGGACAATAATGAGCAGCTGGTCAGCTGACCTGGGTGATCTTAATGGGACGGTGGGGTTGTTACACGTTGAACTTCAGGTAATGATGTTATAAAGTGAACTGGTTGTTCATAATAAGACAAATTATTAAAATGAACAACACCATCTGCAGATGTGTCAGTCAGTGTTCTCACTTACATATGGTGTGAGATAGCTTTGGTCAGGCCATGATTTGAGTGTGTTTGTATGAATTTTAACGTTTATTTCATCCTCACCTGTGTTGGTGTGATGGTGTTCACATCCTCAGAGGCGAGGCTCTTCAGCAGGGTGGTCTTGCCGGCATTGTCCAACCCCAGAAGGACTATCCTGACTTCCTGCTCTGTGGAGCCCTTCAGTTTCTCAATGACAGAGAGTAAGCCCTGCAATGTAGGGACGAGGGGGATCAGGTGATGGGGATGTGGAGAGATAGGAAAGACTGAAAACTTGTTGCAGCATTAAAATCATCTTTTAATATTTCTGGAATATATTTATTTTCCGTGGAAGTTGAACTTTATCACGACAGGCCATTTGTCACTGGATGTTTCAGTTTAATAATCTTTGGTCTTATATAAAAAACCATCTAAGCAGCTCAGCTTTTTTGACACTATGTTTGTAGAAAACTAGAATATTAATGTCAAAAAGATCTTTCTTTCTTTCCTCAGGAATACAATTTTTATGTGATAAATTCGGGAACATCCGAAACAATATCCAGAAGTAAATAAACAGTTTTCAGGCATGCTCTCCACCTGAGAACTGATCCCTCTGACCTATTTCTGATTTGAGGTCAAAACTCTCTTTACATAGAGCACTGTTGAGCACACATGCGTGCCCCTCTCGCTCCACCCACCAACCAATCTTCAGCTCACCTCGTCTCGAACTACTGTACAGCTCCCACCCTCATTCTGTAAGAATTAATCTGTTGCTTCATTTAGAAAGGCACTGTTGTTGATTAGAGCTCCATTCATATAATGGTGTACTGTTTAATGTGATTAGTCTGAAGCATGGTTGCACAACCCACAGTGTGCCACACAGTTGACAAAAGAGGCAGTGAGGCTTTAAACATTTGATTCAAGGTGATAGGTACTACAGTGTGTGTGTGATTAACTGCACATCAAAGGAGCATTAGAGGTTCAATTTACATGTATAATCATTATTTCAACACAAGTTAACAAGCAGGGCAATCAAGATAACTTAACCACCGTAACAGAGCTGTATACAAACATATACACCTTAAAACATATACTGCTACACACTTTTTGAATCATAACCACTTGTGAGTAGTTCTGTGTATCAACCATTACAAAGAGTTCACATTTGGTTTTATAAGTCCTGTTCCTACAGATCAGGTCACCCACCTTTTGAGCTTCTCCCATGGTGGCGTGTTTCCTGTGGCTGGGCTGGAGGGCTGTAGCTACATTCTCCAGTGAAGCTCCCACAGGTGTCTTAGCTATCCAGGTCGCCCGAGTTAGCTATCCAGAAAAAGTATCGGCAGCCTCTCTGCTTTTCCCTCTTTCCTCCTTTGTGAACTTGGATGGGTTAAGTGCTATGTGTGTATGTGATAGTAATGTCTACCTGGGCGTCAATTGCTCCTCACTGTTGCCGTGGAGTTAGCGAGCAGGAAGAGGGGGAGGGTGGATGGGACTGGGATTAGGAGGCCAGAATTAGCCCTAGTCATCCATGCAAAGGCCATCCCACCCGCCCTCCCCCTTCCTCTGTCCATCTCTCCATCTCCACTTTGCAGTGGCTTTACCTGGATTATCCCTTTGCCACCTGCTGTAGGAGGAAGCTGAATATACAGTCCTTCCTGACACACTCACACACAAAAATAGAAAAAAGTTTGGATATTTTGCCATATGGCTGAGGTGTGTGTGTGTGTGTGTGTGTGTTTGGGGGGTGGGGAGGGGGGGTTGTTAATGCGGAAAAACAAAGACACTGTGCAGTTTGGGGCTGGGCAGGATGCACAGAGCTTGACGCATAAACTTCAAAGGATTATATCGTGTTGTCGAAACAGGGAATTTATCATTTCTGTGTTCATAAGTCAGCTCTCAAATCCCACATCCACCCTACTCTTACACAGGAGTGGATAGCATTAACATCCCATATATCCATTACATGCAAGCTGCTATAAAGCTGCTCTGTGTGGGTCGTCTGTAGTGTGTGTTCCTGTGAGTGGAGCATTCAACGGGATTAGTTTCAGCATGCCTGTCCTGTGTCTGGATTAAAACATTTCTAGGCTCTTTTCCTCAACTGGACAGGCCTTCTGGTCAGTGGGTGTGGGTAACATGAAAGCTGCTGAAAACAACAAAAGTGGCTATATACTGGATGAGTTTGTAGACCCATCTGATCACACACACTCAAAGAATGAGATTATAGAGGTTTTATTTCTATTTCAAACAATACAATAGATAATTATGGAGCAATATCAGTACTGATCAGTTTTTAGGAAGACTGGCTCCTATTCAGGACTCTCTTGGTGCCAATGAGACTGGACCGCCACTCTGCCCAGCCTGTGCCCTCTCCCTCATCCTCTCTTTGTGTTTGGCTGCAGTAGAGAGAGAGAGAGAGGGAGAGAGAGAGAGAAAGAGAGAGAGAGAGAGAGAGAGGGAGAAGGAGAGAGCGCTTTATATAGAGTCAGGCTTGTTTCCCTGTTTCCATTTTTTTTTGCTAAGCTAAGCTAACTGGCTGCAGGCAGATATTTTACATTTTGACAGATAAATAAGACAAGATTAAAGATCTTCTCAGATAACTTTCTACAAGAAGGAAAAATCAGTGAATTTCCAAGAATTTTCTAAATTTTAGGTATTTCAAGTACATTGTTTGCATACCATGGAATATTTCTTTTCCTGATTTGCATTTATGAAAATGTATCAGAGAACGTAGAGGTCCCTTCACTTAATAATTACCCATTCTTTACACTGTGAGGCCCATGTGCTGTCTAATACCACAGACAACCTGAGCTGAGCTCTTACCATTGTCTCTACTCAGCTTATACTTCATAACCAGCCCCATAAACACAACCAGGAGCACAGCAGACACACCACAGATCACCACGATCAAAATGCCGTTGCCTGGACAAGGACATGATCACAACAGTAGAAACACAGACGGACAGTAAAAGCACACGCTATAAAAGGTCAAAGCAGTGCATTTCCTTGGTTATAATTGAAAAGCCATTATATTTCTTCCTTTTTCAATTTCATTTCAGACATTCTGAAATACATGATTTTTTAATATTTTGTTAAAGAGTTACAACTTATAATAAACATTGCAAAGGCAAGTGTGATCTGTAGCTGTGTGAAATAAGCTTACTTACCACTCTCTACAATGACAATGTATGTAGAATTATAAATGCCACATGGGCTCTCCACAACGCAGGTGTAAGAGTCATTAACACCTCCTCTTGATTTTTTGAGAATCAGTTTGCTCGTTTTTTCTCTCAAGATTTCCTTCTCATTCCTCTTCCACTTAAATGTCAGATTTACATTGGGAAGGTTATGGGAACATGTCAGAGTGATATCATCACCTTCCTCTGGCTTGGGTTTATCGCTGACGACAGAAACCTTAAAATCTGTCAAACAGAATAAAAACATTAATGGAAGCAACAGATCAAATGGTATGTGAACAGATAGTTGTTCAATAGCACACAATATTTAGGTACATTAGCTGCTACATTACATATTCAGATGTAATCTATAAATAAAAAGGGTTTAGTGTTTTCTTTTCTTTTAAACTACCTGGAGTTTCTTTTGTGACGTTGCATCTCAGACACTCAATGGAACTGCAGACAGAACTAACGCCAGCTAAAAAAAAGATTGCAATTCAAAGAATTCATATGTGTAGAGCTTTTAGAGTGTGTATGTGTAAATTACTATGAACATTTTTAATTGCCTCCTTACCTATCAGGAGATGACCAAGCAAAAAAAACTGAGATACCTTTCCCATAACCATTGTCTGTTAAAAAAAGATTTAAATTATTAAATTGCTTCAGCTTTTAGATAAGTTTAACTTATTCAATTCATTGAAATTAGTTATCTATCAAAAAAAATGATCCCAAGAATAAAAGTTAACAACACAGAAACAAATTAGGAGTACAAATGTCATAACACAAAAACATGTGGGCAATATTTTGTACATAAGGTATTAAATATGAATCTAAACATAAAACATAGCATGATAATTCTAAAATGTTCTAATTTTTACCTCTGGTGATGTGTTTCTCCGCGCTGAGTTGAATGATGACCTGCTCAACTTTGCCTATCTTATAATGTTTGCAGTGGAAAAGGCAAAGCAGACCTAATTATAAACACCGATACCGATGCAAATTAATTCATTCCTGGAACTGTATGGCACAAACAATAACACTGTTTGTATGTGTTGAGGACAGGAGTGATGGCAACAATGACGGTCAGGCTCCTTCTGCTTTTTATGTTGCTGAGTAACATTTAGGCTAATAAATTGTTGAAAACAAATAGCGAGAGGTAAAAAAAACAGACACAGGATTATAAGGACAGAGACAGAGAGAAGGATATGATGACATACAGTCACTTATCAGTTAAACAGTAGTTTATTTATGCAAACTATGCACTGCTGTTGAATGCATCATATCATGTGACACTTGAGCCAGGATCCTTTCAAATATGGCAAAGCTTAATTCAAAGAATTTCAGCTTGGAAAAACAATGTTATCTACCACAGGAAGTTGTCTGTATTTATATGTGCCGTGGCCAGCAGAGGGTGATGCTGTTCATCTTTTATGTCAACACTCCAGCTTGGGCCCAAAGAAAGATGGATCCTCGAGGCTTGATGCACATTGGGCAAAATGAAAAACAAAAACGCTGTTATACTCCTGACAAGAGCTTATTTGACTGAACCTGTCAGCCGTGGGAGGAAAACAGAGCACCAGAATAAAAAAAACACTCAGGCACAAGATGATCATGCAAACTCCACTAAATAGATGAGTTGTTTTTTTTTAATAATATCACCTTAGAGTCACCTTAACACTAATTAATCATAAAGTTCAGTACCAAAAATCAGTCTGAGTAGGCAACAGAAAGTAGGGTGTTGTTTCCTCATGAACTTGTATTACCTCACTGATGCCCAACCATATCCTTAGACCTTACCCCATCAATGAAAAGTAATGATTTGTGGAAATGCTATTCAAGGAGGAAGTAAACTTTGACAGGAACAAAGTCTGTGCTATTCTGTCTTTTTTTACACACTTTGTTTTAACATTATTTTAAGCACCGAGATTGTTCTAGATAAAGTTGTAAACAGCTTGAGAAAGTGCATAAGCTAGGAGAAATTTCACTAATTCACTAGCTCAACCTTAATACACTTTGGTAAGATATAATAAGCATTCAGTCTTTTTCATCTTCAGAACATCCATCATTCATTTATAATTATTGGAAAATCTTGGATAAAATTTTATTAAATATGCTTCAGTCATTGATCCTGTAACATTTTGTGTAAACAGCAGGTCAGTATTTCTACATGTTAATCATAGTTTGATCTCTAACTAAATGTTAAAATAAATGTTCAAAAGTTAGTGTTTTAAACTAATGTGCTTAGGTTGGACTGTAGAAGCGTAGCATACTAACGTTTAGCATCAAATGTAATTCGTTAGTATGGTAACGATTAGGAATATGTGTAACATGTTAACACGTTCACCATAGCCTCTCGTATCCTTCAATTTGGGCCCAACATCACTTGACACGGCTGCTAACTGTGAAGGTTTTAAACCTTTTTTTAAAGTAAGAAACGGTGCACGGTTGATTAAATGTCTTGCTACACCTGTGTCCGCCCACTTGTGCGTTTGTCAGCACACATTAAGATCCGAGCCGACTCCGACCTGTAAACTTTTAGCTCTTTGCTTGTCATCGCTTTTTGTGTTGTGTTGACTCGCAGTGTGTTCGTGTCCCTAACATGATCACGTTCAGAGGACTTTATAACAGGTTTTACCGCCTAGCGAAGGTCGCAGCCCAAAAACAATTCGTAAAATATGACAAATGCTGCACCATTACCACTGACATCATGGCGGACAAAAAGGTATGACTATAGGTTATTCTGAAAAGTAACATGGAGATTGTTCAACACTGTTTGACCATGAAGAGATAGTATTTGCACTACACGCTGTTTCTTTGATTTGTTGTAAAGGCAGTATGATTTATAACCTTAAAACGTGTTTCAAAAGACAAAGCCTGTACTTGTTAAGAGAGCTAAATACGAAGTTATTCCTACATCATATAGAAGTCTTGTTTGATTCTGGTTTTAATCAAAATACTGTATGGCAGTATTACTATCCTAAAATAAGTGAATATTTGAAGAAGGCAACGTGTTTTTCTACTCTGAACGGCCTAACTTTAAAGACAACCAAGTAAAAGGAAACTTCACAATGGCTGAAAAAAGTGAGACGTTTCAAAAAACTCAAGTGCAGCACTGTATGAACGAGATTACTGTCAAGATTGTATAATGGTTGTAAGCTGTGTCTAGTTACTCATACAGTAACTAAATCAATAGTAGAATAAGTGCATTTATCTTGTCAGTGTCCCACATCATAGTGTTTCTCAAGACGTAGGCTGAGAACAGTTTGATCATAGTAACCATACTTCCTCTTTTGTGGCTTGTTGCTATAGCAAGACTTCCCTTCCAGGCAGGAAGTGACAGGAAGGCCAAAGTGAAAGGTTTTTGAGTGTGTGTGTGTGTATGAAGAGTGTGCATCATTTTTGGGTGGAGCACTTCTCTGTGTCCCCATACAGTGTGCACATCGTGTGAGGATTTTAGCTTGTAGTCTGGTGTCTGGACCACCATGGCGAAGAACTGCAATGCTCTGGGGATTCCTGTTGGCCACATGGTGAGTTGGCAGCACCTTTTAGGTTCTCTTTGGTTCTTCAGCTGTTCTTTAGACCCAGTGGTTTGTGCAGACTTGCCTGTGTCAAAGAGGAATGTGTTGGATCTCAGTGTATTCTGTGGTGTGTGTTGAATACATTTTGAAGGTTTTACCTTCGCAGTTATTTGGTAAAAAGGAATGTCTTTTTATGTTCCGGATCACTTTTTCAGTCTGCTTTTTGAACTATTTTCACACTGAATGATATCCAGATCAGAGTGCCAAGAGTAGAACGGTAGAACAGTGTCTTGTTTTGGCTTGTATCGTCTGTCCCAACTCCCAGAAGTGCCACATCCAATCAGGCGGTGCGGCTACGGTTGGTAGCTACTGAAAACAGACTGGGCCTGCCTGAGTCAGAAGCGGAAATCAAGCCATGCCTGTTTACCAATCTGTCATGTGTAGGCTGAATTGGCTTTGGACGCGAGACCGTTATGTTTCCTAAATTGGTTCAGCCCTGCAAAAGGTGTGAAAGTGTATATAAAGATGTATGTAAGAGGCAGAGATTGATGGATGTTGCCTTGTTTTACAGAACAGAGCCTACTGTATTTTGTCCTTTGTGGATCTAAACTTTTGATTCTCTTTAAAAAGATTTGCAGAGAATCCAGCTCCTTGGATACTGCTCTCTGATGCGGTGTGTGAGAACAAAGGGTGTTCAAGCAAGATGGTGATGAATCATTGGCTTTAATTACAGTTTTTAAAAAACTGAGGATTAAGTTTGTACTGTCTTCTCTGACAGTGTATTTGTGGATGCTGGCTTGCTATGTTTTTGGAGTTTGATCAGTAGAGCGAAAAAGTTGAGGAGGTGGAGCCACAGTAAAGCTCACACCTGCAGAAACAACCAACCCTTATCAACCTTATATGGGCAAAGTTTATCATTTGCCAAGATCTGTCATCTCTGAGCTGTTTGAAAAAAACGAATCACAAGAATCAAAACATTTTCTTTGTTCATCCACTGAAGTTCAGGTACATACAGTGTATATATTCTCACTAGCAATTTTAAGGAAACAACTTCAGTGTTGTAGATAAAGACCTCTTGCGTTGAAGAACATTTTTGACCACACAATTATTACGTAAGAGATATCCTTTGGTTTCTATGATTAATACTAACTTAGCTGATTATTTCACTCCCAGTGAAAACCTTGCAATCAGTTTACTCAATTTGCTTTTTAACATTTTGACAATTTAACAAAAGCAACTGATAGCCAAAATTGTCAGGAAAGGTATGGTCTGGTTTCTACAAACAAAAAGCTGCATCTATAGGAAGAACAGCGCTATAATGTCAAAGGGTCAGAGCACCCTGGAAAAACCTAGACAGCCAGAAGAACTGAAGAATGTGAACTATTCACAGACCAGCCTGTTGGTTAAAACCAAGCTAAGTATGTGTGCAGTATTCATTGACAACATTTAAAACTGCAAAAATGCTCAAATTGGAACAGAGCTTTTTCAAGAAGTGACTTTTGTGAGCTCTGAAAACTGAATGAGAGCCAGCATTGTCAGTGTCACAACCACTTCCTGTCAAAACAGCCTTGACTGATTGCACTACGTTTTCACAAAAGAAAAAAACAAAAAAGCGAAACACTTGCAGCTGGTGTTCACATTTCACTTCCTAAATGTATGCCTCTGTGCTTTTGAATATGTGTTCAACTTGTGTATTACTACTATTTTGATGACACTGTAAAGCTACTGTGATATTTTAAGTCAATGCTATTTTGTCTCTAAGTGTAATTTTGCAATCTGGTTTACTTTCAGTTGCTTCTTTTAGACAGTAGCCATTGATTTAAATACAATTTCACAATCACGTTATTGTGAATATCTCAGTATCTACCATTTGATTTATCCAGTAAAACCGGATCCATAGGGATCCATCACAGCATCAGTAAGGTGTATTTAATCTCATCAGATGTTTTTAGTGCTTTTGCCCTCCTTACCTCTCTTCCTCTTCCTCTATTCACAGAGCCAGGCAGTCTCAGATGGAGGTAAGCATGAACAACTTGCATTTCTATGAATCATGTCTGTGCACAGAGGAAACTGTCTGATACAGTCTCATTGAAGGCAAATACCCAGCGACACCAGAGATTCTATGTATTTAGTTTATAGTACATAGATCGTCTTTAATAATAGACCTTGGCTTGTGGTCTTTATCAAGGTTGTACAGAAGCACATTACAAACAGAATGTAACTAAAATGGTTGTTTAGCTTATAAATAAATAAATAATAATTAAAAAAAACGCCTAATGAAGGCCACAAGCCGGAAGGTGTTAGTCTATTGAGCTGAGTTGTAGTTTTGAAAAATTGTTCCTTATCCTAGAACTGTTGCTAGAGTTTTGACCTCTGTTGGAGGTTTTGCCTCAGTGCTTCATTCTGATTCAGCCTCATTCTCACTCCTGTTTTTCTGTGCTGATAAGTGGATGTGTTTGTGTCTGGATGTGCTGTAGAGCTGAACATGTCTGCACGGGGCTGTGGAGGCAGCAGCTCCAGTCTTCCAGGGACCCCGGGCGGAGAGACCAACCCAGCAAACAGCGTGCTGAGCTGGGCTGTGTCATTTGAGAAGCTGCTGGAGGACCCCTGGGGAGTCCACTACTTCACGGTGAGACACACTGAAAAAAAGAGGTGTAATTTCAGGAATAAGTTAAGTGTTGATTCTTTTATCACAAGTTGTGCAATTTCTGATCACACTGGCCGTATTTGTCTTTCCCCCAAAGTCTTTCTTGAAGTCTGAGGTGAGTGTGGAGAACATTTTATTCTGGCAGGCTTGTGAAAAGTTCAGGAAGATCCCAGCCACCTCCATGAATGAGGTATGATGCCTCTTTATCATTTTTTATATGAGAATTATTTTATCTGTCATGTTGGATTACTAATGCATTTCTGTGTTTTATGGTGCACAAGCTTTTCATTGTAATTTTCCTTGTACTTATTTTTGTTACCTTTACTGTTGACCTAAATGACAGATTAAGTAGTTTTTCAGTCATCATTCTGAAATTTTCTCCTTTTTATATTATTCCTTCAAATAAAAGTAGTCATTTGTCAATTTAGAAGCTTTAAAAGCTATAATCAGCTTTTAATCTTTTTTTAGAAATGTTGCTTGACTAATCAAATTTTCATGGTTAAGAAAGTGCAGAAAGTGATGGCTGTTGTCTGCCCACATATCTGTGGTTGCTTAGCTCACTGGCAAATTAACTGCCTGTTAGTGACTTATTGATTGTGTGACTTGCAATGTGGTTGCTTGGGAAGGGTTGTTTTAAGTCTTCTTACACCCAACAAGGACAGACACCAAGCCGGTGTTTAGATCAGTTCTCACTGAACGGCTTCTTAGATAGCTGAGAAATTAAAGGGAGATTGACTCAATGTGTTGGGGTTTATCTGTTGTGTTCCTAGCTTAAAGCAGCTGCTCGCTTCATCTTCAACACCTACCTGTCTGAGAGCGCCCCCCACTCTGTCAACATAGATGACACAGCAAAGACAGAGGAGAAGCACCTGGAGCAGCCCACACCTGACATGTTCAACAAGGCTCAGGCACAGGTCTGTCAGAGTCCACTCTCACAGTGCAGCTCAGTCATACAGTGATACATTGTTGGTGCTTTGGCTGACTATGCATTCGTCTCTGCTGTGTGTCAGATATTTAAACTGATGAAGATGGACAGCTACAGGCGCTTTGTGCGCTCTCCTCTCTACCAGAGCTGCACTTTGGCAAGTGTAGAAGGCAAACCTCTACCTCAGCCAGGTCGTATGGGTTCATGGGAGGACATGGCCACCAAAAGCTCCATGTCAAATGACAAAAAGGTAGAGTGACAGGGAGGAAATGAACAGAGGGGCAGGGAAGGGGAGCAAGATGTGTAAGTTTTTCTTGTTTTAACTTTGCTGTTAAGTTGTTTCTCTCATTCCTGTCTCAAATAGAGCATTACGGCTCAGTCTAACAGCTTGTCAGGAGGGAAGAATGCCTCAGAGAGGCTGTATCAGAAAAGAGGATCGTGGGGAGGTAGATGACAAATGACCGATCTTGTGCTTTAAAGCATTAATATGAATCCTGTGACTGATTTAATGATTTCTCTCTGGCTCCCTTTATGTTCTTTTCTCCTCATTGCTAACAATAGATGCATCCAACATCCATGGCTTAGTTGCACGAAAAGACTTGCATATGTCTGTCAAGTCAAGCAGCAGTGTGGAGCTTGGCTCCCTCTACAGGCAGATAGAGGTCAGTGCATTTGTGACACTAGGGTATTGGTTGGTGCTGGCTGATGGGAAATAACTGAGAAGGTTTTATGCTTAATGTTCAATGAGGTGCAGGCTAACAACAAAATATAAGCTTGAAGGTGAAAAATCTCAGAGTTTAGAGAAAAAGATGCCATAAACTTTCTTACCATGTCATTTTGAGCTCTGCTATTCACTTTTTTGATTCTCCATCTGTCATATATAGAACGGCAGATCAAGCCCTCGGTCTCCTGATCAGGGTGGTGGAGGTGGGAGTCGGTTAGGGGTGGAGGGAGGTTACTGCTGTGTTTACTTACCTGATGGCAGTGCCTCCCTGGCTCCCACACGTAATGGCCAACCCATCAAAGACATGCTGGCCAGCCTGTGTGAGAAGAGGGGCTTCCCGCTGAAAGATGTTGTCATCTATCTTCAGGGAAAGGACAAGGTGAGCACTCAGCTGCTCCGTCTGCAGCACCAGCCACAGCGTTTAAATCAAGCAGCTGTTCAAAAGTAACTGTAGCACACTGCAAAGCTGGAAAGTTGTTTTGCAACAGGCGGTATGAGAAAGATGACTACTCTCTTCCCATTCTGACATCCTCTCAGCCTCTCACTCCCTCTTTCATTTCTCTGAAACTTATTTAAAATGTCTTTGGTTATGATGCTGTTTTTTTTTTAAAGTCCCTTTTAATTTTAGTCACTGTTTCTCCCACTACAACAGCCCTTATCGGTGGACCAGGACTGCTCTGTACTGAGAGATCAGCAGGTCTCTCTAGAGCTCAGGGTGACGTTTGCGTGAGTCAACTTTGTCACTTCTTCATTTCCAATTTTTTTCTGTCTTTGTCACCCGAGTAGGCTTTCACACCCACAGGCTGCCACTTCTCACCATGTTAGAGGGAAGTCCTTGTGTTAACACCAGACTAAGATGCTGGTTCTCTGCACAGAAATCACTTTAGTCATGAATTGCATAAAGTACAGCATCAAATGTCTAAATAAATATCTGT
>JAPZDY010000026.1:11222055-11245903 GCA_029783645.1 Ctenochaetus hawaiiensis | reverse complement strand
TAAATATCTGTGGGATGGCAGATTTTTCTGTTACTACACACTCCGAATGGGTAGATTTTAGTCACACCACAGTGCTGTTTAACTGCATCTGACTCAGTTTTATTGTGTGTGTGCTGACTTTGTCAGGGAGGTTATTGAAATACATGTGTGTTTTAGGCTTGAGATCACCTTCACTGGTAAGACGGTGGGGATTGTGGCAAAGTCCAGTAAGACGCTGCAGGACGCCTTGTCTTCTGTGCTACAGAAACACAGTCTCAAGCAGCACGAGGTCCTGGTCACCATGGTAGGTGTCTGTATGTACTAATGAGACCATAATAATGTAGCCGGTGCTTTAGTAGTTCCTCAAATAATACTTACTTTCTCTCAATTTAAAAAAAACCCTCCATAACTGACTACATTAGTTTAATCACACTTGTAATTAATTGTGACTTCATGAAATTTCTAATCTAATATCTCACCATAATATGTATCTGTTAAGCAAACTTAAATTAATGACTCATATCCACATCAAGCTTCTCTTTTTAAGAATTCAGTCTGTCTGTCCCGTCAGCAATCATCTGCCTCTCCAGCCCGCAGCAGCCGTTGCTAGGCAACAGTTTACGCATCAGGGTGCATGTTAATATTTCCATCAAATCTGTAATTTTAATGTGATCACTGAAAACAGAATGTGTTACAGTATTTATTCGGCGGAGGAGGCAACAAGGATTACAACATCTTAGTTATCCATTCATGTGTATTTTCTGTGTTTTCCCTCATGTCTTTACTTCTTGTTTGTTTTAGGTTGGAAGTGATGAGCCATTAAATATGAGCAGCACCGTGTTCAAACTGGCCAATAAGACGCTACGACTTGACAAAACTAAAAGTTGGTATAATTATTATTGAATATAATAAATAATTTTTAAAACTTAATGTTTATAGAAAAAAAATCCTGTTTGCACGATGACTGATACACGAATCCACCCTAAAAACACTAATAACCACAAGGCGAAAAGAACCCCCTAAGTTAGTTTTCTGGTGATGCATTTGTAAAGCTTTTTATATTCCCTCTGCTGCCTGTGCTGGCTTGTTCATTTAATTGCCTCTTAACGGGTCCTAGAAAGTGTTTCTGCATTTATTGGCTCTCACTTGCCTTTAGCTGGTGGCAAATGCAAAGTCTTCTCACCGACCACTTTAGTGCCCTTGTTTTTCTGCATGTTCCTTTTCCCCTTCTTTGATTTCTTAATGTGTGTGTGTTTGTGTTTGTGTGTGTGTGTTTCCCTCTTTGTTCTTGTCTGTGGGGTTGAAATGTCTGAGGCCATTTGGTTTGTTGAGTGCTGTGTTCACTCACCTCACCTCCCAACTGCTCAGAGATCAGAACCGACTTCACTTTGGATCAGTGCTCCTCGCCTCAGCTCCACTCACTGCATTTACGAAGCGGGAAATAGATTCGATTAGAGTGGCTCTATCCCAAGAGGAGCAGTTTAACTCTTGTAGAGAATATTTTATCTGGCTGTTGTCAGTGTTTAACACAATGGGCTCTAAAGCATCATCATCACTGACTCTGTCTGCAGATGAAAAAACTGTTTAAAACTGATTTATACCTTTGTTTGGTTTTAGCAGGTAGAGACATTTCCAGAGCCAGTGGTACATCTGCAACCACACAGGTGAGGCAGTGTTATTAGTTTAAATCTTTTCATGTTCATAAAATAAAACTACTGACAGTCATGCAAACTGTTGTCTCATAAAATTATTGGCCAATTTATTTAGAACAGGATATAAAATATGAAAAGCTGTTTTACTTCATTACTTTTATAACAACTAGAGAGTTTCAGGAGGAAAAGAAACAAAGGTGCTCTTGTAATATAATGCTATAATAAAGATGATCATTAAAGGCCTCAATTGTACACAACTGCATAACCTTATTATTTAGATAATGAAATAGCATTTAAACATTTTAAGTTCTCTTTTTATCTGTAGTGTTCTTATATTATACAAGCTACAATCAAATATTTCCAGACTGTTCCTGTTGAGCACAAATGGAGCTGCTCTGTAAAGTGCATGTAGCATCTGCAAGCCATGACTAACGAGGGACAACTGTCTTGTTGCCGGCAAGAAACTCAGCATTTCCAATGTGCTCTAGCAGGCACTTTGTCATGATTGAGAGCCAAGTTGCCATCATGCCACACTTTAGGTTGTTTGTGTTGAGTTTTCTCCCTCAGATGCCTCAGAATGTTACAGTTGTACTTGACATAAACATTCTGACGTTGGGGAGACAAATTCTTGGTGCAAAACCACGTGAATGTCAAAGAAAACTACCAGCATGCTCTTGGTTGTGCCCCTGAACTGATGCATCCTCTTTTGGTTTCGGGGACTGTCGGCGCTTCATTGTGAAGACTGATGTTTGGACTCTGGGTTGTGACTGTGCACACAACTCTCATCACCAGTGATGATCCTTAACATGAAGTTTGGGTCATCATAGGCCTGTTGACAGAGATCCTCGCAGAGTCTGACATGGTGCTGCTTCTGCATTGGAGTCAGGAAAATGCAAACATGCATGTACCAGTAGTGCCAAGCAAAGTTACCTGGAATATTTACTCATGAAAAACATTGCTTGTAGCTGCTACATGAACATTACTGTGTATTCTCTGTGCAACAGAAATGGTCTTGAAATTTTTCGATCACACCTTGTAGAGAATAGTACAGGCAATAATGTGCAAGGCACCAATTTGCCTCAGAGCCTCTGGACATCACCAAAGTCCTTGTCAGAGAGCGTCAACATTTATTTCTCTGTTAATGTTTAATCCTTCTGTGATTCATGCAGTTTCAATTATGGTTGATTCATACAAAAAATAATGCTGGACACTTGTACTGGTTCCAGGCAGGAGCAGCAAGTGCAGGAGGACTGGAGGCCAGATCGTCGCTGCAGACAGACAGAGCCAAGACTCAGCCCAAGCCCAGTAAGAACCGCGACATGGATGGTAGGACATCTCAGGAGTATCAAATAGGGTTTGCAAAATGGCAGTATGTCCTATACGAGGACAAGCCATCAGGATTTTTCAGGTCATTTATAACGAATGACCTATTCAGCATTATTAAGTTTGCAGAATATCTTCATCAATGTTGTGATTATACTCAAGAACAGTTTCTCAGTTTGAGCTTGGAGGTCTTTTCTTGACCTTGAAAGTGAAAAAAGTAAACTTTCAAGAGAAGGTTCAACATAAAGGAAGCTTAATTTGTGTCATGTTTCTCAGTTTCTGAGGAAACCGTCTCATCACAGGCAGCATTTAAAAGCTGTTCTGAGCTTTCAGGCGAATCAGTTTTTCTCAGCAGGTTAAATAACAAAAAATTACAATACAATACAAAATACAAGATGATGCCATATGCTGAGAATGGATTTGTGATATGATCAAAAGCTTCTAATAAGATATTAAAGGAATCAGTGGGTAAGACTCCGTTATATTAGCTGCTGTTACCTCACTAGATGTCCAGATAAAAAACATGAATCCATCAGGCAGATTAAAAATACCAGTGTTACTTATTCATTTGAAACAAATGCCCAAACTGATGACCTGTGTGTGTCAGGGTTACTGGACATGCTGTCGAGGGCTCAGTGCAGCAGGGTTGATGACCAGCGGGGCCTTTTGACCAAAGAGCAGCTGGAGCTCCCTTCGTTCCTGCAGCTGCCTTCAGACCAGGGAAGAAAAGAGGAAGAAGAGACTCTATCACCATCATCAAGTTCAGCTGGAGCAGAAGAGGAAACTCCAGACTCTTCTCAACCTGAACCCAAAGATTTAAGGGAAACTGATGTTTAGAAGGCTTTCTTGTTTGTGTGAGGGAGGGGTGGACAAAGAGATGATCACAAAATGCAACATGATGTTAGCCAGTCATGTCAAAAGACAGAAAATCATTTTTTAATAAAAAATGGTCAAGCACTTTTTATAACTGTTTACAAATAAGCTCTGAGACAGCAGTGTGCTTCCATCTCTGCTACCATTAATTGGCCTTGTGAGGCAATATTTAAAGAAAAACCATGGCAGGAACTTAGTGTCATTTTAAAACACTACGCAGCCTAGTGAGAAAAATGTTTGCGATGAATTGTTTGTTTGAAAAGCTAAGCATGTTCACCTTTAAAGCAATGTGTTGATGTTATTATACCTTGATGTTTAATGCTGTTCAAGTTTCAGTTCACATTGCTGTTATGCCTCACAATCTCACATTGCTTTTCTCTGAACTCTAAGCAAAGGACTGTCCAGAAGGGGTTTTGAAGTGTGTTGCACAATTACTTTTTTTTGTCTTTATATGAATCAAGATTATTGAATATTTTTTACAAAGTAGTGTTTTTAATATTTTAAGTGATTCATTTTCCTTCGTGTGCTGACTTGCTATGTTCAAATGTGTGTTTGCGGTACTTCAATGCATTTTGTTTGCTGTGATGGCACTTTGGGAATCCCCGGTCAAGTCCTGTTCTTCTGTCACCTCAGACTTAATCTCAGGGTCCAGATCATAAATTAGTAATGTGAATTTAGAGGGAATGACTCAGATGATGATCATCAAAAATATCCCACAAGGGTGTATTCAAAAGAATTAAAGTGTTTTATGATGAAATGTCATTCTCTCTGTCTGTATTTGTTGTCGGGGGGTGAGGGGGGGCCTCAGGTTGCAGCTTTTAGCCCTCAGTGAGGATTTTTTGGATGAATCACTAAGGTCAGTTTCTGCCTTGACAAATGCTATGTGACTTGAATTCAGTATGAAGTGCAGCCAGACCCCACAGCCCCAGTGGACCGGCTGTATGACCCATGCAGTGTGTGAGGAAACCTAATCTCCACAGTCTGTCTGTGCAGACGTAACCAGCTTTGTTTATCCTGGTAGTGAAACCTCTTTGTAATATGCCATCATGTAATGATGTCATTTTTGAACTGTGACGATGGATGGTTGCCATGCTCTGATTGGCTCTACATGATGGGTTTTTAACCAATCATTTGCTTCATCCGTCTACAGACTTGTTGCTGGAAGGTGTTTTCCAAATGAGGAGCATGGGAGGAGTATTATGGGGTGTATTTGGCTATTGTATGGGTTACAAAACAAATTACATGAGTCATAGATAAATACATCCAATATGGATGATGTCAGCTGCATAAATATTTCAGTGTAGGTGACAGTGTGAGGTTTGGGAAGCATCTTGTTCACCCAGCTTGCCCTCTGTGATTATCTTTAACGTGATTGTCACTGAAGTAAATAGCCAGAAACAATAAGCAGAGATGTGCAATTTAGCATTAATATGCAGTATAGGAACGATTTGTCACACCAGCCTTAACATACACGAATATGATTGGCACACCTGGCATTTTGTCCACATATATGTATGTTTGTGTGTATGTGTGTGTGTGTGTGTGTGTGTGTCCATGCATGAGTGGTGCGTCGGCGCAGCTATGAATGGGCAGAGAGGGGTGTGCTCTCTCAGACACCATAGCAGCAGTGAGATGAGGAGTGCCATCTACTCCACTGCACGTCTACACTGAGAGAAGAAAAAGAGAAGGAAGAAGGGAGAAAAGGAGGTGAGTGTCTGAATTCCCCCCACCGGCATTTCCCTAATCTCATTTTCTTTTTGGGGTGATCGCTGTGCTTGCTCGCTCAGAAGATGTATTTACCTGCCCTTTCTCTCTCTCTGACTCCCATCATTCATTCTCTCCTCCCGTCTGCCACTCACTGCATTTCTCTGCTTGATAAAAAATGTGTTGTGCTGTCTTGAGCAAAGCCTCCTCATCTCCTCATTCATAGAAAAGCTCACATTTTCATTCAGATTCAGCTTCCTCTTATCTCTCTTATTCTTTTACTGCATCATTGGGATAGATTTTTTGACTATCTGGAAGTGTTTATTTTCTAAACTCAATCCTCAGCTAATGGAAGCTCTGAATGGTGCTCACTGTGCCTTTGAGAGTCCTGCAGAGGAATACATAAGTGGTGTAAAACAAAACCCATCCATCAGATCAATGCATGCACATTACTGTGCATTGAAAGACTGTGCTCAGCCTGTGAAAGACGGGCTCTGCGCTCAGCGGGGTGTTCAGTAGCACTGACTCAGTTATCAGGTGAGGTACACATGGCCAAGCTGTGACTCACGCTGGGAACAGCTGTGTCGTTCGATGAGTGACTAAACACATCCAGCTGTGGGGACAGGAAAGGAGGGCGTGCATGTGTGTCACACCTGAGCGTGGCAGAACAGACGGCCCATCATCCTCATCAATCACAGGACATAATGTCCTTGCCACTGTGAGCCATCTTAATGTGCACTCTGCCTGGCTGCCTGTGCAGTTATTGCCAACATGCTCACCTTGGTGCTCTGACACCTCTTTGTGTGCACCTATATGTATTATTACAGCCTGTAACTATACATCTCCTGAGCATGTGATCCTCTGAGATAAGCTGTACTTGAATTATGAGGATGAGTTGACTCGTAAGGGGTGGAAACCATGTTCAAGGTGTTCATCGCTGAAAAGATATTTTCTGTTGAATAGGAATGAACAATTAACAAGAGACTATCAGATGTTTGTGTCATCTGCAGGTAGTCATTTGGCAGATGAGCAAACTTCTTTTTTTGCTAAAGTTTTAGAAGACAGTAGTGATGATGTAGATGCAACTTGACTGCAAAGTTCTCTTTGATATCTTTTTTGTTATTTTGAAACTCTTTCACACTCTGAAATTAAACCTAAGTCGTCCTGTCATGCTGTGCTCCTCAGTCGAGAAGTTAATTGGTTTTGACCCAACATACAAAAACTTCTGATAGGCTAACCTTGATCTTAATTATGGATTCAAATCTTCAGAGCAGATTTTCTTTTTATGTAAAGCAGATGCTCTCAATTTTTTTGAAGAAATGCAGTTACTTAACTTTTTACTTCAGATTTATCAGCCTCTTCTTGCAGCGTCCCAGTCAAAGATGATGATAGAAGGACAAAAAGGGCGGAAAAGACTGTGAGGCAAAATTTTCTATTTGCCCATCCTTGCAGAAAGACTTCCTGAGTAGCTTTTAAGTCCCTGTTTTGCCTTTGTGTGCCCATGTCCATGTCCACGTAATAATGTATGAGCATTTTGTGCATTTGTGTGTGTACCCATTTTTTTGCATGCACACCAAACAGAGCCATGGTTTTTGAATGTGTCACCTTGGCTGTTGTTAGCCTGCTCATGTGGATTAATCGATGGAGAAGTGTTTCTCAAAGCCACAGGGCTTTTTTTTTTTTTACCTCAGCCACAAAGGAGATGCGCTTCCACCCGCTTCCATCTATCCTCTGTGGCCCTTCATCCCTTTGCCTCACTCACAAAGGATGGATTCCTAATCTAACCAAAGACGGACGGACAGTGAGGCAGGCAGGCAAATCATTTTCATTTAGGTCATTACCCCCAGTGCGCTGGTCAGAGAGTGCACTCTGGACTCTGAATGCCTGTGCCTCTATCAAGGCTGGGAATATCCTCCTAAGGGCTGTAGTGCACATTTTAAAATAAGTGCATCGAGTGTAACAGTCTTGTTTACCCCTGGGTGTTCCTACTGAATCAACTTATTTGTGCATAATAGGCCTGATGGATGAGTGAAGCCGGACACACCCCACTGGGTCAGTCCCTACAGTAAATGTCATTTAGTTGGCCAAGAGGTACGCCTTAAATGTCACACTTATTTAGCCCAAGTGGGATTTTCTAATGGAGTTCCCTGCAGCATCAACTGTGGCGCCATCATGACTGCTGACGTCAGCCATCGCAGTGGGTGAGCGAGCTCCTGTCGATCGGCTCCTGTTCATTCCTCATTAACCCTTGGCTTAATGCTGCCAGGCAATATTGCTTTTTATTGGCTCATTCTTGTCAGAATTGCTCAGACTCAGTAAGAACTTGCCTTGAGGGCCCGAATGAAGTATTTTATCAATCAACTTCTAACTATAATGGCAAATCATTTTCATTTGGGTCATCACCCTCAGTGAGCTGATCAGAGGGTGCACTCCGGCCTCACTGAATGCCTGCCCCTCCATCAGAGACGATGTTAGAAATTTCTGTACATTAATCAGGACTCAGCTAGCTGAGCAACCAGAAGAACCTGCTAAGCTTATGATTTATTGCCTCTGGCAGAAGGATGGGAACCCCCCTCCCATTCATACAGATTTATTTCTATTACAACTATCACAACTGTTTAATTTAATTGGGGGCTTGTTTCACTGCTCTGAATGGTTGTCGGCAGTTCTGTCCAGAGCAACTCTGCACTCTCACAAAACTATGCCACACAGATTTTTTTAGAGGTGTAAATTGCTTTCATATCACAACATTATGTGTAACACACATCTTTGCCAACAGTAATATTTTTTTCCAGTGAGTTCCAGGACATCTAACACAGACAAGATACAGATGTCAGCACAAGCACAAGGTCCACTTACTAAGTGTTTCTGAAGCTTTCAGCAACATCTCGTAGCTTTCCTCAGCAGATGTAAGGAGCTCCAGATAATAAGAGCTTAGTTTTCATGCCAAAGAAGTCCAAAAATTGCGAATAAAAACTGAGAAATCACTGACTCAGAGGACCTTTTGTTAAGACTTTTTTTCTTAGTCAAACTCCTTTTTAAAGATGAGGTATGAACACTTTGACTCATCTGGTTTCCTGTCAGAATACCTGAAACATCACTGTTTCATAATGAGCAATCTGAGTGAACTACACCTTCCTGATGCCCCACCATTTCAGTCTCATCTGTGTCTCACCTTTTCAAGGCCCTGCAAAACAGGAAACCAGTAAACCACACATTCACTCAAAAGGTGCTGGGAAATGGTTTTTAAATTCGATCTATCCGGTCAGATGTCAGAAAGAAGCAGACACTGAGAGGCAGCACTGTGATGTTTGAAGGATAAAAGTCTGTCTCCTGCAAATTGAACCAGACCCTGAGGTGTTTTGTCCCCCCCCACCAGGGCTCCAGACAGCAGCTGTGCAGCTGGATGTGACTGTTGGCTGGTCCTCCGTTGTGCAGAAATGGTTTCTTTTTTATCTTTCAAATGGAATTCTTCTTTTCCAGTTGTCACATGCATAATCAGTCTCTGAAAATATGTTATCTGCCTCTGATTATTAGAGGAACTATTAGAGAGTGGTTTATAATACATTAATTTTAAGTTTCCAGGGATGTCAGTTCAGTCTTGAATTGACCCTTTTTCTGAGTCTAAAACCCTTAAGGTTGACGGACTTTGGAGCATCTCTGTTGGGACTCAGTGCAAACATTTAGGTAGAAAAATCTTGCTATTAAATAGTACATATGTGTAAGGGAACTGGATGGGGAGCAATATCATTAAGCTGATTGATCGTTATTGTTGTTTATGTGATGATTTCTCTCAGCAGGAGGAAAAAGGTCAAATCAGCTTGCAGTTCAGCTCAGTTGAAACAGGTGTGTTTTTCTGTCTGTCTTTCCATCAATCAATGCAGATGAGAAGCGACAATGGGCGCAGCAGTGTGGGAGTCTCAGTGGGACAATCAGCACCAAACTCCATGTTAATCGCCTGAGGAAAAACATGCAGCAAAACACTGAGATCAGCAAAGTGGCAGTGCTGGCAGGTCTTTAAGTCAGAGTCGCCATCTAGTGAGGAGAGACCATAACTGCAGATTTTTTTCAGTTTGCTGAACCCTCACCAGTCTACACAGAAAAAAGGGAAATCAGGACCAGCTTTAGGTTCATGTTTACTACCTGGATGTAAAGTCTCTTTTTTGCTTTCTCCTGTTTTCATAGTTATACAACCACAGACTTCCACAGGATATCATCACATTTGAAACCGACATCAGTGCTGAACTTCTCCTGAGAAAAAAGCTCAGTCAGCCATGGAACAGAAGGTGAATGAGGTGTGTGAAAGCCTGCTTGATATAATAGTATATAATTAGACTAATGGAGTCATTCTGGCTGTGTCTAATATGATCCTCCCTCTTTCTCTCTTTGTTTTTCTAGTCTCCCTCCACCACCTCTCCTCAGAAGCACATGAAGAACAGGTCCAAATCCACAGAGGAGGTGCAACAGACAAAGAAGGTGAGTAGCAGCCTTCTAGTGTTTCCTGCTCATACTTAACTTTATACGCATCATTTCTAATGTGACTGCCCCGTCTTACTTTACAGTCCATTTCCTCACAAAAATCACTTCCAGGCAGACCAGAGCTGGACAACGTGAAGGTGAGCTGTGCATTTGATTTATTACACTGGAAATAAACTTTGACTTTCTCAATGAATATGACATTTTGTAATCTTTTAAAGAAACTACTACTGTATTTCATGTGTCTCTCTGTGTTTCAGGAGTGTCCTGATGGCTCTGACATGCCCACATCCTCCACAGAAGAACTGAAGTGATAAATGAACGGACCAATAGGACATCAGAATTTTCATCAAATTTCATAGCATCATAAACACAACATGCATTAAAAATGTACATATGTACACAGAAAGTCATGAATCACTGAGAATAACAGTAAACTAGCTTGTTAAATGTGCAAAAAAATGAAAGAAAACTGCATAAAAATGTTAAATTCAACACACACACACACACACACACACACACACACACTGGAAGTATTGCATGTACACAAAAGGACACCTTGTTGATTCTGTTTCATTGCACTGTTTGTGTCCCTGCATACCAAACTGAATGTGTATTGACAATAAAGTGATGCTGTTGAATGAATCTGTCTAATGGTAAAGCATTATAGCACCTAATAGCTTTTAACTGTGTTATCAAGTTGGCTGATTTGTACAAGGGATCCTGATATTCAGGACCCTCCAAATTATGGCTGCAACTAACACTTAGTTTCAATACTAATTAATTGTTTGTTCACTAAATGTATGAAAAGTGACATAAACATGAATATTAGAATTTTTTAAAGGGACAACTTTTTATAATTTGTTTTCTCCAACCAACAGCTCAGCACAAATGTGTTATGTAATTTTGATACATAAATAAAAAAAAAAAAAATATATAAAATAATAAGTCCACATTTGAGCAGTCAAAAACAGAAAATGTCTGTACTTTAATAATTCCTTATTAAGTTTTTCATTGTCATTTTTTGTTGATTGACTACAAACTACTTATAAAACATATCAGGAGAACTTGCTTTCTGGTAAAAACATGCAGCTCTAGTTGAAGGTTCAGTTTTAAATGTCTTTAGCATTCTTACACAAACAAAAACACGACTGTCAAATAATTGTCATCTTGCATGGATGCTCGTGTATCACCTGCCATATGTCCAGAGATAATTATCTGACAAGTTTCTCTGATTCCCTTCATTTATATAACAGACTGAAAGCTTACCAAAAACATCATATGGTGTGCTTCAGTGTAAGATTAACGGGATAACAAGGCCCACTGAGGGGCAGAGGAAGACTAACAGCATGCATGCACCCACGGCTCATTGATTGGCAGGTGTTTTGAGCGATGGGATGATGACCTGGTGGCCCCTGTTTGGTTTATCCCCCAGCTGAGTGGTGGCAGTGACCTCACTGTGACTTGCACATCTGGAGAGAGGATTATCGGCATCATGGAGTTTGTTTTTTTATCAAAGAGCTCTGGAACCATACCAGAGATATAGCTCTGTGTCTGTGTAGGCATGCAAGTGATTGTGTGTGTGTGTGTGTGGGTTTGTGCATAGGCACGTGCACGTCTTCTGCTTCCTCCTTCCACTGCAGCACCAAAATCTCAAGGATTTCTCCCTTCACCATCACTGACGGCAGCAGCCTCGGCACCAGTCCAGCTGCCTGGGCAACAACAGAGCTTTTATCTGTTATCTCTCTCCGGCTCCCAGCTCTGAGAACAGTTAGGACAGTAACAACTCAGTTGAGGGGGGTTATTGAGTTCTGCTCCTCTGAGTTCATGGATGCAAGTCTGAGGTCAGCAGGTTTGGCAGATCTGGATGAGAGCACTGCTGATATGACAGAACCATAGCTGGACTAATTATTAACAATTACCATGTTACGCAGGCCTTTGCTGCCTTCTCCCACAGCAAGGAGGACATTGTCTAGGGGTAGTGGGGTGTGCATGTGAGTGTTTGTCCATGTGTCATAAGATGATCTTAGAAAATCTCCCCTATAGTTCAGTTCCAATCACAACATGTTTGGTTTTGACTCCTGGCAAAGTACCTAAGTACCTGCACATTCCTCACAAGTCGAACAGATTACACTGTACGTGTTTGAAATACTTTCACTGACTTATCTCATGCCAGAAATGATCATTTTAACCCAGACTTTAATCTTTGACAAGCTGACGAAAACAACTACAACTTCGTGAGGACATGAGCAGACTTGATGCTTATATGCCACCTTTCACCACTAGATGTCAGATTTCTCCTGTTCTTCCACGTGAAACTGGGAAGACCTGAATCAACACATTAATCACTCCTCATCTTGGAATCTTTAGCTGGCCCCGGATCAGGTGAAAAATAGCTACCTGAGCAAACATCATTCATCAGCTAAAACACAAAGTGTTCTCCCCACTCATACATCATGAGGTTAAGGCTTTGTGTTATTGATTAATGAAGAGGTCTCTGATGATGGAACAAGTTAATAAACAAGAGATGAGATGTTCCTCCTGACACCTGCACAACTGGTGGCTTATTTAAAGATGATTTGCACTTCATTTTGGTGCTTTTTTTCTCACCAGAGGGTCACACACAACAACTAAGACTGTTTCAGACAAGGTAAGATACTGCCTATGCCAATTCAAATATTTACAAAGTAAAATTTGCATACCGTGTGTTGAAAGCCACTATCATCAACACTGCAGCTTTATGTGGTTGTTTTTTAAATTAATAATTTATTTTAAACTGAATTTCAGACTTTTGTGCTAAAGCTGTGGGATCCAAAGCTCAGACATCCTTTGGAAAATGTTGGCAAGTTAAGCCATCACTCACTGACAACACTCACTAAATGTTTCATTAATCCTTTTATTTTTAGACTTCAAGCAGGAACTCGATCGGTGAAATTTTGGTGAAACACAAGCAGCTCTAGGAATAAACATGTGAGTCACAGTGACTTAAAGGCAAACTGACAAACAGCGGAGGAACAGTGGCAAACAGGCCAATAGGTGAATGTAGGACAAATTGATCAGAGGATAACACTGAGGACTCACATTAAGGGTCTATTCTTCTGCAATCTATGGAGCTTGTCTCACACACTCCCACAAACAGATAGATGTACATACGCTGACAGGGCCTCTGTGCACATCACAACCTGCAGGAGGATGCCACACACAGAATGAGGAACGATGCAGTGGATGTAATTACTGTAATTTTGGCTGCTGTAATTACTGAACTCACTTCCATCCTCTCTGCTTTTAAGAGACACATTAGCACTCCCTCCTCCACTGGAGTCCCCAGAATATGGCAAAGTGGCTCACATGAAAAGGGGAAAAACGGTCTCTTTAAGCCAAGAACGGTGACAACCTTTGAAGGAGTTGCTGCTCTATACACAGTGGAGAGTCCCTTTAAGGGCTTGCTTGCAGCTGCAGGAAATGGAGGACAAGACAAGTTACATGGATACTGATGTTTCCTTATTGACTCTGATGAGGTGGTGTGGTGTGGTGTGCGGTTTGACCTCGATTCAAGGGCAGCTGTCAGTCACAAACAATGTGGGAGGCCTTTGTTCCCTCCTAATTGCTTGTCTGTTCATCCAAGTGGCGCGGTGAGAGACGGGCTCATAAACACACATGTCAGTCTCCTTTGGCTTCTTTATGCTACTGCAGGTGGCTGATAAACACATTCACTCTCACACTCCCTTTAGAGTGGCTTCATCCTGTGATTTTAATTACCTCCATGTCTCCATACAGCATTCAAGGCACTATGTCCTCTCGATCTATAACAATAGTGTCCTCTGGACGCAGCACAGAGCTCGACCACAGTGGTAACTTCTTAGTTCGAATTCCCATCATTCTGTTGTTCTTATGTCTTTGAAATTCTTTGAAGCTGACCTTCACTACCTGAGTGTGCACACTGTTGTTCTTTGTTATCAGGGTTGAGGATGCACGGCACTCAGCTCTCCTCACATCCCAAAATCCCGCTGGAGGAGGACAGGGAGTCTGGCATCGGCTCCACCCTTGACCTCAGCGGCAGCTTAGAGGGCCTCAAGCAACATAACAATCACCTCTCCAACACAGCTTCACTCAGGGAAGCAGACAGGCTCCCTGAAGAGAGAGGTACAAGAGTGGCATGGAGGAGAAGAATCACACATTCATCTCCTGGGTTTTCAGCAGGTCTGATCTCTTTGAAAAGGAAAATGCCAAAAGCAGGAGCTGAACCACATGCTCATTAGATAAGGCCATGCTCAGAGGTTCACAAGGCTGGTAGGATCACACAGTCTGGGCAACAAAGGCAAAGTCATGCTGTCACTCAGCAGTATTTGGCTGCATTTGGGATATGTAGTGTATCAGAAGGCTTTGCTCTCTCAACGGGAGATTGCTAACTCTATACTGTCTCTCTCATACAAAAAATCAGGAGAATGAGAGAAAGAGTGAAATGTAGAAGGCAAAAAAACAGATCATATTTCTGTGTTATCTGTGATACATGTTTAAAGATTGTTTACTCCAGATTTAGGGGATGTTGCGAGGCTAAGCATCTTTCTGATTGTTGTTATTTCGAACAGATAGCTCCTCAGACACCACAGCAGTGAGTCTGAACAAGATAAAGCGTCTGCTTGTAAATATATCCAAGATCCCTCTCCTCTTCATCCTCCTCTTCTTCTTTGTTTGCTCCTTGGACACTCTGAGCTCTGCCTTCCAGTTAGCAGGGGGTAAGTACTCTAACCCTCGCTGCCCCCTCAGTCGACTCAGCCAGTTGATGTTTGACAAATAAGTGAGTCACTGCAGAACGGTTCACACTGTCCTACCGGGGCAGTGCTGTATAATTTACTGCAAAGCCGTGTCTGCTGACCTTTTTGGATCCAGGAAAACAAGCACTTTGAATCTTATTTAACATTGCTCTTGGCAAGCCTGTCATGTCTGAAACCAGCAGTTTGTGTGTTCCTGTGTCCCTGTGTTCGCATGTGCTGCATATTAACCAGGTAAAGTGGCTGGGGACATTTTCCAGGACAATGCGGTGCTGTCTAACCCTGTGGCAGGGCTGGTGGTGGGCATCTTGGTGACTGTGCTGGTCCAGAGCTCGTCCACCTCCACATCTATTGTCGTCAGTCTGGTGGCCTCTGGATGTGAGTATGAGCATCGAAGTGTGTGTGTACGTGCAGGCACCACATGCTGGAACATGAGTGGGGGTTTATTAGTTTTACATAAATAAGACTGAATTGAAAGACATCCAGGCAGACCCTTTGTAGTCTGAGATACGTATGTTTACTGTATTCACTGTGTGTGTGTATGTGTGTGTATGTGTGTGTGTGTGTGTGTGCGTGTTTTTACTGTATTCAATGTGATCCTGTGTCTATATCTAGAGTATCATTTTCAATGCAAAGAAATTGCAGTAAATAGAAAAAAACGGTAACAAAGCAATAATAAACAGAAAACTCCCATGGTGCACGTGTGACAGCAACAAAAAGATCTAATTAATTTGCAGTTCATGGCTGTGATCTCAGTTTAATGGTTCTCAGCTCAATCTCACAGTGTTTACTGCTGAGGATACAGTACAACATTTGCTGCTTAGCATTAAAAGGACCAAATTAGCAAATATAGCTTATGTTAAATACACAAGCAGATGAAGGTCTATTAGAAAAGATGAAAATTTATTGTACATACACAAACATCAATGTTCTCCAGCCAAGAGCCAAAATATAATTTTCTGCTGAGGATGAGACATGTTTTATATTTATTGCTTTAATTGTCAACAAATCCAACAGAAAGACCAAAACCAAGAATAAAAATTTGTTAGTGGATTTCCCAAAACTTTCATATCGAGTCTTCTTGGATAATTACCTAAAACAGCCAAACTGCAGAGATTTTGGCAAACATTATTAAAACAGGAGTGAACAGAGAATTTGTTAGAGACCATTTCTAGGTTGTAGAATGGTTCATTTTTGTTTCAGAAATGATTATTTTTGGTAACTGGATGGTCTTGTCTCCTAAGGAAGAGAACATGTCAGCTGGTGCAAAATTGTGGCTCACTAATGTGTTTTAATGGAGGTCTGTGGCTCATTATAAGCTGCCAGGCTTCAGCTATAAAAAAAATACTTGTTAGTGTAATAAATGTATTATTGCTTTTTTTATTTTGTTGGATTTTTTGGCTATTAAAAAACACATCATTAGCATTATCTTGTCTTATCATTAATATGGATACATGATTAAATGCTGCATGGTTTAATCTTCCTTTAGTGTGATTATTACCACACACTGATTTACTGACTTGCAATTGCCATTTTGAGATTGTAGTGCTGTGGTGTCCATTTGAAAAAAAAAAAATAAAAAATTGAGAATTACTGTAATCTGGCAGGTTGCGCTGAGGTCAGACACATAATCAAATCAAACCATTTCACACCCTGTAATCGCCCTATGAACTTAATCACTCACAGTTAATAATGCCTCACAAGACCAAGCATGGTGAGGTCATGACCTGACTGTTGCTAGTGTGGCCTTCGAGTTCACCCATCTTTCGCCTGTATGTTTAAAGAGACGAAATGAAACATTATCAGTATGCAGGGGCTGACCCTCCCGCTTGAAATTCTTTCTGTACCGGAGCTAAGAAAGAGACATTAGGTCATTTTTAAAGAGAAAAAGAAATGCAGAGGCATGAAAGTATGTTCGTATGAGTGTGTGGATGCATCATGTGTATGAGTGTGTGGATGCATCACTAAGTCATCATCATTAAAGGCGTCCTCAACAATAACCCTCTTGTGTGTAAAGGTTAAGCTTATCTGCAAATTACAATCGCCTTTCATCTCCTTTAAAACTGAAAGTCGTGTTGTGATTATGTAACGCGTGATGCATTACCGTCACCGCAATGAACGCAGACATTTACATATGCATATAGTTTTGAGAGCTTTCGAGATGACTTTCAAATTAAATGTGTCATTTCGTGTGGTCTCATATCGTAGTGATAGAAGTGGGGTCGGCTGTTCCAATCATCATGGGGTCCAACATTGGGACTTCAGTCACGAACACCATCGTGGCCATGATGCAAGCGGCAGAGAGGAGCGAGTTTCAGCGGTAAGTGAAGAAAGGTGGTAGAAAGGCAGAGGATGAGTGGACGAGAAGTTGGAGAGCAGGGAAGGAGAAGAAATTGAAATGGAAAAGTGAAGAGGATAAGTGGGTAGATGGAGGCAAGAAGGATGAAAGTGCAGGGGAGAAAGCAGAGGAGGGTGAAGAGAAAGTGTTAGCAGCTGTTAACTGCCTCTTTGCTTCAGCCTCCATTTGAGTGTAATTTCTGTAACAGTGACAATAATGGCACCAATCCATACCAGTAACCCTTTGGCATGAAAGATACGGCTCTGAACAGATGGCATGTTATTTAATCTGGGTCTGGCAAAACAAACATCATTTATTAATCCTTTAAAATACACTCACACACTGAGTCAAAACTAAAATGGTCGTTGCATCACACACATACCGCAAAAGTGGAGCCATGAAAAGCAGATTAACAAGCAATCATGTAGAGTAGTTGATCATGCTGATGACCTTAGTTAAAGCAGAAAATGATTGTGACCCACTGCAGTGCCTTTGCTGGGGCGACAATCCACGACTGCTTCAACTGGCTGTGCGTTCTGGTGCTGCTGCCACTGGAGGCGGCGAGTGGCCTCATGGCCCGCCTGTCTCACCTGCTGGTCACCAGCTTCAGGCTTCAACCTGGAGAAGAAGCACCTGAGCTGCTCAAAGTCATCACCGAGCCGGTCACCAAGCTCATTATACAGGTGAAAGCATCAGCCATTCAGCATCATTTTTTGTTACTCGCTGTTTTTAAAACTGTAGGGAAAATGATATTTGGCATCAGAAGACTGTGGAAGGTTGTAGCTAGCGAACACTGCTGACAAAATATGCTGGCAAAAGTTGCTGTTTCAGCCGACAAATTTGTCATTTTCCAGCTAAAAATTGGAGGCTTTTGACTGAAATGAGCCATTGTTGAAAAAATAAAAGTAATAAAAACATTATTGTTGTTATTACTTTAAACTGCAGGCCTTCAGTTTACAGGAGTGAAGGGTTTATTGTTTTAACCTTGCTCTCTTTAAACCCACTGAACTTAAATGATAAAAAAATGTATTCTTCCTCCCTCAGCTAGACAAGTGCGTGATCACAGGGATCGCCATGGGAAATGAAGACATGAGGAACAGGAGCCTGGTGAAAGAATGGTGCCAGACTGACCTTGCTTTGGTAATGCTCTGCATCCACAGCTGTCTCCTGCAGACAATTATGTCATACTGGCACCAAATAGAGTCTATCACTGCTGCCAGTAACAACTGTGTTGCTGATTTGTTTTTCATCATTGCTGCTTCTGTCTTACTTTTATCCTCTTTATTACTTTTGTTCTATCTTGCTTTCTTTAGTCCACTGGCAATGTGAGCACTCAAAACTGTGGTCCCGGTCATGATTTGTCCCAGTCGTCACTGAAGTGTGAGTTCAATCTTAATAATATTCGCAACCCTCCCATGCTTAAGACTTGCACAATGATTCTGATTAAATATTTCCAGTATGCAATTTCTGTCCAGTGTTTATGGTTTTAAATGTAATCAAACTCGGTGTTTGTGGATAATGTCTTGATGATTGTTGGTCCTGTCACTGTGCAGGTAGGCACTTGTTTGTGTCTACCCAGCTGTCAGACCTGAGTGTGGGCCTGATCCTCCTGGCAGGCTCCATGGCCGTCCTCTGCACCTGTCTGCTGCTCCTAGTTAAGCTGCTCAACTCTCTTCTTAAAGGCCAAGTAGCAAAGGTCATTCATAAAGTCATCAACACAGGTGGGCGTGCTATTTATCTGCTGGATTTTTTTTTTTTTTAGCACAGAGTATCAACATGTGGCTGTTGAATTAGCAGGATTCAATCTGTGTGTTAGAAATAAACCAGGAACACTTTTATGTTTGAGCTACTTTGAATGCTTATTGCATAAAAAGAAGCTGTGTAGTTGATACAAGTATTACTGCATGTTGTAAATGTATACTGTGTATTTGGGTATTTCTATCTCTGCTCTTTTTATCTCAACAGACCTGCAGTATCCGTTTGGATGGCTGACAGGATACATGGCCATGGCTGTGGGTGCAGGGGTAACATTTGTGGTCCAGAGTAGCTCTGTCTTCACTTCAGCCATGACTCCCCTCGTAGGTGAGTCCACCAACTGCACCTGTGAAAACTCTGAAAGCCTCAAAGCGGGGAGGTTATGCACTGTGAAAGTTAAGCCACAACATTTTAGATAAAATGCTAACGTGAGAAAAAAAGAGTGAAAACTTGCAACAAACTATATCCTATAATAAAAAAAACTCTGTGCACAAAATATTGTACATGAGCCATACATTCAATATTAGAAGAATATGTGACTTTAAAGAACAGGAGGTAAAGTAGCAAAATCACTGAATATGCAATTACAGATTTTTTAAAAAATATTTTCCTTTATAAAGCCTCATAATTTGGTCATATGCCTGCGTTAGACTTGCACATTCCAAAATATTATTTAACACTAACATCTGTAATAAGTGAAATGACAGATGTTGCTTTTAAGGTGGAACAAATAAGTATAATTAGAAATTTAATCACAGAAATTGGTATTTCATTTGAAATTCTAATGAGTGTTATTAAGTACATTATTAACATTTCATCTTTTGTTTCTGGGAAACCGTACGATTGTGTTTTGCAAGGCACCACAACTGTGGATAAACAAAACACTCTAATACTCCTTTCACACTGAACAAAATACCCACACACACATGCTCTAACATCTGGCTTCTTTCTGCAATGGAAATGGATACAATTGGCATTCATTTCCGGGTGAAACAACTCTGCAGTAATCATGGGTAATTATCGGTTCCAGCTGTGATTGGCAATGATTTAAACATGACATCTTGCTGGATGTGCAAGTGTTCTCCCCTTTTCTGGTGTTATGTTATGATGTGTTTTGAGGGCAAGAGGAAATAAGGATACAGGGCACTGGCACTGTGAGAGACACGTTTCATCCATCACTGCTTGAACAGTAATGTATAAGTGAAAAATATCCTATCTGTGTAACATTTACTTTAGTTTGCATACATTAGCTAATTTTGGTGGAAAAATATCTTGATATAAAAACTGTTTGCAACTTTATCTAATTAACAGCTGCTGGAAAGACATCAAATAAACATCATCACTTCCATCACTGAAATTGAGACAAGTGATATTCAGCAGTCTTCTGCAATAATCGCTGCAACATGGTGGACCTGCAAGCTACAGATCTGCACTGTCAGTCTGGGTTCGGGTCAAAAATGAAAGTTAGTACTTTGCTAATTTCACACAGCATGAGTAGAGCATAAGCAGAAAAAAACTTACTGCATGACGTTCTTTTACTCTCCTGGATGTACGTGTACTGGTTTTCTCGCACTTATTCACCACCATCCCCAGTGACCGCAGTCTGAACCAAGCAGCATAATTTAACACCCCCAACCATTAAAATACTGAATAATATCAGTGTGACCTTGTACACTACAAGGACATGTGCTTGGTTTCAGCATTGGTAAGGACACCATAACCCGTAAAATAAAATTCACTGATTCAACTGCGCAGTAGACTCATGTAGGCTGATAGGGAGCATAAGGGTGTGGCAGTATCACGATTTCCTCATGTAAATAAGTGCTTGGAGGGTGATGGGAAGCGCTTGCATGTAGTGTTTGTGCAGTGAGGGAGAGAGAAACTGTATGGACACAAGCCCTGAGGCTGCAGTTTAAAAGTCAAATACTATTAGGAATCACCAGATTCACATAAGTACATCCCACTAGCAGACTGTGAAATCACCTGTTTTGGAAATTTATGAATGATTCTCTGTCAAATCCAGCAGCTGGAGGCACGTAGAAACAACATTTTGCAGGTCTCTGTCTCTTTCACCGCTGTACATGGTTGTAAAATAACTGCTAAGCAATAGTCACGTAGGCTCTTGGATAGTATTATATATTTGGACGTCACTCCAAAGATAATGTGAAAGAGTTTGCCTAAAAAAAAGGTACGGATGATTTGGCCTCCTGAGGTGTTAGTCGAGACATGATCCTGCTCTCCATGTAAACCCACGCCCTTGTTACAGTGTCATCACCTCCGTCTGAGCCTCAAACCTGCGGCAGCAATGCTGGTTTTCACAGTTTAATAGATATGTGAGTAATTATAGAAAACTATTTGATCCCTTGTCCTCAGCTTGATTCTCTCTATAGAAATACTGTCAAGAAAATTGGACCGTTAATCGCAGCGGCCTGATGGGTAATTAGTGGTACTTTTGTTGTTCTACATCAGAATATATATAGCATTATACAATATTCAGCTGTATTTCTTATATCCGAATCTACTCATTCATTATGCATTATAGTCCCTGATTAGACTTTTTTCGTGATTCAAATGTGGTGTACAGAAAATGACATATGTGGGACTAATGCCAGCGTGACACATTATGCGTTTCAGTCATTGCTAGCTCTTTGTGTGTTGATCTAAAGACGCAGCCCTGTAGAGAATTGGCTCACATAACATATAATATTCTCAAAGAAACAAAGCAAGTCCGGATATAATTCACAATGTAGCAATGCAGTGAGATTGCTCTGTTCCCTTTACTTATAGTTCATGACTCGGCTCTTTGTACTTTTAAGGAGTGTAAGTTTGTCCTCTTATTTGTCATGAAGGATGAGCTCTTAGTTGGCAGTGTCAATCGGTTTGTTTGTTGGTTGATTCCTCTTTGGTAATAATGTGACTCTTCCTCAAGTGCCGCCATGAGGTTGACATTTTTGGTGTGCAATGAAATATCCATCTATGGATTGCCATTATGGTCATGGAGACTAAAGACTGAATCCAAATGACTAAATGAGTCACTGGTAAACATTGTGCAACTCTCAGGCCTTTTCATGTTGCACCACAAGCGGGTCAAAGTTTTTTGCTAATCAAGTCTCAACATCTACTTAATAAATTTAAACATTTTTTATTTGATATTACCAACCCTCACTTTTTCTCTAGCACCATCAAGATAGATTTGGGGTGAAAATTTGTACAATTTACAATCTTAGGTTTGGATTAAAATTATATGGTTCATACTTCCATGCCTCCTTCTCTATAATCCTAACACCTTTGACTTTGACTGGGTAAAATTTAAATCTGTCCCATAGTTTGGATATACTTTTGACTGTAAAATTAGGAAGAAGCAGGAGAGAAATCTCACATGGGATCAACAAATAAGCTTTTCTTAAGTTGAATTCCTCTTTCTTTCTCTTTTGAAAACACAACTTCTCACTGTCTGACATGACTTTCTGCTCGGTTTGTCAGTTTTCTTCAGTTTGTGATGGGTAATTTCGAAGAAAAGTGCTGTTTATAACCAGGAGACAATCCCAGCAAGTGTCGAGTCTGAATGTTGGACTCATGTGGAGTTTATTCTCATGCTGACCCTGCAGTTATGACTCGATTTCATTTTGTGCAGATCTTCAGGGAGATTGTCTCTTGTAATGTCTTATTAAACTTGGCTCTAACTGTGCTCAGATCTTATCCTTGTGTGGCCCATCATTGTGCAGGGGTGGCTATCAGCAAAGTTATTGCCTGGACACTTTGAGGCTTAACAGCCACTGCAAAGGTGTAATTTGATGTTTTACATGTATATCAGTTGATGTGATTACAAATTTCCTTTGTTTTTGAGTCGTTAAAATGATGCAGAGACAGAACAGCTGAAACATCAGCACGTTTTCTTACTGTCAATCAAACCTGGAAGACTTACCGCTGTAATCTAGAAGCTTGTAAACTGGCCTGTTGTTTCCAAGGCCACTGGTTTTTACACTGGGTGATAAATTTAAACAACAGAACCTCTAAACAGACATTTACTGCTACAGTTATAAATTATTAGGTGTACATGAGCTCCAGTTTATCTGACTGCTTTTGTAATGTTTTTAATGACCAATAAAAAAATGAGGATGTTATTATAATAGCAAGAGAATAACTTGAATTTTTTGAGGATAATAGCTCATTTGTTAGCTAGACGAAGCCAAATAAGGGCATAAACCTGCTTCTTTCCACTGATTGAGTTTTGTGAAGTTCGCAAGAACATGTTGTGTAACCGGCACTGTATGCCACTGGCTAAATGAAGCATGTAAAATCAGTGATGACTGAGTCATCAGCCTGCTACACAGTGATAAATGTGAGATGGGAATAATTTCTCATTTTAAACAGGAGTAATTAACTGGCTTTGGAAAAAAAGCTGAATGGAAGGAGACTATGCACAAGGAGGATGATTTAAACCCAACAGATATACTTAATTAAGTATTCCTGTTTCTTTTACTCGCTGTTGCCATAGTATCATATATTAAAAACAAATAGAAAATTACAAATAAAGAGCAAGAATGTTCGCACAGTCTCAGTACTTTTGGGTGCACAGATAATAGAGCAGAGCTGCCCCACTTTGGTTGCCAGTCGCTGTTGAACAGCCACTCATTTGACAGTCACTAGTCATTTTATGTGGCACAGGTTTATTTCAGCCTCAATGATTCCACAGCTGCTTTTTCAAATATTTCGCTTTTGTTCATCTAAAGCAGCACATACAAATGATTTAATGTTTTGGTTTTTATGTTTTTCTGAATGCAATTAGGGTAAAAATTATTACCGTAATTTCCGGACTATAAGCCGCTACTTTTTTCACACGTTTTGAACCCTGCGGCTTAAACAGTGATGCGGCTAATTTATGGATGAAAATAAACCAGAAAGTGTGTGTCGAAGTTAGGCCTGCATGATTAATCGTTTTAGAACCTCGATGTAGATTCACCCCTACATGCGAT
>JAPZDY010000026.1:11202891-11216637 GCA_029783645.1 Ctenochaetus hawaiiensis | reverse complement strand
TTCATATTGGCTTCGAATGCTCCCTCAGGTTGTCCGGAACACCTGAGTGATACTGTACTTTATTGTAATAAACATCACTATATGCAATCAAGTCAGTGTCAGTGGAGATTTCTTCACCAGCACTTCTACAGCATCAATACAGAAGATACCACAACTTCATTTGGTGATACTGTCAGCCATGTCCAATAGAATCCAATGATTCCAAACCAAGATTTTTTTCCAAAAAATATTTAAAGTTTCACTTCCATTGGTCCTCTTTCATTTGAAAAAGGAGGCTACAGCAACAATTTTGTTTTATGTTTTCACTCACTAGCCATGATAGATTGATTTTTTTCAAAGCTGCAGCAAACTACAGTGTGTAAATGTTTAATATATAGAAAAAACTCAGCCTTTTATAAAGTGACTTTATTAATAAGTTAGATTCATGGATTTTAAAAAGAAATATCACTCATGGATAGATTTACTAAAGCTTGTAAAACAAGGCTTGTTACTGCAGAAGCACTGAAAAAAGCTAGACACCTTTTCTCTAAATCTGATCTAAGCTCTTTTAATCCAAACTAAGATCATTTCCTACATGGACTTTGTAGCCATTCACACGTCACTCTGAAAGCAAACACCTTCTCTTGTGCAGAGAAGTGGTGCAAAATGCCCTCATGTGGGCATATATTACAAAAACACATACATTAAAAAAATACACAATAAATAAGTAAAAAAAAAAAAAAAGAATAAACAAGCAAACTTTTTTTTTAACTGGGAAGAATGTTTTTTTTTTTCCCAACATGCGTCAATCCTGAGAATTGGAAATGATCCCTTACCATCCAGCCTCTGGGATGAAAACAAAAGCCTGTTCTGCCTGTGACTGAAGGTAAGTCGGTTCTGTGTCGGCCTGTTGGGACATCATGTTTACTCAGACCTGCAGAAGGTGCTGTACTCATACTCTCACGTCTTATCCACAGGGACACATGTACCTGTAGTTGATATTTACTTTTTTTTTTGCTTCTTTCCAGTTTCCCGTAATGACATGAAATGTCCATGTATGTTTTGTTGAGTTATCTATATTCATTCCTTGCTAATAACTAAGGTATGGCCGTTCTGACCGGAAGCGTGAGGATGAATTTGAATGAGATCCTTTGTTTTCAGTGCAGTGATCTGATATGATGATGGATCTGCATGCCTGCACATACAACAGCAGGATCAGACCTCAGTGGTCATTGCAGAGGGAGTCAAAATGTAATGAAATGCAGAGAGTTGTAATAACCAAAACCCCTTTGTGCTTTGAGAGGGAGCATTGGGTGAAGGGTGTTGGCTGCAGCTGGTAAGGTAGCTTGTTTGACAGTAATAGAGGTGAGGACTCAAGCATTTACCAGTGCAGCCCAGGTCACCTCTCACCACAACCACAACAGGAAGATGTTATGATATACTGTTATAATAGTATATACTGCATAATTGTCACAGAAATCTTCATTTGCCATTAAAGGTTCAGTTTTCAATAACAATGTTATCTCAAGACCTGCTCTATTTTCTTGGCGGTACACTTTGCATGCAGACAGAGGAAGGGAATGTACCTTTGAAGAAGAGGGTTTCAGTGTTTGACAGAAAGAGTGATATCAGAGATTATTCATGAAGCCAGAAAACTTCTCATCACCTAAATCGTTCCGAGAAGTGTTCTCATCATGACTAAAGAAATGATTGGTGTCGAAATGCCTGTGAATGCTTTTCAGAAAAATGATCCAAATCAATCAGAGGAGACAGAGTTTTTAGTTCTCCTCTCTATCTGTGCCGCACTCACATAATTACCTCCTTAAAAGCACAAACACATTTAAATTGAATTCAACTGAAACAGATGAGAGAGAGAGAGAGAGAGAGAGGGGGAGAGACTAACAAAACAGATGGAGGTTTTGGGGGAAAAACAAGCTCACTTCCTGCAGGCTAAGGAGGGTGTTGGATGTAAAACGTGTGTGAATATTGTCTGCACAGTCTGTTAGCACAGGTTGTTTTTCCCTGCCTGTTTGATATTACTGAATGCTAGCTAATGCAATCAAAATTCACTTTAGTTACTTACATACAGCATTCGTACACAGAATGTGTAATTTATTCTCGTTTGAGCAGGAAGTTGAACAGCATTATCATCCTTATTTAGAGCCATTTGCATTATTTTAAGCCTTGTTCAAGCCAACAGATTTCTCACTATTATGACGCAAAACTGCACCGTGTATACACCAAGTGAAGAATAAAATAACATCTGTGTGTGTATGTGCAGTGGGAATTTGCTAACCTCTGGGCCATATGCAATTTGAGCTGTGTTGGGAAAATAATTCAAGCTTCGTATTGACAAAAAAATCCATCATAATGTGCTGATACATTCCATTAATTCGGCTATTTGTTTGGTCAGGGTCTGCATGACATCCAGCATTATGCAAACATGACGTTGCAATGCAGCAAAAAACCAGAGAGCGACATTTTGTGTTGACTGATCGGTTTTTAAGCAGCCATAATAAAACAGAAGACGCGGTTTTCTGTTTGCAGAAAAATAAGTTCAGAACAAGATGAATGTTTTCAAAGTAAACAACAGTTATCTTTATAACAGATTGGCTTCTACTTTTAAAACAGTGCCTGCGAGGCCACGCGCTGCTCGGTCATCATGACTTGCCGAACGTAAACAGAACAGAACATAAATAGCAGGGGAAAGTAGAAAACAACATCTGACCAGCAGCCTGGTTTCCAGACAGAGAGCACAGTGGTGCAAAGAGCTGATTTGGACCTTTTTTTTTTACGTCCAGCAGTCCAGTCTGATATTTTTAATGCAATTCTGGCTATTTTTTCTTCTTGGCTTCCTGTAAACTTGTTAATGTTACAGAGATGCACTCAGCTTCTACAGCTATAAGTTTTTTTTTTTAGGGGAAATTTCAAACTTTTGTTTATCATTTTGTATTTGCTCTGCATTGTATTTCTTATAGAGGGTAATTTTTCTATTGAGATAAAACTAATCAGTTCAAATATTGAAAATATTGCCTAATTAATAGTTTACATATCAAACAAAAAGCTTTACAATTTTCATCACATATTTTCCTAAAAATCTAATACACCAGTGTAATTCCAGTATGGCAATGCAATTTTTTGTATATTCTTTGAATTTTTCCAATCTAATCTAATCTAATGTTAGTTAAATTAATATATAACTATGTACAAAATAAACCACATTTAATAAACAAACTATCAAATAACAAAAAACTACTGGACATATATAGAATTCAAGCGAGATGGTTTCAGTTCCAACAACTCAGCATGAGAGGGTTGAGTGGTGACTCGCCAGCAGGAAATTACTGACCCTCTAATTAAAAGTGAAGAGCACTCAGGCTTCTGCCAGATAAAATTAAATGTGTCCCTCCTGCCCCAAATAGTCTTCATAATTTGGTCAGTGTTGAAGATGATCAAGGATGGCTGAAGCAGGATGGACTCCATTTCAATGTCATAAAACCTTTTAGAGACTTAATCAAACTGAACAAAACCAAGACTTGACTGAACTCGAGTGCTGTTTACTTGAACATCAGTATTTTATTTTGATATTGTTATTCTAGTCAAAATCAGAACAGCAGAAGCAGCTAAACAGGTAAATTCATACGGAATTGTTTCAAATCTTAAAAAAAGGACATATTAAGAAACCAAAAATGCACTTATAGATGAACCAAATTATTTAATTTCTCAATTTAATATTAGTTTATTGTTATTATATATTTGTTATAGCTTTGAAAAGCAAGGTTCTATGTCATTCATTTTAAAAATGAGCCATAGTTATTACTGTCCAATAATTTATTCATGCGCTGATTCATTGGGAGAATTCATAATTAAAAACATTTATGGCACTTGGACACAGTTTACTGGGGTTTTTATGTGAAATAACCTATTAAACTGATTTAAAATCCATACACCTTAGCTCGTTTTAAATCTCACTTTTTGTCCTTAAATAGCAACAACCACAGTTTCTTAATAAAATCTGTGACTGAACTACCATGAGGTCAAGGCAGCTGCTTTGGTTTCATGTGATTACAGAGAGAGCAATCAAATATGAATGGTTACCTTGAAAGATGATGCAAAACTTAAGTGCTCCCTAACAAGATTTGGAATGAATCCATCAGGAATTACTGTGACTGTGAGTTTCTTTGGTTTATAGGGATATTATACTTGTGAGGTTAACAGTTTGTGTCACTAAACACAGAAACTTCACTGTGGGATCCCAGCTGTAGTGATGGTGAATAAACTTGGTTTATGTCTGGTTTTCTGTGTGGCTGTAAGTCTGAAGGTGGTTATGTACAGTAAATGAGCCAGAACATTTCAGCAAAGCAAAAGCAAACTTGCAGCAGTCAGTTGGCCACAGCGAGTCAAGTGAACATAAACTCTGCTTGTCTTTCGACCAACAGCAGAGTCTGACTCTGCCAGTATAATAAAGACTCAGCTGATGGGAGCCAACACATGCTAACCAAACAGAGCCGATCCAACAGACCTGTGCGAGAGTGACTATTCTTGTGGGATGTTAATTTTTGTTGGCTTTTATTGTCCACAGCTGGTAGAAAGGTGTCTTGAATGATGAACAGACAGAATTAAAACAGTGCCAACAATCTCAAAAGAAACAATTCAGTTTCAATGACACAGCAGCCGTACATGTTTGATATGTGTTTTCACAGTAACATAAGGCAGCAGAGTTACAAAGATACTGATTATTAAAAATTATCTTTATTTCAAGTGTGACATTGTTAAATATTTTCTATAGCCACTGGAATGCTGACTTTTCTGCATCATTTCATAAAGTAATGTTGACCTGCTGTTATCAGAACATAACTATGGAGTAGAGTTACTGGTTTGTTGGAGTATTGCGCCATAGCAGGCTTTGTTAAAGTCATGACCTTTTCAGCAAGACACAGTTCACCAGCGGTAAATGGCAGCTCGTAGTATTGCTGCTGAAAGCTGGGCTGCTCTTGTCCTCGCTCCCTTATTTGTTCTTTCTTCTCCTCGGTTTTTGCCTAATGCACATTTGTTTAGTTTTCTGAAAGAAATGTCTCTTAAAAAAGCCTGGGATTTATAATCAAGCTTAATCTCCAGCAAGAACATGAATCTTGGCAAAATGATTGTCACATTAGATCTCGCCAAGACAACAAACACAGCAACATGTGCCAGGTATTGTTAAGCTTTTTAAGGAGCCACTGTGAAAATGTTAATGTAATGTGGTCTGTTATTATTATCATTATTATTTTTATTTTGTAAACAGGTTCCTGTAAATCCAGGTCATCCATGGCTGTGTGAACTGGACTGGTTCTTTCATTCTTTCATTTGGTGTCGTGACCAGGAGTCATGGCTGAGTATCCCTCGGTTCATTTAGATTTGTGGATAGCCCTTTAATCACATGCACATGCACACAATCAAGCATACCAAAACATGAAAACCCACACACACACACACACGCATAAACACAGGCATACACACACACACAAACCACACAGGCCAAATGATCCATCAAATTGCTGAAAGTGAAGCAGGGAAATGTGTTTGTTTATCCTCAGGATCTGAGGATCTGAAGATAAACCGTCATTCCCAACACACACAGCCATCCATTTATTTTGTCGAACAACACGCAAACACACACAGAAGCAAAAGTGGGCCTCATAGTTGTAGTCGAATTTCTAAAAGAGCCATAAATCATTAGTGCTGCATGCTCACATTGCTGTACCAAGAGTCTTCAGAGCAAATCAACATTTCACCCTAATGAAAGTTAATGTACATGTGATGATACTCTGCATGTATCAATGCTCTCTGTGTCAAAAAGAAGTAACCACAAGCTAATTTTAAGAGTTATTCTGTGATCAAAGAAAGCATTTTTAAAAAATCCAGTTTCAAGATTATTGATTATTTGCTGATGGGTGATAATACAGGAGAATGCTCTGTGTTAGCAGTAGCTTAGCCTTTGACTCTGATCTTGCTTTTCTACTTGGCACACGTCTTTTTATTTCTTATCATGACTTTATCTTGCTAACATATCTTGATGTTTTAACTGTCACATCTCATTTCAGTGTTGATTTTGGTGATGTGCAGAAAGACTTTTGAATAAAACCAGTGACTTTGAAAGCTGGCAACAACTTCACAGCTGATTATCAAAGAGACATAATGACCTACAACTGTTTAAATTTCATCTCTGATGCAAGACCCTGAACGTCAGTTCAGACAAATGCAGCTGCTTCTTGATCATTTCCACCTAATATTAAACCTGCAGTAAGAGATTTTTTTTGACTACCTGAGAGCTGCATGAGCATTTTTGATGTAACATTATCAATTATGGCTTTTTAATTTAATATGGTAAACTTGTTAGCTTGCTATTTACACATCCCGCTGTTTTGAGGAAATGTTATCATTCACTTGGGGTCCTAGTTCTGGTGAATGCAAATCTAAAATTCACTCTCTGTTGTTGGTCTCCAGCTCCTCGGGGAACTTGCTCTTTAGTTGCTAATTGCTCATCTGCTAGTCGCTAACTGTGTCTGTCTGACAATAACTAGACGAGAGCAGTGAGAGTAAACCAAATGAAGAAAGTTTCAGGCTCGAGAGACAAGCAATAAGCTAAAAAGAACAAAAACAAAAAAGAAAGAAAGAATAAAGCTTTTAAGATTTGCAGTTTAAGGTGATATGTCTAGATCCATGACTGAAAACAACTTTCATAGTGTCACTTTGTTTTCACATGATTATTTGACACATCACAAATACACTTTTTTGCTCTTTTGCCAAGAGTTAGATGAGAACATGGATGCCACTCTCATGTCTGTATAACCAGCTTATTAGCTTAGCATAAAGACTGTAAAATGCAGCTTGTGTTTTTTATGTGATTTTTATAATACTTAAACAAAGAGAAGTTCATTTGTGCACTTTTTTAGGTGTCTGTCGATAAATTTCGTTACCCACGAATGTCGGCAAACTAGCTGTTTGCTCTTGCCTTCATTCCTCATGCTAAGCTAAGCTACACATAAGCAGACATTAATCTTCTTATGTAACTCTCTGCAGGAAACAAACATGCTTCCCAAAATGCTCTTGTCATTTTGTGTGTATTAATTCTTTACTGTCACTAAAACTTTGGGCATTTTGAGAAACTTTATTGTTTTTTTAGTATAATTCCTGAATAATATTCATTTTTGCTTACTTTGCTTGCTATGCTTACATGCAATGTCCTCAGCTTCGATCATGTCCAATTCAGCTGCTAATGACCCAAGAACAAGTATTATTTCCCACATTACCTCATTTTTGTACAGCGCTTTAAGGGCCTGAGGCCAGTTTATAGTGAGTCATTAACTCCCTGCTGGTCTCTGTGGCCTCTCAGGTTCACCGGTTTGCTCTTTGGCCATTCGCAGTTCAGGTTAGAAAGCAAAAGTTTACCTAGAAACAAAAGTGTTTACTGTTTTGTTATTTTTTAAATTTTATTTAAAATCTGCTGTTTGCTACACTTGTAATCAAAGTTTCTTTCCTTTGTTGTACTATACTGGCAAAAATACACAACCAAATGCCCACTTTCCATATTATGTATTGTCTTACACTTACAGTACTATATCTATGCCACTGTTGTTGTTACAGTAAGATTATTACCATAAAATAACAGGCTGAAATGGGGTCAGGATCTTTATATTCTCCTGCTTTGTTCCATATGGAAATAAATTATTTAACTCGTCTAACACTTACGCTTATACATTTGTGTGCAATGCATGCTGTGCATAATCTACTAAAGATCAATAAAAATGATTATAGTAATTGCGTTTTTATTTTACATGCTGAGTTGATTTATACGATTTTACAAAAATATTCTGTGTAACACTAAAATCTTGGAGAATCCTAGATCAGATTGCATTAGTATGCTCAGTTTTTACAACTTTCAGAGAATAATAGTCAAACTAATGGCATTATTATTGACAACTCAAGTGCTCTTTGGCCTCAACTCTAATGGCTTTCCACTGGCTTAAGTGTTGTTTTTTCCAGCAGTCTGTGAAGTGTCGTTATATCATCCAGTGTCTGTCTGCAGCTCTACAAGAAGAGTGCACTTCATTCAAATGGATCAGAGGGTAGACCACATGTTTTTGATCTTTAAGAGTGAAATGGCTCTGTCGGTTCATCTCTCTCACTTCATCTAAATCCAAAAAAACTCTGGCGAGGTTTCTGCATGGTGAAGAAATATGTGTCAGGCACCTCGTCACATACAAACACGAGACAAGGGAAGGATGAAATAATGAAATGCAGAGTGCAAAACAATGACACAGACAGGCAATTTAATAAACTTGATGAAAAAAATTATTTTGTGTATCTTAAAACAATGACACATTAAGAAAATGGATGTCAGTGAAGTCTAGTTTGTGACACTGCCTCCACTTAATTACAAATGAAGAAAGACTGCAGACAGGTTGCCGTTGCCTTTGTGTATGTGATTTCCATGAAAAACAGACAGATGGAGGGAGAGATGTGGGTTCTCTTCAGTCCAAGCATGTTGCTTTTTTAGGGTCCCTCTCTCCCCGTTGTTGACAGTTTGTTGGCGGCTCTGGTTAGAGAGGGAATGTAATTAATTTTGCCAAAAGAGAGCAACCCAGATGTCACAGGAGGAAGTTTTTCCATTGGGACAACTCATACACTTGTGGTGTTATTATGCCTAAATTGAAATCACGCACCATCCATGCAAATAACTTTTTATACTCACCTAAAAAAGAGCTTATAAGAGACAGATTTTATCCAATTATTTTTGTTATAGCAAAACAAATTTTTATTATTCTTAAATTATTCTAATTGTTATATTATTAAAATTTGTCAGTCAACATTTTCCCACCCATTGGTGTACTATCCATCTGGTGTACTGGGACACATTTAAGGACTGATCTCCTTGTAGCATATTGATGTAATTACTTTACCAGACCAACACAAACTATTGGTGCTATCAGTCCACTTGAGCTGCTTGCTAATTTGATTGGAGCAGAGTGGTGCTACACTCAGACCAAATACATGTTTTCTACCCTCAGAACATCATGTTCTGCAGTGCAGCTCACTTCTTCCCCTCTCCTCAGCCTCATGCTGAGAAAATAAAGAAGAAATTGCATCATTTGAGTCCTGCTTTTCAGACTCTTTTTAAAATGCCATTTTAACAGAACTATATTAACCCACCGGGGGGTTCAAAGGCAAAACTGAGTTGCTGGCCCTTTTTGATCCCTTTGCCTCGGCTCTTTATGGTGTTTATGGATCCTGCTGCCTGTTGAAACCAAGCAGTACAGCTATGCTGCAACAATATATTGCCTGGAGACTGCTCAGTTATGTCTTAAAACACAAAAAACTTTAGAAACATACACACTTTGAGCTGAATATTCTCATGTTTCCAGAATATAACTCTGGGCAGGGAATGTGAAATAGCAGCATTTTCCTCTTCCATATTTCCACCCATGAGGTGTCCTTGAGAAAAGCCAGTCCACTGCTCCAGTGGATCTGCTCTGTGACCAACAGAGCAGACTGTGATTTCACTGGCCAGGTGTGGATGTAAGTAATTGTGTGAGTGTGATTAGGGCATTCAGGCTCCCATGGATACCTCTGTGAATTCACAAATCTTTTAAAAAAGTTCAGATTCAATTTGTTAACATGACCAAACAACTTAGCATGAAATCAAATTATGACAAACTGATAACAGTTCATTTGGCATCTGTCATACCTGGCCCATGAAATCAGTATCATACAGAAGTAAGAACTTACTTGGCTGGTCATCTTGATCTCAGTTTTGTGAGTTTCGCTGGATGATCCTGAAGACTGGATACCAGCCAGACAGCAAATCAGTCAATCAATCAACTAATCAGAGCAGCATCGGTTTGGGTAGTTTCTTATCTTGAATAAAACCATAAAGTGTCATTGTTTAGTTGCTCTTTGCCCCAGCTAGTTGTGTTCATAGTGCCAATTTGCATCTTAGCAGGCCAATTAGCAAACAGTTGGGATACCGGGGAGAGCATAAAATAAATAAAATATCCAGGCAGATCCTGAAAAATTGCATTCTGGGAATGCACACCCAGTGAGTGATGATAATGTGTCTCCCAGCGTGTGACCTCCACTCAACCTGGACCTCCAGCCCTCTTGGGATTTATTTTGCCCTTTGCCCTTTGCAATGACTGCCAATTATTTCTGTGAATGCTTTTTCCATTGGAGTCAGTTGAAAACCCAGCGTGTCACACACAGATACTTAAAAGCATTCCTTAAAAACTGACAAAAAGATATTCCTGACCAAACTGTCATACATAACAAAATGTGAGTAAGAACAGTTACATCACACGCAACTTACTTTTTTTTGCTTTCCACTCTTACTCATTTCCCACAGAGTTGCTCATTGAGTGTGTCTGAATGTGTGTGTGCATGTCTATGTGTGTGTGTGTGTGTGTCAGGAAAAAAGCTGGCTAAAAAACCCGCTTTTTGAATTTTCACAGTTTTAACCATTATGTCCAATTAGCATTTGAAAGCCACCATGAGTCTCATCAAGACATTATTTTTGTTTCATTCAAGTGCAGTGAGCCAGAGAGAGAAGAAAGGAAGAGAGAGAAAGAAACTTGTGAGGTTTCGTGAGGACCAACAGTGAATAAGCCTGAAATGTCAGTGTGTGCAGAATGTGAGAGGCTTTCATTTGAATTAATGGGCTGCCCTCTTGATGCTACATCCATGGAGAAAAGGGTGGTGGTGTTGGATGCGTGCTGGCGGTCACAGGTTCTCACTGCGGTCTCAAAAGGACTCATCATCACTGTGAATGTAAACGGTAGATAGACTGACTTTATATAGAGCTTTTCTGGTCTCTTGACCCCTCAAAGTGCTTTACACTGCATGTCTACATTCACCCACTGACACTCGCATTTATGCACTAATGGCAGCTGCACTGAAACAAAGTGCCAACACAGACACATGGACACACACACTGATGGGAGAGCCACTGGGACCAATATGGGGTTCAGTATCTTGCCCAGGGACACTTTGACATGCCAACTGACCTTCTGATAAGCACACGACCTGCTGTACCTTACGAGCCACACACACACCCTGCGTGTGAACTACACAACACACACACTGGCTCATAAGCTGCATCACTGCTGCACTCTGTGGGTCTGTTGCTTATAAATAACTCTCTCATGTTCTCATGATGACATCCTATGAAAACACTCTCCGCTCTCCTTCCCTCTTGTGCTTTTCTCACCCTAGCACTCCTCTCCTCCCCCCTCCCCATCTCCCCCTTTCCCCCCTCTGGGTTGAGGGAGACGCAAGATGAGGAGAATGAATCCATTGTAATTGACAGGTTCCTGTTGAACTGTGGCCTGGCTATGTGTGATGCTTAATGTATGAAGGACCTACCTGGTTTGGTTTCCAATGAAGAATGACACTGTCTGCTGCTAATGGCATCACTGTGTGTGTTTGTGTGAGTGTGTGTGTGTATGCTTGTCTAAGAGCCAAATGTCCATCAGGTGACAGTTAGCATGTCAGGGTTTATGGAGTCATTTAGCTTTGTGTGCAGGAGTCATGAATGACATCATGCTTCGCAGAAACACCATCACTTCAGTTTCTGGAAATTGTCTCTGAATCGTTCTCTTCATCAACGGAGAGCAAAGCACACGAAACAGATAAACACATTCAAGAAAGGCATTTCATCTGATGCTAGACAGGAAGTGAGTAACATAATAATGGAGTCCTCGTTGACTGTTTAAATGAAAAGGGAAACGAACAAAAAGGATATTGAGAGTAGACGGTGGAGGACAATGAGCACAATGGCACTATTAACGGGATTAAAATTGATGTAGGTAGGAAATGAGGGGACGTGAGGTGCATTTCCTCTCATAACAAAGGAAGAAAAAAGTGTTTTTTAATGTTTTGTATTTATGTAAAAATGAATTCTCTCTCAAAGGATTAAATCTCTTCAACACATCACAGCACTGGGTTATGCTTTAGAGAAAAAGCAATGATAAAAGCAGAGATTTGCATAAAGCTAAAGCATTAAAGATTCATGCGATAAAGACAGGCTGATAGGCAGAAAGGAATCAAACGTGTGAAGGCAGCTTGTCCCATTTTGTGTGTCATTTTTGTAGTTTTTTTCTGATTGATTTTGATTTTGTATGAATTTGCAGGTTTGGAGGGAGGCCGACTTCAGGATTCATCAGTCACAGTGGAAACAGGTGATGATGGGGATTTTTACCTTCCTGTATAAAACAATAACATCCCACTACCTCAGAATGATTGTCCTCAGTTGCTTTGCAGGATGATATTAAAACAACAGACACTCACACATCACAAATGGCGTCTTGCTTAGGCAATAAGCAGATGTTTATTGGGCTTTGAGCTTGCACTGGGCTGCTGATGGAGACATGAGATATGTGAAATAACACGAGGTGGAGGCTAGAAGTGCACCACAGGGAAACAGCAAAGCTTTAAAGAAGAGAGATAGAGAGGTAGGCGGTTAGGAGATTTTAATGATACACACCATACACTCATCTTTTTCACTCAAATGAGTTTTCTTTCAGAGGAGATAAAACCCGGATTGTGATGGGGATTTTTTATTGTGTGCATGTGCTTTCATTAGGTACGTCAGAGGATTTTGCTGAAACTCGTTTCTTTTATTCGTCACTTGAGACACAAAACAAACAGGAAATCCTCAAACAGGGAAGGATATTACTTCTTTTTATTTGGCCAGAATTTTATGTGTCCGTCACCTGAATTTTTTAGGTTTTTCCAAGTGGATTTCTTTCCAAACCATTATGTTATGTCACACATGGTCAATAAAGATCCAAAGTAGATCTCTCCTGTGAGGTCTGTGACATATCACTGACAAAGTCATTGTTTCTTTGCATAGGGTTTGGTTCATTTTAGTTCATTTGTTACATATATACATACTTATACATACACAGGAGGATCTCCCTGTTGACATAATAAACCATTTGTAAGTATTAATGTAATGTACTGCTGTATTCCAGTTAAAAAGTTAATAAATGTGCAATGAGGATCTGATTTAGGTTAAAAAAATGTTTAAAAACAATGTACTGAGGACATCCTTAGATTAAATGGATGAACAAACTAAAAAAAGGCAAAGAAGGACAAGGTGCTGCCCTGAGTGGACAACCAAACTTTGACTCTACAGAGAGCTTTTGCATTTTTTTGCAACGTACACAGTCACCGTAGGTTCTCTTTCATACTTGTCAGGCGAGGATGATGGAAAGATATTCAGTTGTGTACAATCTGCAGTTTCACCACTAGATGACACTAAATTCTACACACTGGACCCTTCATATGATAAAAATGACCAAGGGGGAAGCAGCACAAGCTGCAGCTTCAACTTTCAGCTATTTTGGGCTACAGTTTTTGTTATTGTGTTGTTTTAAAATAATGGCAATTAAGTACCTGCTTAATTTTTATGAATATATATACATATGTGATTTTGAGTTTGTGTACTTATAGACAATGGTTACCTTAGAATCAATATTACTAAGTTACCTTAGTAATATTATTGGAAAGCAGAAATACATTTAAATTTCAGTTTTACTTTCAATGTTGCAGTTTTGAGCCACAGTTTAATGTTTATGTTCTGTCTCTCGTGTGAGATCTTTGGTCAGAGCTCGTACTCGTTGTTCCCTCTCAGAATGTTTTACAGTCATGTGCAAGTAAATGTTCATGTGTTGGAGGCTGTGAAGGCCACACTGACACAAACATGAGATGTGCTATAAAGAGACAAATACC
>JAPZDY010000026.1:11164656-11193258 GCA_029783645.1 Ctenochaetus hawaiiensis | reverse complement strand
TAACATTTTCGTCCAGTCTCGTCTCGTCAACGAAAACTCACACACACGACTCGTCATGTTTTGTCATCAAGGATCCACGTTTAGCGTCATCGTTGACGAAAACACTGACTCAAAAATCTGATTCTCACAGACACATCTTGGAATATACATGGAATATAAAATAATAAAATTGATCCACCTTTATAGAACTAATATGTCATGAAGCACAGGATCCCACAATATTTAACAACAGCTGTCCTTTTGACTTGTCCCAGCTGGAAGAGAACAAGTGTTACTAATAACATTAACAGTGTCTCTATTGATTTTAGTATTTGACCTTTTGGGAGGTTCAGCCCTTGTACATATAAAATATTATTGTGAAAGGAAAGTGTTTTCTCAGTTCAACAGTTACTTTTTTTCCATTACATTAGTCTAAACTCACTTAATCTGCTTACTTGCTTTCCTTGGTTCTGCTGCTCTAGATCTCTCTCTGTGTCCTTCATCTGTTCATCCTCCTCTTTCGCTCTTTGCACCAACAATCACAAGCATGTATGGTATGCATGAGTGACTTATGAACTGATAACAAGCAAATAAACTGAGTATTTACAGCAACAACACTCAGTCATTGTACTGTCAAGTGATGTGAAATCATTTCGAAGTCAACTGCAATTACTTTGGGCAAACAGTAGCTAATCTGTCCACTTTCTCTTTTTGTTCTCTCTCTGTCTTCCTGCTAAATTCATCCTGCTTGCTCTCTTTTCCATTTATTGAAAAACAAACATATCTTCAGGGTCATTTATGAAATTGAAAAAGTCTTCATTCACATTGTCTGTTCTGCCTCTGCAAGTTTGTTCTGCATCCTAAACAGAACTAAAAGGACAAATATGTTCAAAGTTTCAATGCCTCAATTCACTGCCCACTATGGGTGCAGTTCTGGTGCCAGAGTAAGACATGACAGTGTGACTAACGTGTTCTCATCCCGGCTGACACCTCATACAGACAGACAGGTAGTATCTGTGCGCGATGCACAAAGCTTTCCATCCAATAAGACCTTCTAAACACATGGTTAACATTGTGAAACAGTCGCTGTTGTGCAACAGTCACAGTTTGGTTAGATTTAGACTCCAAACTCACTTGGTCAGGCTTAGGAAAAGATCATTTATTGGCTAAAAACACCTGGTTTTGTCCCCACAAACATGGTTTCTTGGTTTTCACAACAAAATGCTCAACAACAGAATTAAACTGCAATAATAACACAATGATGTAAAGCAGCAGGAGCAGAAAAAGTTGAAGAACATCTGGTGGGCAGGTAAAACAAGGCAGAGTCTGAAAATGTCAACAGATGATGAGAACAAAACATACTCTGTACCCAAATTTAGATCCCCTAAAGTTCACATCCCTTGAATGGCGACAGGTAAAAAAAGGCCTGTTCCCTCTCATAAAGCCTTCTTTAAACTCCAAATTGGACAAATGTTGAATGTGGTTCCACTGAATTGTTTAACTTCTCATTAACACAACTGAGAGACTGAATAATTTTATAGATAAGGGTTAATGAACATCTAGCGGTAACTGCACAGTTGTGGGTTTCACTTTCCTGCAAATTTGGACTTTTACAGACTTGTTTTTACTAAAGTGACACCATACTTTACGTCTATTCACATCATTATCGTTGTGTCAGACTGGACATGGCTGTCAATACTGAAAGACTGAGGTCTGATGGAATAAACTTTAATGTGTTGGGCCACTGAAGCAAAAACTCTTGCTTTCTAACTGTCTTCCTGTAAAATGACTCAACAGAAGCAACATTATTCAAACATTATGTAGATGAGTCAGTTTTGATTAAAAATAAAAGTCAGGCAGAATATTACAATACCAAGGTCACCATAAAATGAAAAGAGGTGAAGCAGGTGAAGCGTGACTTTGCGGTGAGATGAAATGTTTTTCTTTTCCTTTTTTTTTCATTTTATTTTCCTTTTGCATTCATTCAGCGCTCAGAGAAGGAGGAGCAATAAATGATGGATATAAGGTACCCAGCCTTCAACAGTTCCTTCCTCCATTAGCTGCATCTCTTCTGAATCAAAAAGAATGATGTGCTGTCAAAGCAACCTTCACAGAGAGATAACCATAAAATGAGATGATACTAGGTCACCCACAGTCTTTTTCTCAAGTGGTTTCACTCACCAGGTGTATACTGTGGCTATAAACCTGCCATTGGCTAAATATGTCAGTGAGCGTTCTTCTCCTCTTCTGCTATCTGTTTGTTTCTATTTTACAAAGGCTTCATGGCTACATTTTGGACTTAGCGTTCTCTAAAGTGGTTAAGATGAGTTTAAAGACATATTAACAAGCCTAATCCATATGATAACAGGTGCCGCCATGCCTTCCTCCAACACTGTGTTCAACCTGTGGAGATAGGCCTGACTATATGAGACTATTTCTTATGCAAAACCTAAAAAATACCTTCTCTGCATACCTAATGTAACTCTTAAAGTGAGTTAATGAACTGCTGTTCATATGGGAAGTCTCCAGACTGCCCTTAAATACCAGACATGTCAGGTGAAAGTTTTACTATTTCAACTGGAGCTGCAGTTATTTCAGCTGAAGATGAATTTCCTTTCAAAGAGCTCGCCAAGTGGAAGGTCGTAAATCTCCTAATCTACAGGTTGATAAATATGAAGCCCGGGTCAGAGTTAAAATTCTATTTATTGCTGGTTGTTCAGTATGAACATATTACTTGGCATGGACTTGGACTTTTGATAGAAATATTATGATTAATAACAGAGTTTCCCTTTTGATGATGTAAGTTGAGCTTGATCTATAAATGCTGGCGTTGTTCATGTGACATATTTTATATTTTCAGAAACATTACTGACAAGGCGAAGCTTGAGAGGATTCAGTACTTCCTTTATGACTCTGAAAACGCAGCACGGCAGAATGAGCCTGGAATGTAAATCTGCCAAAAACAAACTTTGTTTTGTGAAGAGGTTAGTTGAGCCAAGTTGATAAGTGAAGAGAGAGAGAGAGAGAGGCGAATAAATGCAGTAGAAAGGGGTCAAAGGTCATGAAAATAAACATTCCTGTTGTTTGGAATAGTTTGTGTTGTTCTCTCTGCGGGACATTAGTTCATTTCCTTAGGGTGTCGTCAACTAATGTTACATTACTCCTGCCTTTTTCCCCTCGCATTATTTCGATACCACAGCGGAATTGTCACAATCCCCATTACGTATGAGGGACCGCTATCTCGCACAGCTGCTCTCTCGCCAGTGATCGCCTTCAATCAGCCCCCCTATTTGATTTATAACTTCCTGCCGTCCTTGGCATTGCTGCATTTTGCTGCATCGTCTGTGCAGCAAAAATTTGAAACTTTGGCTCCTCTGGTGCTTGGGAGCGCTGACCGCAAGGCTCAGCTTTGGGGTCTAAAATAGTTCAGAGCCAGGGGATGAGATTAAAGGGACGTCGGGATGGAAAACAACATGACTTGGCTGGTTGTGGGCAGGTTGGAGGCCTGTGAGAACTTAGTATCTCACAAGTAATGGTTGTGTGACTTCTGGCCCCTCAGGGAGTGGTGGATGGGGGTAACACTTGAGTAACTGCTCCATAATCTCGCATCTTGGTCAGCATGTTTAAAATAGGACTTAACCTCCGTGTCTGACTCATCCGTCCACACACTGTGACAAACTAGTGTATCACTGAGTGAACGCTGAGCGATGCCTTGTGGAGTGAGCGTCAGGTCTCATTAGGCCGTGTTCAGCTCAGGGTTACTGAGACTGGGGTCAGGGCCAAAGAAGTCCTCCTCCATCCTTCCCACATCTTCCTCCACTTCCTGTCCCAACAGCTGGCTCTTCTCCATCCTCAAGAAAAGTGATAATTTATCCTTTCACAGACTTCAATGTCGATGGAAAGTTTGTGTGGAGGAAATGTTTTTTTGGGGCAGATGGTGGCGGACACAGACCATGAAAAAATCTGCATCAGTCAACATGGTTGAACTTGACTGTTTATCTCATAAAACTGGACGCTACTTTGTGTTGTCAATAATTAGAGATTTGTAATCTTATTGTCTATATGAAGGCTTATTCAATTACATGTACATTCTCTCTAAATGACCAGTCTGAATGTTATTGTCGTTATGTTGGCACGTTTTTTTCTGCTATTTTACTGTTGATGCACCAACTAGACAAATTATAAGAAACTCTGAATATTTAGTCCTTTAGTAACTAATTTTTGGCTTCTTAAGGAGAGAAAATTAAGCTGTAAACACAAAAGGGACATTTCATTGCCTCATAAAGTTGATTTCATGAATGCATTTGCAAGGAGATGCCTGTTTTACATATGTAGCAGATTTGCAGCAGCATCAGCATCTGTTTAGAGTAGTGTGTTTGGCGTCTAGGCATAAATCCTCGACCAAGTTTTCCAGTTAGTAGCTAAATGTGTGTGTTGGCTGAGGGCAGGTCATTGACAGCTGGTTTATCAGAGCTTTTAAACTAAGAATTTCAAAAGACTTTTATAAACAGCACTTCTTAATTCTCAAATGTAAAACCCTAAATATATGGACAGAGAAAAATTGGTCTCAACTACACACAGTTTTCTAGACTGATACATATTTGATCCTACTTTTAGTGACAGGACTAAAAGCATGTTATCCTCTTCTTACTTTAGCTTTAAAACAGGAAAAAGCCTCCTATCTTTTTTGGGATTAGGGGAGTCAAAGAGCTGAGCCTGGCTATCAACAGTTCTGAGCTGATGGCAATATGGTAGAAACATACACACACATTGCGGAAGTGTTTTTATACATTTGATAGCTTGACAACAAAACAAAAAGTGTTCAACCCCAAAACCTGAAATTACACCTTACACATCTTTGAGTGCAGAAGGGTTTACATGACTTAAATCATCATCATCGGATGATATACACGCAGGCTCTGTGTGGGAATTTGTGTACCTCCAATTTGTTCTGCCATGAGATATATCTGTACATGTGTGCAATCTGCATGTGTGCAAGCATCAACATTGAGCACAGCTTATCGAAGGCCAGTAGCTCGATCCACAACATGAGCCTACTCTGCACTTGCTGCAGTTGTGCTCTCTTGTTAAGCAGATTAGACTTCGGATGCTTTATTATTGCTTGAAATCATCCTTATTTGTTCCAAGTTAATTTATCCTACATACTGTAATGATAACCATGAGATTGATTGACGCAGCAGAGTTTGATTTTACAGTGTTGAAAAACCATATTGAGACACCTTCATCAAAGTGGAAGTCTCCGCATAAAGAACAGGTTGAAAGCTTAGTTATCTCTCACATCCAGCTCGTTGCAGGTCCTATTCAGTGTGGATTCTTGAACTGAATCCAGGGCTCATGATGAGAACAGCTCCCCAGCCTGCATGATTAACACACCTCCTGGTGTGAAGCGCTACAGTCTCTGTCTGTGTCCCACCAATGAGTGCACTCGGTTCCTCGGAGGCCCAAGGCAAAGACAGGCATGGAGACCCTTTAATCACACCCTCAGCATCTACGCCCACCCTTCCTTCTCATTGAAACTGGGGCAGAGCACAGTATCCATTGAAGAGATGCTGTTGGTTGCAATAACAGAAGAGAGCTGATCTCTCCAGACTAAGAAAAACACACACACCCTGTGTTTTTGCACTAGTATAGTTACCCCTGGTATCATTATTTCAATTCCTGTTCCCTCTTGGCTCCCATTATAAGTTGGCAGGCTGCACTCTTACAATTATTGCTGCTGCAGATGCCAACACCAGAATTGGCACCACAAGCAGTTGATTCTTTGACTTTAAACATTTAAAAAAACCCCTTCATCTCTGTTTCTGTTTGCCAAGTAGATAGTTTTGCATTTGTGAATTAATTATTTTTGATTATTAAGATAACACCGTAACACAGACAGAAAGCAACATTTTGTGAAGAACTTAGACCAATAGTCTTTCCGAGGCATAACTGAGGATGAATGTGACCCTACACTGAATTATTTCATCAACAGATCAATAGGTCTTTCAAAGGTGATTGTAAATATTCTTTCATTTTTCATAATGTTATATTTTCTGTGCCCCCTTCTGCTCAGCAGTGACCTTCTCTCCATGATGGTAGAACCCAACCATTTTCTGTTTTTAGATATCAAAGTTTCCATACATCACAGGTCATAGGTTTCCTTTTAGTGCAGTGCGGGAGGTCTGTAAATGTATGTGCTTTTTACAGATGATCATTGGAGGGGAGATGCGCTCTGGTCCAGCAGGGCATGATGTCATCATAGTACCCCTCAATTTAGGATCACAGGGGAGCACTAGAGTGAACCAAGAATAGCATCATCCATCAGGGATTTGGAGGGTGCATACTGTACACAAAATTTCCCCAGAAGCTAAATCAGATGCACAGATGCGTTTGTTTGGATTTAAATATTGCCTGTAAATGCTCACCAGAAACAAAAGAAGATTTAATCTCGCACAGACTGCTGAAGAAGCATGTTCACTTGATAAAACAAAGTGTTTTGGGGATGAATACAACATCCCTCACTGGTGTCTGTAACAAACAATAGCAGTACAATGCTCAAGAACAACAGAAGCCTCATTGTCCGACTTACACATGCATATGTACCATACCATCTGTTTTCTGTGGTCTTTGAGGCATTTATCAAGGTAAATGGAGAGCTGCTGAAGTTTCTTGAGTGTTCAGTTCAAGTGGATAAATGGTAAATACTTGGAAACTGCATAGGCTTGAATATATAGCAGAAAGATGTCAGAGGGAAACATCTATGCACGCATTTTATTTGAATAAAAATGCAGTATTCAGTGGAGAATTCAAATAAATTTTGGCTACATAGAGACAGCGAACTGTTTGCTCACATCTCTCTTTGAATAACTGCCCTTTACTTTGGTAATTATGTTTGCATGTATGGGAAAAAAAACACAAGGCAGGACACAGAACAAGAGATGAGATGAATCCATACATTTAATGCTCTAGCTGGACCTTTGGAGGCTGCAGGTTTTCCAACACACACATACAAGTCATCAATCACATCCCAGAGCTGTTACTCCAGTGACAAGTACACAAGAGGTGAAAACATAGTTTTATTTTTGAGTGTTATAGCCACTTCGACTTTGGTTAAACCATAGAGTTTTATTCATTAAAGGGTTTTACAGGAGGTGGAGGGCAATATTCTAAATCTTAATTTTTGCCAACAAATCCTATAAAAAAAAAACTTGAATTGTCTCTCTGTCTCTTTAAACTACAGATAATTGAAACTTTACATGTCTGCGGTTAAGTTAAGGTTCATTTAGGCTTAGGCACAAAAACTACATGGTTATGGTCAACAGCGTAACATAATTGTGATAAAATGAAAGTGCAAAGCATTTTCTTGGGATCTTCCTCTTTTTTGAGAAATGTTACTCAAACAGGAGAGAAAGGAGCATTTGCACTATTTTAAGCTGTGGATTAATACATAGTTGTTGCTCTGCAATGATTATTTCCGGCAGCAGAATTGTGTGTTTGGGATTGAACATAAACTACAATGCAAAGGGGACGTGGTTATGAAGGGACAGTGCAACAGTGCAACACTGTGACTCACTGATGTGTTTTTAATAGCTTTTGGACAAGGTGGGGATCACAAGAATGAACTACATCAGACAGTATGAGCAGATTTTATTTGATAAACAAATATCTGATTATTTTTTATTTGCCTAAAATATGTATTGGGTGAGCAAACCATGTAACAAACTCTTGTTATTTTATAACTTATCTCATAAACTAAGTGAAGACTTTGTGGGTTTTTGCAGATGTACTCTTCTCTTGTTAGTTGGATCAGTTCTTTCTTGGTTTCAATCTTTTTTACATAATTGTTGTCATCAAACAATTAAATAAAATCACCATATTTTCCAAATTAGGTTACAGCTCTGTGAGCATTTTAAGAATAGATCTTGAAATTTCTAATTCTTTTAGAGAGTATCATCTCCACTTGTTCTGTCTCGAGGTTTGGAGGATACGTTGGCATGCAAAGACACAAACACTTAGGCTGGTTTTGTGACTGTCAGGTTTAAGTTAGCACTGCAGTGTCCTAACTTCCTTTGACACCTCAAGTCATACACTGGCTGTTTGCGTGAAACAGGGTGATTTATCAGCATGACCTGGAGACAGAAAGCTCAGTCTCACCCTCGCCTCAACGTGACACCAGCTGATTAACACTAATGACAAACTGGTTCTTCTTCTACAGAAACGCTGTTTTCTGGGAACCAAAGGAGTTTTGGCCTTGCTCGCCTCTAACCTTATCTTATTAGAGACAACTGAAAAAGCAATTACCTGCAGAGGCTGCATTGTGTCTGGCAAACAAGGTAATGCAGGAGAGGACAACAAGCAACTGCTCTCTTAGTCAGTCTCTTTCTTGTCCTAAGAGGCTCCTTTTCTTTTGCACTGCACTTATCTTGGAACATTTATAACCACATCCCCTGTGACTATTTCCACTGCATGTAGCCTTGCCCACGCTGCTTGGTGACCGTAAACAACCCTCGCAGGCAGCACTGACCCTCCACTCTTCCTCCCCTTTAAAGAGACCCGACAAAAGCTTTTCCTTCACTATCCCGAACGAGGAAATGTTTTGACCTTGTCCAGTTGGTCTGTTGCTCTCATTAAGACTTAAGAAAAGGGTGGCAGAGCGTCACCTCACCTCTGTTTTACTCCCTCAATAGTCTCTGTATTTGTTTGCAGCATGGATGAATTACGGGCTCACTGGATGGAAGTGCAGAGGCCTGTAAATCATCACCGATTACACATCACTTGTTCTGAATAGAAATCCAATTAACATAGCATTTATTTCATGAACAAAGGGTTGTGAGAGACCTGGGTTTAACATACAATAAGTGACATTTCCACATTAAAATATGTAAAGAGGCTTATGTCTTTGTTATATGTTTTGTTTTACTGTCTACTAACGGTATCCTAGAATTTCAATAAAACCCCAGAGAAATCTGTAATTTTATGCAAAGTAACTCTGCCTTTCACTTTGTTTTACTTGTTTTGTTAACTTCTGTGGTAAAACCAGTCAGAGTGAGGAAGGAAGTTAGCAACTGAGATTTGACATAGTGCAAACAAAACTTTAAAAAAATTACCTCCTCTGTGAGCATTTCTGCCTGAGTCAGGCAAATATATCACTTGCAACAGTGACAATGAAATAAACAAGTCCCATGATCTTGCCCTATTTAAAAGGGACATGGAACTACGTCTTTTGTTTTAAGTGTTTTGAATGAGAGACATCTAGTGGCATAAATTACATACTGTGTGTTTAGTCTCATGTGAAGATTTAGTTCCTATTAAAAATGATGATTACATGATATGCCAAGCTGTTTTCTGTCTCTCAATTTGGACTCTGAAACAAAGGATGTGAGAGAGCTGAAGTGTGTGAGGAGTCACGCCTCTAGAAATTACGCTGCAATGGAGCAGTTGATTAGAAAGATAATTGAATTGAGAAGTGAGACTCGACGAGGGAGTCACACGTCTTGTCAGACAGTAATCAGTAAACTATCAAGAAGAAGATTACATATGAGTGTTCATGTAAATATTTCCTACTCAGACAATGCTGAAGGCATTTAGAGTGATGGCCATGCTCTCTGGAGAAATTAGGTTCGATGCAACATGCACATGTAAACAGCAGCATGGAATTAAGTTACATGTGTACCAATTAACATCACTTTCGTCCTGGTAATTCTTGAAGATGAGACTGAAAGCTAATTTTACTGCTTTGTGGCAGACATTTCATTTGTTTCAAGAGTTTGTGAATCCCTTTGAGAACCAACTTCCTTCCTCAACCCGACTCCACTTCTCACAGACTGTCTAATTCTGCTCATGAATAAAATGGTCCCGCACGTCAAGAGAGGAGGAAACAACCGCCTTCACTTTTATTTCCCTTCAAGATATCTCAACAGCACCCTCGTGTATATGGGCACCACTTCACAAAAACCACTTAATCAAACTTTTAAAAGAAATTCTCTCGAAGCACAACACTCCTCAAACAGGGTGATTATCTTTGGAAAGGCGCCAGTGAGCCATAGGAGTGCTTTGAAGACATTCCTAAGAGGATATAAATAGTGCATTTACTTCCCCCCCCCATGCAGACAATAGGCTGATATGGAGCTGGTCAGCCTTCTTCTCACTAACCAGAGTTTTTCCCAGAGAAGCTCCGACCTTCTCTTGCATGCTTCATTATATTTGTAATGTCTCAAATACACTTTATTTTCCACATCATCATGAACCCACCACATTTTGAGGCTGTGAACAGTGCTGTGCTATATATGTATATGTGTGTGTGTGTGTGTGTTTGTGTGTGTGTGTGTGTGTGTGTGTATATTTATCCAGGCGGGTTTAAAACTTCTCCCTGCTGTGAATTATTTCTATATATTTTGATGAGGTGGGAAGTTAGAGGATAGTTGGAGTCATAATTCTTAAACTTTCCCTGTGACGATACAGCTTTAAAAAAGCAGAGGATTACAGCCTGAGGCTTGGCTCGTGGATATTAAGCTCTCTTATTGAACCAGGGAGATTTGATGTGGGATGAATGTCCAGCTCTGACTGCAATAACTGTGTCCAGAGATGTTATTTTTAAGATAGAGGGAGCGGGACTATTTGTATTTTGGTTGCGTCACAAGTGAGCATCCTTCCTCTGGCACGTTTATTTAATCAGTTAAGTCGGTCACATCTGCTGGACTTTCCCTTTCTCACCTCTCTACTAACATTTTATTTGTATGAGAATAAATAAAGGAATTTGACAACACAGTGAAAGTCATGTTTGCTGGAATGTGTAACCCAGATATTACCTCTGTCCCATGACACTGATAGCAAAACTGTGATGTCATAATATTTGCTGACAAAACACTGAGGTTATTGTGACGTATTAAAATGAAACGCACATATTTATTGAGTAGATTTAGCACATGCAGGCTTCAGCTTAGCCATTGTTCCAGTGAGAGGTGGTGTGATGGTGTGGTGGGGTTGTGAGATTAGACTCTTATAGTACTTTTGGGTTCTCTGATAAGACCAAGAGCCTCGCTGTAGCTTCGGATGAAGCAAGAAAAGATAAACATATGTATCTAAATTACTTGTAACAACATTCAGATTTAATTTCTTTTCTTTTTTTTACCATGACACACACTCACAGGCAACACTTTCTTGCCTGCTTATCCCCACATCCATGTCTTGTAGATGGTGGAGATTAATCTTCTATTCATCTCTAACACAAAACACCCACTGTGAACCAGCCGCCAGCACTGGGATCCAGCTGCATCCATGATTTCAATTTTTCTTGAAGAAGCTCTTTCCTCGTGCATGCTGCAGTAAAAGAGGCTGATCCTTTACAGGGATTTCTTGTTCAAAAGTGCAGGTTTGCAGGGCTTATTATACAGTGACCCATATATTAGAACTGTGCTTTTCTCAAGGTACAAATACATCTAATGATTGAATAACTGACCACATTTGATGCTTGCATGAAGTTTGCAACACTGAAGCACTACGAATAGCCTTTATCTCTTTTGTTTTGCTAAGCTTGACATTTTATTCATAGACTTTTAACACATTTTTTTTTCAATATGACAGTAGTTACATTAAAATTATTCTGGGGAGGTGAAAAAGTCAACAAAGACTGAGTTTGTATATTTTTTTTCCCAGGAACTGTGAGAGAGGCAAAAATTTGTCCCGGGAACCTTTTCTGTGTTTATGTGCGTTTAGAAGTTCTGCAAATGATTTTCTTGAAGGATTTCCTAAAATCCCTGTTGAAAATAGTGTATATTATCGGGTTCACAGAGCTGTTGCAGTAGCCGATCCAAAAGAAAAGGTTGAAAAGTGCGCCTGGGATGTAGCAGCTGTCTCTGCAGATAGCATGCAGGGTGTAAGTAAAGAAGAATGGGAACCAGCAGAGCACAAACACCCCCATCACTACCGCCAGCACGAAGGTGAAACGTTTCTCCCGCATCTGGGCCACTTTGGTTTTGTTGACCGCGGCCAGCTGTTGTCGCCCGGCGGGGTTCTTCGGCTCCGGGTAGAGCTGTAACGCCCGGGCCGAAGCCCAGGACAAACGGCAGTTCTGGGGAGGGCAGCAGTCCGACCCCTCCACCTTTCTCCGCTTTGTGAAGCGGTGATTGCGGGGTTTAGTATCCGATGGACAGCAGCTCTCCTCCAGGTCAATGTCATCCAGCTCCCCTTGTCTCTGCTGGTGGCTGCCGGAGCTCTGGCTGCTGGGGCTCTCCATCTCGAACCTGTCCTTCCTGACGAAACAGGTCTCGGATTGAGAGGGCTGCCTCTCCAGACCGTTCTTGGCCACGAACACTGTGGAGGAGCGCTGCTTGGCCACCTTGTAGATCTTACAGTAAACCAGAATCATGATGAGACCAGGAGCGAAGAAAGACACCAGGCAGGAGGAGAGGATGTACCAGGTCTCATCGTTCAGCAGGCATTCCCGTTCATCGTGTTTGGTCATGAGAAGAGGAGGGAAAGAGATGACAGCAGAAATTATCCAAACTACCGCGATCATAGACTTGATGCGCTTCGGTGTCCGCTTCAGGTTGTAGCTGACAGCCTTTGTCACTGACCAGTAGCGGTCCAGGCTAATAGCGCACAGGTGCACGATAGACGAGGTGCAGAATAACACGTCCAGAGCCAGATAGAAGGCGCACCAAGTAGTCCCAAAGTACCAGTAGCCCATGATCTCATTGGCGAGGGAGAAGGGAATAACCAGCGTGGCCACGAGGATGTCCGCTGAGGCCAGAGAGACCAGGAAAAGGTTCTGGGGCGCACGGAGAGCCCGGCTGGTCAGCACCGCTACAATCACCAACACGTTACCGACAATTGTTACTGAAATGATCACAGTTACCACCAGGATGATGAGCGCAGTAGCTGCCTGCGTGTGTGGCAAGGCAAACGATGCTCCCGTGGAGTTCTCATCGTTTGAAACGTTTTCCTCAAACAGCTTTAACCGGGTTAAATCCATTCTGACTCCGATTTATCCCCTCGTGTCATGGTTTTTGTACTGCGTTTTTCTTTCCCAAACAGCTGAGACTGGGTGCGCTGAGCTGCCTTCCCTTAACGCATGGTCCTACGCTGCGCGTAATGCTCCTGGTCAGTACAAACAGTGTAGCCCACATATGGCACATAACCTGCACACATACATCTCCTCAAATAGCAAAGCCTTCATAACAGGTTTTCCAAACAGTCCCGAAGAGTACACGGAGTTCCGAAAATATCTGTGAGAGGAACATAGTTTACGGTTCTTCCTCTGCAGTCACATCGCCGTGCGTAATGCTGCTTTTGCGTTTTGGAGGACAGCATCGCTTTGGAGACGAACGGAAGCACACTGCTGGAGGAATGAATGCCTTTACAGGAGTGACGTGACATCACTCCGAGGACCAGCCCATTTCTAAACTTAAAGGAAAGAGAGAAAGGGTGTGTGTGTTTGCGTGTGTTTGTGTGTGGCCGTGGGTGTGTGTGTGTGAGAGAGAGAAAGAGAGGCGGAGAGAGAGGGAGCATTGTTTCAACAGTTGGATTTGAGATTTCTTTGAAAATTCAAGTGTCTGTCTTAAGGCGAACCCTTGGGCTTGTTGTTTTTATTTCCATAGACTCACGATTGTTTTTTTCTTCATTTTAATATTCAACTTTTCCCAGCGATTTATGTGTCAGCAATACGGAAAAACAGCAACAGTCTTGTGCAAAAGAACAAAATGTATCTTTGTAGCCATCCAATGTGTTCAGGTTAATTGGGCTGTCAAGGCCATTAATAATCACTGATGGATATGGAAGACAAACTGCACAGCAGAAGTCCTCTCTGAACTTTATCAGCCCTGCAGGGTTGCCAATTAGGGGGTCATGGTGTTCAAAGTGAAAAGGCTTTCATGTAACAGCGACTGATCAAATAAATTTAGTGGTGCATTATTTATGGTCCACCTCTCTGATGGAGGCCTAGACTTGTTCTTATGCAGCCTCACTGTTTTCCATTATTCCCATCCGGAATGTTTGTGTGCAGACACATGGAGGTGACCATAATACCTGTTGCTGAAAGGCTTGCATCTCTTTTCTCTGGAGGTCTTGTTATATAACATGTATGCAGCACTGTTAAGCAGCCAGTCGTACAGCCACAGGATATTTACCAGTCAGGAGTGATGCAAAAAGACATGCACACACACATACACACACACACACACACGCACACACACACATATACACACTTTCACGCACGCACACGGCCAGTTAGGGGTCACTGTGAGATAAAACAATGCACTGAAATTGCCACTGAGCTGATGAGCAGACCGTAGCTCTGCTCGCCAGATGCACTTCACCAATTTTGGATTAAAAAAATCTATTTGTAAAGTAAATAGCATCTGCTGGAAGCCTGTCAGTATGGGATCTGCAGTCCAACTAAAGCTGTCCGATGGACGCCAGCATTAATGTTGATGTATGTGTGTGTTCATCCTTGAAAGAGGGTGCTGTGGAGGCTCAGCATGCTCATCCTTTAGTGGCTGCAGTGAGACGAAAACACAGAAGTAGATTTGGAGGAGGATGTGGAGGAGGATTTCGGACAGCCTATCTCGCTTCTTTCTATTCCCTCGCTCGCTCTTTCGCTATGATCTCAGTCCTCAGGATGAACATAACAAACAATGAAGAATCTAAAGGGTGACTGTCACCATATATCAGTGGTCTGTAGACAATCCCTAAAGGGTCTACCTGCTGCATAAATACAGAAAAAAAGACAGTGACCTCTGTACCCAGTATTGTCCGACACAAACATGCTCTTTACACAAGCAGAAAAACAAAGAGTTTTGTTGTGTCTGACTGTAGAAGCTAAGGGGGATCAAGAAATTACATGTAATTATAATTACTACAAATGAGCTAGTCTGGTTATGCAATCCTTTGATGGAAGACGCAATTACACACTTCTCCTTTGTTTTATTCCTTTTCATTTCAGCAAGCAACATTATGTAACAAATGGTATCTTATGTGATTCATGTGACTTTCAGTTAAAATGTTCGTGCTAACTTAAAAACAATGTTATGTCCTAAAGACTTATGACTTGAAGTGGCAGTTAGAGTTTGCACACAATTCAGAACAGCAACATGCCAAGCTCATGCAATCTGCACCAGAGAGAACATGCTGTTAGGAGCTGGCCATAATATTTACCAGCTAAAAACTCTATTAGGTTAGGATTACAAACAGAGAGCCAGTTTGACATTACTCCTGTTACAGCATCTTGCTTGACTACACTTTTGTCTCTTTTCTTCATCAACATCCTCGTCTGTGTCTTAGCTTTTGTCAGGATGTCCATAGAGGCTGCTGAGTTTTTCGGTTCTTCTGCACACTCGCTCTACTCAGGGTTCTTGTGCCCATTCCCATCTGCCACAAACATAAATAACCCTCCTCCTGTTGGCAGTCCAAAGCTCCTGAGATAGCAATATAAACACCAACACTCCTGCAGCAGCAGTCTCTCCCGAGCAAAACCAGTCACAGCTAACTAGCAGCTACAGTTTAGAAACAAGTCAAACTATCTGTCCATCAGGAAACTCATTGAGTCGAAGAGAGTTAAGGCAGAACAGTAGAACATCAAAGGCAAAATCAGATATTCAGTAACAATTGTTTGTGTGTGAGATGAAGTATGCTAAAGCATTACACACTGTGATCCCACATTGCCACCCTACATAGTGCAGCAACTTAGCATTGAGACACTGACACACAACTCAACCTTTTGGGTAACAAGCAAATCTATCATAAAACTGATTTTGATCATGTTATTTTAGTGTTAAAGAGTTATATAATGTTTAAATAAAGGAACCTTTTCCAGTTTTCATGGATTTGTTCCAAAGCAGAAGACAGACCAGACAAAACTGAAAAGAAATGTTTAGTTTATACTTGAAGCGGTTTTGTACTGTATTAGTGAATTTTTTTGACTTTACCCCCAGCAAAAATAAAAATTATGCAACAGTTATGAATTTGAATTCTGCTTGCAGGTGTTGACAAAATCTTGTCAAAGCTACAACAATAACAGCACTGACTTTGATTTTTTGCACAGAATCTTGCAGACAGTTCTTCAAGAAAGAAAGAATACAACTGTCTCCTCAATACTTTTGTACTTTTAATGAAAAGTACTGAATTTGCAGTTGCATAAGATATTTTTTTCAAAATAACTTTCAGCATGAAGTCACTTTAAGAACTTTTCAACATTTTTATTAGGTAAAGCACATGCATATATACACTCGCCCACACTTCTTCGTGCATTTAATAGACATGATAAAAATGCATATGGCTATGATATTTATGTGCTACACAGAAGAAAGTATGCATGCAAAAAATACACACAAGAAAATATGTTAAACTAATGTATTTGCTCACAAATATATTTATTCTTTATTTTATACTGTATATGCCTATATACTGCATACCCTGAACAATCTTAATTCTATACAGAAATATCAATTCATGTTTTCAGGAAAACTACATAAGAAAAATAGTTACACATGTTTTCCTTTCAGCCTTCTATTCCGAGTAATACAACAATACCCAGCGTCCTGTCACTTCGATTCCAGCTTCCTGTTATGATGCAGTCGTCACACCTAATGTGGGGTCCTGAGCTCCCCTGCCTCTGTGTTGCTAAAGGTTTTCAAGCAAATTAAGAAATTACGCAAATCAACTCTGGCATTGACCAATTATTCAAGCAATTACAGTTTCTAATTAAAAGTAAAAACCATTGCTGACCTAACGAAACTGATCAGCTATTCAGCAAGATACACGTCTGACATCTTCGTGACTCACATGAGCCCTCTGTGACGCACATGCCAGATTCATTCACTGTCACATTTTAAGATATTAGAGGCTCTGTGAAGCTGCAGCAGCAACGGGACCAGAGCAGAGTCACCCTAAATGACTTAAATCTCATCAACTCATCAATCATTAGATATGCACCGTGATTTGACAACTTGTCCCTCAGCCAGTAGGTAATGTTTTGAGTAATGTGGTTTTAGTGATAATTGCTGCCCCCAGAAATTGTTCATTAGCTAAGCAGTGATTATTAATATGCTTGCTAAACACCATTTCACTGCCAATTCAGAGCGGCTTAACAAAAGCTCCAAAACCCCTTTTTCTCACTTACTTGTGAATGCTTTTCAGCTCACCTCAAACCAAACGTGTGTCCTTACAGACTGGCCTGCAGGAGACTAACAGGAGAGGGTAGCCTTTTATGGGTACAGGCAGTGTGAAAAAATATGGTATGCTGACATATGATAATGCTGACAACAGTGTTTACTGGCCACACAAGACTGTGTAGATAAAAAGAAAAGATCCCTGAGAGGGCAGTACACAGAAGCGACTGTTGGCTGCGTTTCTCTCGCTGCCTCAATCCTCTTACCTTCCTGTTTTCTTCTAAGAAGGCTGTTTAGGCTGGTTGTGAGCAGAACCCACTGCTGCATTATGTAACAATCCAGGAATAAATGGCCTGAGGTGGTGTGTGAAAGCCTCATCTCAGGTTGCAGGTGATTCTCATAATAAACTATTTCTTCGGGGAATTTAGCCTGCAGAAATACAGCCAGAATGAGCACCTAAATATTGTACATGCGTACTAATTTTCTGCACATGTGCTCTTGTAGATGTGTAAACTTGTAGGAGATAGCGTATGTTGGAGAGGGAGAGGACTTTGTGTGCGTGTGTGTGTGTGTGTGTGTGTGTGTGTGTGTGTGTGTCACAGCCACACTGTGATTCACATGTTCTTTTTCAGAGATCACACATCTTTCCACATCTCCCACCTCCTTCTCATACTGCTATTGCTGTCAGTAGGCTTGGCAGGTCTGGATAAATACATCACTGCTGACCTTTGTTGTGTCCCCAAACAAACAAGATATCCCTCAGGTTTTCCCACAGCTTTGGACAAAACCGCACAGGAATATAAAAGCGTGACTGGATTAATGAAGCCTTGAAGGTCACACATGTCAGCACATTTCATGGTAGTTTCACCTCAAATTATAAGAGATTTCAGGTGCAGTTTGAAAAGACTTTCTATCAGAGGAACTGTGAAGCTCACAAGACAGTTAATATATCCCCAGTTATTTAAATTGGTCATTTTAAAAACAATGTTAGCTCTTCTTAATAATAACCATGATGTACTCTCTGTGGATAATGAGGCCCATGAATATATTCAAACTAGAAATGATAAACTGGTTCCATTAGCTGCTCTCTGAGCTGGAATGAAGTTTAAAGAGCTTCATCTTTAATAAAGAACTGTACTTGTTGTATACATGTTGTTTTTCACTGCTTTTTTACTGCAGAGACCCTAATGGATTGGCTAATTATAAAATCACTTTCAAGAACCTGGCAATATGAGGAAGACTGTGTTGATAAGCAATACAAATGAGAACACAACGAAAACAAATGAGCTTTGAGGCCTGAAGCAAATTAAGCTTTATTTTGTCCTAATAAGTCAAATGCATTTACCTGTGAGGTGTAGCCAAGTTCTTAGATCTAATATCAATGGCAAAAAAAACTCTGAAATTCACTTACTGTCTTTTTTTACGCTAAAATAGTAGAGCAATGACTCAGAACTCATTGATAACTCCCAAGACTTTATGATTTTGTAATTGTAATTAACCATTAAACATGATGAGTTTTCAAATGATGAAAGGGAACATGTCTTGGGAATGTTCTACTAATGGTATTTCATTAATTTTAATTTTTTAGATGAAGTTTTGTACAGAGAATGAAATGGGATCAAAAAGTGTTGCAATGCTAATGACATAAAAAAGTACAATTGATTGATTAAAAAAAAAAGATACTATTCTGAGATATATACTGTACAGTTAAGCCTGAGAATGGTTTTTGGTCAAAATAAAACCAAAGATAAGAATAAAATTTGACACAGTGGTGACGCTACAAGACAAATCAGGGAATCAGCAATGTTATTATGATGCGTGACTGATCAACCATCATGACTGTCGCCAAGAAAACCACTATTATTCCACAAAAACTGCAAATTTTATTTGACTAATGGGCACAGTGGTCACAAGGGCTGTTTGTGATCTGGCTCAGAAGAGTGCAGAGGGAGAACTAAAAGATGCATTTTTATTAGTCATGCTGGCAGGATGAATGTGGGGATAGCAAAGACTTTTTGTGGGTCCGCGTTGTTGATCCAGATGGGAGCGTAAATGTTCCCAAGGTAATAAATTCTCCTGATTAGTATTCTGGTAACAGATACAACAAATAAGGAACCTTTTGTCATGTTCTTTTCATGAGCAATATATTTGGGGACCACTGAATGGATATTTGAAATATTTCAACAATTACAAGAGTAAATGTTGGCATCATACGCTTCTGCAAACCACTGACATATACAGAGCCAACACCATGTTATTCTGGTCTCTGAGTTACAATTTATACTGTGACCACAATATATTGTGAGGTTAAAGTCTGGTGGGTTAAAATTTTCTGATGAGTACTTGGTTGGGAAGACATTGTGTTTTTTTCTTAATATACACAGTTTTGTCATCACATACAAGGCTGAAAAATTTCCCAACATCTCATTAAAAATGTTCAATTTTTGTTGGCACAAACACGTCTGGGAAAATTCTCCACTGTCGATAATATTAGGCCGTTTTGATGATTGAAACTATCAAAACTGAAGTGGATTCAAACAGTGGGTGCTGCTCGCAAGTCATTTTGCTAAGGCGTCACACGGCATACCACCATGCCCACTCCTCTGGATGAGAAAAAACAGCAGAAACTTACAATGCCACCTTTTTTCTAGTCACTTGATTGCATTATAAACTTTGTTGTACTTATAGTTTCATACTATTTAGCTATTGTTAGCATGTCCAACTAAAAAGGTACACATTGTAAAAGATTTATCCTTTAAACATTAGCATGTTGGCACTGTCCCTGTGAGCATGTCAGCACCCAGGTGTTAGCATTAGTCAAAGCACTTCAAAACAGCTTCAAAACAGCCTCACAGAGCCGTCAGGCTGTGTAGACTCTTAGTCTTGTTATATTAGTATTCACACTTGTTACTCTGTTACAAAGAGGAAGTTATCTAACACCACATAGGTCACTCTGAATTAAGCTGTGGTCCTTTTATTTATTTATTTTTTTTGATGAAGCTGTGGTCCTCAGGGTCCCTGTCCCCAAGTTTTGGCTTTGAAAGGGAAGCAGTTCGGCTCCAAACTATTCATGTTTACGTTCTTCACAATTTGCCACTTTTCGTACGCACGTACTTTGTGTACGCACCCCGGCTCTTGAAAGTGAACTGTGAGGTATCCCTCTGCCTCCTGCCTCCGAGCCAAGAGCTCATTAGGGCGTTAGTTTTGAATTTGTCTTTGGCCTTGTTCTCTGTTATTCTTGTGTCAGCATGCCGAGTGCACTTGTGCCTTTTCATTATCACAGCCAACATCTATGTTTCTTAACCGTGACCATTTTTGTTGGCACAGTATGCTGCTCTCAAAGACTGTTTATGAGATTAAGGGAAGGAAAAGGAGGACCATCTCTGTATTTTTATTTTGAGTGATTAACTAGTATTTTCTCCTTATCAGTTAAAAAGCAGAAAGATTGTGGTGTACACAATGGGCATGACTGGCTTTCTAATTTATTAGTCATAAATAAGATCCATGGTTTCATGTCAAGATAGTTTTATAAGGTATTTGACCAATATTTACCTGAGGTATTTGACAACAGATGAACAGATTTGTAACATAACCAACTCTTTCACTTGGATTATAGCTCACAAGTTTCAAACATCCGTGAAATTAGCTGTTTCATACTTTTTTTTTTTAATACTAAGCAGAGAGGGCCCCAGGGATGATGCATTTTTGTAGGCCACCCAAAAGTTAACATCGCCCTGGTTCCTTTGACTAAAAGCCAGTTGGTTTTATCTATCAATTTATGGATTATTGCAGAAAAGAAGTTCTGGGGGAAAAATAACTTTTAGATACCCACACATTTTGTTAAATAAGGTAAAACCACACCACTGTCAAATGACTTTCATGTCTTCACCGCTAACCTTCCCACTAAACTATACTATGTATACATTATAGCTTGATAAGTCATCAAATAGATCATGAGTATAAACACAACAAGGCTGTACTGTTTTAAGCACAGATGGAGTTCAACATTTTCAACAACCTCTGTAGTTTGTTTGGCCATTTGTTAGCAACTGTCTTTTATAAGAAAAATAAATTCTTCCAAAAATCAGAGGTGGGGCATTAACTGACATATGGGCAAGATGCATCAAACCAAAAACTTTATTCAAAAAAACCCATTGACTCTCAGATGAGGGAACTGGAAGTGCAACAATACCGACTCATTTTCTGGTTTAGGAAGTCATTTCTTTAGCACCCTATTGCTTATTAAAGGACTGACAAGGGAACAAGATGAAGCTCTGTCCCTGACAGAAGCTCTACGCCAGTGTAAGGAATCTTTAAAATCACACATGACACCTCTCTTTGATACATGAGACATTTTAAAAAATGGCATTTTCAAAAACTTCCTTTCAGTCTTCTGAAACATAATCCAGTAGTTCATTGCTGCAGTATATAGCTGTCCGGTGAAGGATACTGTTGTGACACCCATCAGCGACTGGGGTCACAGATTGCAGAGTGAGTCATCGGGCTCTGGTCCACCATCAGCCCTCTCTGTCTCTGGACCTGGCACGCTCTGCCAGTCAAATGAACCTCGTTAGGGTTCATTACCAGTGAAAAACAAACATGTGACTGACATAGTCCTGAATTTGAAGGTGATGTGAAGCATGATGTGTGACAGGTATGGCCAAAACAACCTCTGAGCATGAAATGGATGTGGACAGCAAAACAGAAGTGTGAAGAGGTGCTTGGTTGCTGAGTTATTCTCAGGCAGCGTCGTTGTGTTACACATCCTTGTCTTACTTTGTCAGACCTGTTTCTCTTGCTGTCTCTTTCATGTTCTCGTGACAGCTGACATCTGTCGGTTCTGTAAGCTGCTGTTTCACTTCACCTCTATATCTTCCTCTACCTGTCATTTTCACCATCTTTCTCTCTTACTCTCTGTCCATCTGACTGTCTCTCTCTCTCATGTTGTCGCTCAGGACTCTGCCCTGACCATCTGGTCTGATTTTTTGGGATGGTCAGCTCTTTTTCTTGCCATGCTACTCTGTGGCAACAGACCTGAAACTCTATGGTGTTCATTTGCCTTTTTCCATAATCACATGGGACCAAGGGAATGCACTACCCACCAGCATATGTGACCAAAATTTGTGGCAAAACAAGCCTGCTAACAGGACAAAGCCTGGCCAATATTATCCCGTGTGAGCCATGAGTTTAGGTGGTTATGAGTCATTAGTAAATCCATATACATTACTATATCCTTTTGATGCTAATTAATTCAGAGGAAAATATTAACAGGTATGGTAGGTGGTTACTTGACAGATAAAGATTGTAGATTAAAATATGGCAATATTGTACAATACAAGTCATTGTTTGAACTAAACCAGTGGATCCCAACATTTATTTGCTTGTAGCCACTTAAAAGGTGAAGATTTCCAATATGGTTTCAGATGAATTAATTTTAACAATCAAATTATGTAACATGTAGCTTTTCCAGTCTATTTCAAGGTGTAATGAAACACTAAAACCCATTAACACAGTGTTTTTCAGACTGTGGATTTTCTCTAATTCATTCTTATTCGTTCTCTGCTCATTTTTTTCCTTTCTCCGCTAAATGAAATAAAAAAGAAGATTTGTCCTCTGACCTACTGTATAGTGTTAGTTAGCTCCTCTGTCAGTGTCCACCAACTGAATGGACTATCTGGCTTGGACAGGAAGGAATAAAAACAGTTGTCTCTTACACATTGGCAGCTCCTCCCATGACGCAGATGGCTGTCTAACTTAGTCGACCTCTCTGCTCAGTTTATCTCCTGGGACTCGAACTATTTGTCCTCATCCTGACAAATGAACCTATTGCTGTTATCTACCTTTTCTGCTCAGATATGTAGTTGAACAATAGTATGTTTGTATCTGATGTCCTAGGAAAAACTTTACACATTTGTTCTTTTACAGTCTTCTGTAAAAATAAGGCATACGTGCTTCTCTATGCTCTATTTTCTATGCCATGCACAAAGTAAGCTTTATGCCTTGAGGCATGAACTCATTCACTGATTCTGTTCTTTAAAAATGTCTGTAACTTTAAGATAAGACTTCTTTTCAAAACTCTTATAAAAATACACTTCGTGGGGTTATGAATGTTTTCACTGCAACACTCATGATGAATAATAACTGCTCTCACCATGCTTTGCTGCCTGTCTCAGGTGAATATTTTTGTCATTCTGGCCAACAAGTAGGTTTCAAAATATGGTAATTTTTTTCCAGAGAGAATGCCTTCCTGCTCTGACATTTTGAATACAGTAAATGTTAGCTGGACTGCCTGCCCGCCTGGGCAGAGAGCACTTGTGCACAGACCCCTGAATCAGGTTGTGGGTTGCCAGGTTGTAATGACAAATACCTTGAAACTGTATGCAGTGTGTGAAGCCTGTGTGTAGTTTGTTTTTCATAGATGGTTTGGCAACCAGGGCAATATCAGACAGACATAAAAAGCTTATGTGAGGGTGCCGGAAGATTGGGTGGGTGCCTTGAAGCAGTGAGGAAACCCGAAAATAGGATTATATTTTTTAAATCAAATGACAATTTGAAAATTCACAAATCATAATCCATAGCAATTAGAAAAACCGTGTTTTCATAAATAGTGGACTTAAACTAAGAAACACATCTTGTATGAGACAGCTGAAAAAGACTGAAACTTTGCCTGTCTGAGAATTTGATAAATTGGTGATATATGTGCATTATACTCAACAAACAGACAGAAAGCTGCAATAAGTGGAATTAAGGACTTACACTGACTCCCTCTGGGTCTGTCCTTCACTGTTGACTCAGCAAGTCAGCAAATCAAAAGTGAATGCTTAAAAAACTCAAGTGACAACCCAAGAATGTCTCTTTCTTTAATAAAATGTTGCATGAGAAAGTAACATGAGAAATAGTCTACACTTTTTCAGACTTTAGGCTTCATTGTCTCCAAGGGGAAATCCCTTTTCACAACACTGTTCATATCGGACAACAAATAGCAACAACAAACAGCACAATGTCAGAGAAGCACAAACTCAGAAAAGTTCAGAGAGCCTGTTATTTGAGGCAGCTAGGACTGTGGGGATCAGACTTTTGCCAAAGGGAGCCCTTCTGCACCTCAGTGCTCTGTATCTCTGCCTGGAGACCAGTGGGGTGAAGTAGTGATTGAGTGGGTGTGCTGTGTCCTTTGCTGTTGAGGTTTCAGTGCATGCAATGGCCTTATTGTGGAGCTCTGTGAAGATAAGTGTGGGTAGACCATTTAAACTGGCAGCAGTGTTGGTTGTGAGTTTGGCTCAATCAATGAGGATACCATAAAAAAACAAAAACAAACAAAAAAAAACAGGTCGAACAGGAGAGTAGGATCAGCTGAATGATGCTCTGGTACAGAATTAGGAGGAGATGCAGGAGAACATCCAGTCCTTTGAGCTTGTAGATAGCTGATAGTCTTTGGTTGCTTCTCTCTGCATGTCTTATTTGAGATAAGTTGTGGTGTTTGACAGACAATTAATAGTGTACAGTGTGAGCAGAAAAAAGCAATGTGGTTTTGCCAGCCTGAGCAGCTTGCAATAAGTCATTCAGGAAATTGTGCATTAGATATTTCGGACTGCTTCATTTATAGTTTTGAATAAAAAATAAGTGCCCTTGCCTTTTTACTGGAAAAAGAGATTAATCGAGCCTAGCCTAGCTTTGCATAAAGACTAGAAAAGGGGGAAAATGGTTAGCCTGGCTTTGTCCAGAGACAGAAAAAAATCTGACAAGTTGCATTGCTAAAGCTCACTGACAAACACAACATATCTGATTTGGAACTGAAATATAAAAAGACAATTTAATAGGGTTTTTGTGCAGGTCTTGTATTCCCTTTAAGCCTTCACATTTTGGTTTTTACTTCTCATCAGCTAGGGTCAAAGGGGTAGCTGTATCTTCCTAATATATATTGACCATAGCACTGGTCAAACAGTAGGCAGATATTAGAATTTTTACCTGTTAAATCTGTTCCAGATTATGTATTTTGATTTCACTGCTTTGAAAAAAGACTCGCAGTTTTCTATTTTCAGTCCAAAGCAGATCTGCTCAAACATTTCCACCTGAAGCCAGCTGGCCACATATCCGACATCACCAATGTACAAAACTACTAATGACTACAGATATGTTATTGTACACCTCTTAAAAAAACAGAAAACCACATGCTCTGTTGCTGATAAAGTATTTCATCCTTAATCTGTGTCCATGTATGGGCAGCAGACTCTTTGGAGGGTCATCTGGGATTTCAAACATCTCCATGGTTCTCCCTCTCTGTCTAATTGAACTTGGCCCACCTTTTCCAGCTGAATGAGGTTTAAAGTTGAGGCAGTATTTGTGTTCTCAGAACTAATGCACTGAACACAATAACACTGACTGACTGACAGTAATGATTTGGCATGAACCACTGTTGTGAGTCTAATGTTATTACCCATATAATAACTTGCTACTTTTATCCAAAGTTTATAATAGCCTGCTTTCAAACTGAAGCAGAATGTGTGCTCCAGGACTGATAGCATTATGAAAAACTGAGTACAATAGGTAAAGATGATTTTCAAGGCATCAAAGACACACAGGAAGACACTTTTATGCAAACAAATGGTCTCTTTCTCTCTATAACCATCCTAAATTCTTCATATGTTGAATAGGTGTCAGGAGGTTGTATAGCCTGTTTTTGGTGACTCATTCTGTCTGATTTCCCACAAGGTGTAATGGTTGGAGGCGTCTCAGCTTAATAGGTCCTTTCATCCAATTACACGAGAATGCAGCATCAAAATTTGCATTTCTTTGATAAACAAGCAGAAGTTACAGAATAACATTATTTCTTTCCCTAAAATATTTGGAAATATTTTGCTTTGTAAAATGACATTATAAAAAAGGATGTAAACTGACAGCAGTTCACTGTGCACGTCTTGTACAGCTTTAACAATGTGATACTTACGATTACAGTTTCCTTATCAATGCAGCACACTTACATGTTCTATGTGTGGAAGCTCCCCATCAAAAGGAAGCAGCTTTTAATGATGTCATGCACCATAAACAACACTCAAAGCTCTCATCTATAACAGGAAAGGAAAGTAAGTAAAATAACACATAGCCCTGGGTTTAATGTGTCATCTGTGGATGGCCTACAACTACAGAGATGCATTACATCTGTTTCCTGCAACCTACTCAACCCTGATACTGTGTTTATATCATTATAACACAAGGGCTGGTATGACACTGATAGTTTCTTTTAGTTTTTCATGTCCACTGGGTCCATGGAGTATCAGAAATGCATCCTCAGGGACTGGAGAAGTAAGAGGAAAACAGAGAAAGCATTAGGGCTGCAGTGCCTGTTTGGATGACATGTCTCACATGTCTCATCACAGAGGCACAGCAGACAACCCTCTGCAAACAAGAAAAAGGAAGGAAACTACATTTGTCTGTCTGTGCATGAAATCAAAACCTCAAAAGATAAACAAAATAAAAACTCATCTGATCTCAAGTCAGGTCTTATTCTGACCTGTAGTCCTGTGAAATTCACCTTTAGGGAAATTTCATAGGGGAACATACATATGCTTGATTGCTGCAAATCATCTAGTGTGAATGGACATATTTGGCCATTTCAAAATATCTAGTACAACATGAGTGCACTCCAGTGGCGATGCGTGGGACTACACAATGTGACAAAACTCACTGAAGATAAAATATTTGATATTTGTTTGAATTACACCTGCAGCATAAACTAAATGCATCGGGCATTTTAGCAGCTCTGTGTGGTTGACTCCTAACTTGTCAAATAACTACAGTGACTGGTGTTAAATTGCACAAACAGTTCCATTTGTCACTGCAAAAACAAAGATGTTTTGTTTGTCTTGTTAACATTTGTATTCTATTGAACATATGGATTCACTTAAACAAAATATAAAATACAGAGTTCTGTGTGGTTTAGGTTTGTCAAATAAGAATAATGTATTGTACAAATTATATTTCACATTGTTTTATTTTTACATATTGGATAAAAATGTGTAAAAACTGGATATAGACCTACAGAGTGTAGGTCAAAATACTGGGGTAAAATGCCAGTCAAAAAGTGTTGTGAAGAAAATTTCAACATGCTCAAATGGAGTTTGATACAATAACACTGGACAGACACGTGATGAGGGAAATCTACCGAGTGAAAGGTGTCAAAATAAGTTTCATTAGGTCTTAGAGGATAAGCTGTAGTTTTTATTAGTGGAAACGATGGCACATGTCGCCATCACCTCCAGTACAGCAGGTGGAGACATTCGCAACCATTCGGCTGTTTGATACTAGCAAAACTACAAATGAAATATGACAACAAAAACCAGGAAGCATTACCTAAGGTCCGATCCGATAAGATGAGACAGTTGAAACCAACCACATGGATTTCATGTCATGGGATTTCGTTTTTCGGATGCGGTTTTAAGCTAGTTAGCTAGCTGGATTGTGTGCGGAGTCCCGTTAATTATGAAGAAAACAGTCATCAGAAATAACCGGCATCGTTTAGCACATGTAGCTGACGCTTTAACTAGGAAATGCCTCAGGTCCTAAGCAGTCACAAGGGCAGTTGACTTACCTTTTGTTTTTTTAAGTTACAAAACATGTTGGGAAACTATGCACTAACGTTCGCTCTTCTTTCGCTGGGACTGTGGCGACTGTCATGGCTCTGCTTTGGGTAATGTTCTAGTCAGCTTGCATCTTAGTTGGTCAACTTTTCTGTCGCGTATGAGGTTGGAAGAGTGAAGAGAAATGGATGGTGTGATCACCCTCAGCTCCGACAGTGAGAACGACGACTCTGATGTGGAAATAGTCGGATCCTACAGCAACATCATGACCAAAACTGAGCTCTTGCCCCTCACAGCGGTGCGAGTTGACGTTGGTGCCGTGACGAACGTCAACGTCCCAACGGTAAACTGAGAAAGTATTCATCGTTTGTGTACAAACCACTGATTACTACCCAAAGGTGTCATATAAACGAGAAAACAGTCAGAAACGGGCATGTTATCATAGGTATCCACGGTGTGCTCACTAGCTCCGCCCTCAGTCAGGTAAACTTATACTGAAGTGAAACTATTCTTGGTGACTTGTCAAGTTCGAAGAATCAGATAAGACCAAGCTAACGGCTGGTAAGCAGTAACGCTAACATAACTATTTCTATCACGGAAGACCAAACCAAAATGCCAAACCATAATATGTTATTTGGCTAGTCATGTTGTTATTATACAAGAACATCTTTCAATGTAAAGTTTTAAAAAATGTAACTTTGTTTAAGCACTGTCTGCTCCCACAAGCTGGGTGTTGTAAATACTGAAATGTTACATTATAATCTGAATGCTAGCTACTGAGCTGATAACATTACCTGAAGGTTAGCATTACCCTGGTCAGCATAAATCATGTGTTAACTATTTTAGTATTCATGTGTTTATTATTTTACCATTATTAATATCAGTGGGCTGTATTAATTTGTGTTGCTAAGTGTAAACATTTCCTGCATATTTTTTTAAGTTGT
>JAPZDY010000026.1:11151219-11164556 GCA_029783645.1 Ctenochaetus hawaiiensis | reverse complement strand
ATCTTTTCACATCTGATTAACATTTGCTAATATTGTTGACAAACAGGATTGCAAATTATTAAGGATACAATGCTCTGTATCTGGACGCCTTTTCATGGTTAACCTTTTATACCAATATACTGGTGCAGATTGTGATATGGCAATATTTTCCTAAAATCCTTTTAGACAGTATTATTAGATATTCTAACGAAATATACAGTAAATGTCTGTTTTTGGCTGTTAAGCAAATCCAGAAAATCAATCCATAATGGCCCAGTACATCCAAAGGGGAAAAAAATGATAGCTCCATGTCAGGGTTACAGCAAAATGAGAGTTGTACTGTACAGTATATAATGTCGTATGAATTTAAGTTACTTATTATAGTACATCAGCTCTACTAACAATACAGACTTGAAGCACAAGACTGAAGCACAAGCGGGACAACTGTATATTTGTTTTTTCTTATCTTATGGCAAAGACAATAAAAGATAAGATAGGACTATGAATTTTCTTACGACTACATATAAAAGTATCACAAGGGAGCTCATTGTCAAAAGACTCGCTTCCGTGTGTGCCATTGCTTTCTAAAAATAATGCTGACACTGGCCTTTCATTCACCAGCTGACAAGACATCATAATCTGTAGTGGAAGGGCTAGAGCAAGCAAGTGCTAGTTTGTATTAGCCTAAGGTTTCACATTGTTACTTTGCCTGTAAAACATCTGTGTCAACTTCATGTGAAATTTCAATATGCAGAAAGTTGGGGTATAGAAATAATTGAAAATGTGAATTGATTTTTTTACATTAAGCATAAAAAAAATTCATGTGTACTGTGTTACAGCCACAGTAGTGCTTATTATAATATAGTATGTGTTATTTCAGTGTAAAAATATTGGTTGCTCGAAATATTTTAACTCAGAAATCTCAGGTAAAGTAACAGATGTGATTACAATAACTTATGGTATTAAACTGGCATGTTATGGACCAAATTTTCCACTTCCTTGCTATTTGAAATATTCGCTTGTCATTTGACTTAAATTTCTGTTTATTTTTTCCCCCTTCCAGTGTTACATTGACCTCACAGATCCAAGATGGACTCTTCCAGAGCTAAAGCTGCGTAAAACACTAAACTCAACTGCCTTGCCGTTAGTAGATTTAACTGAGAGCAACATGGTAAATGAAACCGAACAGGAGACAGTGAATTTTTTACAAGATGACTGTCAAATAAAAGAAGAGGGTACAAATAAAATTCAAACTTCAAACAAACAAGATCTTAACTTACAGAAAAGCTCCTTAGGAGTGCCACCTGTTTTTGCATTACAACCAGACTGCTGTAACCCAGAGTCAAAGCAGATCTGTTTGAATTCCCAAAAACAGCACCAAAAGCAGACTGATGAAGCACATGATCACCCACCAAATGTAAAATTTAGTCAACTGTTTTTTCCTGAAACTCATGTCGCAGAGCTGGAAACTTTAGGGTGTTCTATCAACTCAACCAGAGACCACATGCAAATATCATTGCAACCCAGGCAACCAGACAGTAACAATGCAACGCCAGAATGCATGAGTAATTTTACCACATCAAATGGTCCTCACATGGAGCCTTCACTGGATAAGTTTCCTGCTAAGGTGACAGAATCTCATGTAAGACAAGAGCAACAAAAGAGCAGTAATGAATTTACAAGCCCACAAGTAAATGCTGAAATAGCTTTGCACCTACAGAGCTCAGCTGACTCTGCCTGCTCAAATGAAGACATCTCAGTTGCAACCTTGAAGACAAACATCACTCGTAATGAGATGGAGGACTTTTGCCCATCAATACCCATTGTATGTCCAACATCCCCGTCTTCATCTTACAGTAAAGCACTAAGCTCCTTCCAAAGTGAAGTCTGCCGCTCAGACCCGGAACAACCGGAAGTAGACCAAGGGGACTCTAGACAAAGCTTTCTCTCTAATTGCTTATCCCCTTATTTTCATCACAAAGGACTGAACCCTTCTCATAACCTTATGATAGGTTATGACCCAACACTCACCCCTGAGCATACACATGCTACAATTATGTCTGAGTGGCAGCCGGACAAAGTTCAGACTGATGAGGCTATGAGCACTTCAGACCTCTTGCGCTCTAGCATCCCTAGCAAATCCTCTTTGTCAGTGTCTAAAACTGAGGATGTGAATGACGGATCGGGGACATATGGAGGGGATCTAGGAATCGAAAGCCCAGTACCTTTTCTGTGGCAGCAGGGGAGTGATGGAGAACAGGGAGATGAGAGCAGATTTGATATGGACTTCAGAGCTGTCAGCAGAGAAGAGAGGCATTTTGTGTGCCCAGTTAGGCTCCGGAAAATAATGTCTGGACCAGCTCAAGCACTGGTGAGAGACATTTCTCCAGATGTTTATATTTGTATTTTTTCTGTTGCCTCCATTAACTCTTCTCACGGGAATATATGCTAGGCTGACTATACAGCACTTCTTTTCTAGATTGATGAGGAAGATGAAGGTTTTGGAGCTCCAGAGATGCTATGTCGTCAAAGCCTCAGCCTGGTTTACAGTACCATCGATGAGAACTACTCAGAGGGCACTTTGCAGCTCTTGTCTGACCTGCTACAGCCTGGTTACTATCCCCCAAAAGATATCACCCTCCACCTGCTGCGTGGCATTCTGCTGGACCCACAGTGTCCTTTTCATCTGTGTGTGCAGGCCTTTAATCTGCTGATCAGGACACAGAGGTGAGAAAACCATGGGGATTAGAGTTAATGTTAATGTGTTATTTGTTGTCTTTCCTGTTAAAAATCTTAAGCTGTTTTTTACATCCTCCTTTCCATCTTGTGTCTTCCTCTCTGAATTCTGAGATTAAAGCAGCTTTCTAATTGCAGACACCACATGGCTGATAAAACCACAGTTCCATGGGACTGGGAGTTGTTAACGTCAGTCATGGCAAAACAGGTACTTCTCAAGGCAACAAAATGTGTGAATACACAGTAAAACTGGGTGATATATAAATATTAGGTACCGTTAGTGTTGTTGAACAAGACATATTGAATGGGTTTTTAATGGTTATATCGTGATATCTCAGAAGGTGAATTACATCTAGAATAGACAATGCAATTTTCTTGGCATATTGGGTAGATTCATTTGCAAGGAAATTGTTGTGAAACCTACTAGAATTATGTATTCAGATTGTGATTTTTTAAAACTTTTCTTGTGTGTCATTACCTTCTTAACACACTAAAAGTCATGCCTAGATATTTTCTTCTGTCACTATCACTAAAATGGAGACATATTTAAAGCTGAATGTCTTTTTTGTAAGTTCAGTAAACCTACATGTCTCCTCTTGCTCCTGCAGGATCAAACAAAGAGATATCGATGTGAGATTGTGCGCATGCTCCTAGAGTACGTTGTGCAGACTTTGGAGGATGATTTCCAGGCCAAACATTCTACCTCTGCCCTACACCAATCCCTTGCCAAGGCCACGTTGTCCTGTGATCAGCAGTTTCCGCACGTCAGGTAAGTTTGGTAAACAGGAACCTGTATCCTAAGCAGACTATTTGACTATTCTCCTAAGCTTGAGTTACACACAGATTATATTTCAGGCATTCAATCAAAAACCCTATTCAAAAAACCTGTCTACTTCAGTACAGAGGAACTGGAATTTCAACTATGCCAACTCATTTCCAGGTTTTAGGACTCATATCTGTAACGGTTTGGAATTTGTAGTCTTGTGGTGCTGTTGAATAGAATTATGTTATTCTGATAACTGATTCTAATTTGAAGTTTACCTCATTTATTGAACTGAGGTTGAAAAATAGTACAATTAACTCATTATGTGGGTGATCACATTATTGTAAATAGATAACAATTTGAAAGGTTCCTTTTTATATTCTTTCGTTGTTAATAAAAAACAATTTATTTTTTGATAATGTGTTTTCCAGAGATGTCATCAAGTGGCTCTTTTCTGCCATTATGAAATCAACAGAGCTTGGAGAGAGTAGAGAAGCAGCCAAAGATAGAGATGAACAAATCAGGTAAATTAAAACGATAATAAATGTTCCTTGTTAGTTAGAACTAGTCTTTACTGTGAGCAGAATGGAACAACAGGTTATTCAGGTTAAGCGCTTGTTATTTCATCATGGTTGTCTTGTGTTTGTATTTTCAATGTTCAAGTTTTTGTTCCTTTGTCGCCTGCAGAATGGTGTCCATCTTCCAAAGGATGCTGTCCTTGGCTCTAGAGGCGGACCGTTCTCCAGCTCTTAACTCTGCCAAGCTGTCCCAGGAACTCTTCCATATGCTCATCGGCAGTATCCCTCTACGAGCACACAGGTAAGCAGGAGAAATAAGATGAGTGAAAGCAGGAGAAAGGAACAGCTTTGTATTTGTAAAAGCGTAAAAGGGATTTTTTTCTTTCCTTTCTTACCTTTCTCTGTGATTGTACCACTGAAATAATCATAGACCTTTGATGAAATTATCAGTTTGCCTTTGAGTGATACATTATTAAAATATGGCAAAATATCGGTTATATGACAATCATTCACCAATGAGTTTTCCATCATATTGCACTAAAATTAATTTCTCCAATTGTAACATAGACCTAAATTTTATTTAATCTTATTATTAAAAAATATTGAACATATCAGATATTGAAATTAATTTTCATTTATGTAGTAATCTTCATGCTTTAAAAACTTCAATTGCATCTTAAATGCATGACTCGAGTTTTGTACAATTAACCTCAGAAGAAATATATATACAGTCATCCAAATGAAAAGCCTCTAAGCCTCTTTTCCCAAGTTTTTCAGGCTATCACTGACCAATGTGTTCCTGACACTCAGGATGTTGTTGTTGGAAAGCCTGCAGAGCAAGCTGCTGAGATGTAAGCTGTTGGAACATCTGTTGGACTATGCATGCCCACTGAAAATATCTCTGCCCATGTCACTCAGTCTTCTTCTTCACTTTATGAAGAACTGCACTCTGGCACCAGATCCTACGGTGAATATCACTCATGCATCTTGTTTTTATCCTTACTTTTTTAATTGCTTTTCACATATTGTTATTACATATTTTAGAAACAGAGTTTGAGGATAGTGTCAATCCCTCATTTTTTTATTTATTTATGATAGCTTTCAAAGAAAGGTTTTTTGTCTTTTTTTGTTTTTTGGGGAAGGGGTCTATGCTTAAAACTCAGCCCAACAAGTGACTGTTAATCCATGTGCTCCGTGACTTTATCTTCCAGGACGGTAATGAGAGATGGCAGAGGTGGGAAGAGTTAGTCCATCTGCTCTGGATGTTGCTGCTCAGCTACAACAAAGCAATGAAAGGTGAGACTTTGTTAAATACCAGTACACTGTGCAGTAGTATTTGCTATGATAATAATGAAATAACTCCCTATAAATGCTGTTAAATTGCAGAAAGAATTGTTCCACAATGAAAAAACAAATGCTCATTGTACTCAACATAATGTCTTGTTATTGAACAAATCTCAAAAAATGTGGTGAGTTGGGTGATCTTATCAAAATCAAAACCAATATCTTGACTGACCGGGCCAGCTTTTTCAGCACTGTGCCTCCAGGAAGCAGACAGTGGAGCCTGTGGGAAACCTCAGACTCCAGTGAATGTGCAAAATGTGGTGCGATGCCATCTGGGATTGAACTAAGCTGTTTATTAGAATCTTTCTCATGCAGCAGAGAAAGAAAAGCGGTCCGTGCAGAAGTTCTTACTTTGGTTAAAGAGGATAAAACAAGAGAGATTTGCCAGATTTGACACAAAATAAAATGCAGAAGTGCTTAAGTCAATTTGTTTTTGTCTTTGACATTTAAATACTGTATTTAAACACTATGGTATTTTGTTTCCTGTAGAATACCTCCAAGACATGAAGTCAGATTCAGAAGTACTAACACTTTTTTTTTTTCAAATTTTGCCTCTTTGCACCACTCAAATGGATTTCAAATGAAGCAGATGTGGTTTAAGTGTAGACTTTAAGCTTAATTCTATGAATTACACAATATTGTGTTAACTATTAAAGAATATCAGCCATATAGTCTCCTTTTTTGGAAGGCTCAAGGTTACTGGACTATCGACTGAGAAAATGTTTTACTCATTCTTTTTTTTATTCCATGTCAAAACAGGCAGATAAAAATTCTGGAGTTTGTTACAAATGTTAAACTTGCATTTGCTAGTTGGTCCTTGAATGTGTCAGTGCAAGTGAAGGAGGCCATCAGTGGACTGAAAAAACAAACAAACAAACAGACAAACAAAAAATACCCCATAGACAGCAGAAACTTAAGGAGCAGCCGAATCAGTGTACTGGTGAGTTTATCAACCCCCAAAAGACTGGAGAGACCATGAAAACATTGAAAGTAGATGATTGCAAAACTCTTTTCTTGGTGAGGGGAAAAAAAAACATCTAATTCAGTTTTGAACACTCTAATAGAAGTAAACATGTCATTTTTAAATCTAGAGTCAAGAGATACCTTAATAAAATTAATCTAAATACTGATGGTTTACAACAAGGTGTAAGCCACTGTAAACACTGAAAAACAAGAGGCTAGATTAGACTGTGAAAACATCTGGAGAGAGCCTGTCTAGTTCAGGAACAAGATTCTTTAGACAGATAAAACTAGGATCAACTTGTGCCAGAATGATGGGGGTTTGGAGAAGAAACGGGTCATGATCTGAAGCATATCATATCTGTCAAAAATAGTGGAGGCGGTATTATAGCATGGACACGTGTGGCTATGAAAGGAACTGTGTCACTGGTGTTTGTTGATATGAATGCTGATAGAAGTAACAGGGTGAATTTTGATGTGTTTTGGGGCATTCTGTTTGCTCAAATACAGCCAAATGCTGTAAAACTGAGAGGCTGCAGTTTATAGTGCAGGGGGGCAATGACCCAACACATACTGCTAAAACAACCCTCAAGCTTCTCAAGGCAAAGAAATTGAATGTTCTTCAGTGGCCAAGTTAGTCATCTGATACCAACCCAAATGAGCATGCTTTTCACTTACTTAAGAAAAAACTAAAGGCAGAAAGACCCTCAACCAAGCAATGAGAATCTGCAGCTAATTCCTGTCAAAACATCTCAGGAGGAACCTCAGCATTTGATGGTGTCTGTGGGTGCCAGACTTCAGGCTGTCGTTGACTGCAAAGAATTTTTCCACAAGTCTTAAAATAATCCTTTATTTTTAATTTTATATTTAATTTGAATTTGTTTTTAGTCCAAGTAACTTTGAGCTTCTGAAAATGGAGGTCTATGTGTAAAAATGGGTTTTCGTTCCTAAACATTTGATGCAAAATTTGTGTTTAACCAGTTGAATTAAAGCTGAAAGATGACACTCAACACATCATATCATGACTGCTTCATTTCACATTTTGATGTAAAAAGATAAAAATAAGGAGGAAGGAGAGAGATGCTTAGTAGAGCATATCTCTGAATATTTTACAACACAGCAGTTTGTATAATTATTTCCTTTGACTCTCCCAAATACACTTTGGTTTACCCCAACTTCTTTTATCTGACATACCCAGGCTACCTGTGCAGCTCAGTCACTGAACAGAAAGGCAGAGTTGGGACTTTGGTCTACAAGCAGGATGATAAAATAACTAAGCCCGCTGTTCTTGAAGCTGTGGAGGCCTTCCTGTCCAGATCTAAGGCTGACCTTGGACAAGCTTTACCTCTTCATGTGGAAGAGTCCCTTACTTATTTGCAGGATCACCTCCTAGATGTGTGTCAGTGTTGAATTAAAGGACTCTTTGTTGTGTTGACTTTCTTTGATCAATTCTAAAGCATTGTTTTAATATAATATTTAATAATTTTGTATGACTTTTTTGTACTTTTTTAATTTTAAATAAAGGCTGTGCCTTATTGATTCTTTTGAAGTTGAATGTAATAATATCTCAGCACCAATGACTGAACCTCACGAGATCTGTCTGTTAAACTCTTGAAGTTTGCAGATAAGATGCCAGTCAGCAGCTTCATCTGAGAGGGCGAAAAGTCAACATACAGTCAGGGGGAGTGATAGCAGGCCCTCTAATTCACTCACATCAGCCCAGAGCTGAACAGGCCCAAAACTATGGAGATGACAGTGGACTTGATGAGAACCCACGCCTTTTTATTTACCATATTCAACAACGGTGTCCACTGTGGAGATATTCAGGTGTCTAGGATCAATAATCTCCAAATCAAGACCTTTGTACACATATTTGGAGAATATACCCAGTTCTAATTCTGATCTGGTTTATCTTAGTAAATTATACTGTCTTAAAGCCAGCAAATATTTTTTTCCCAATTTCAAGCTCCATCTTTCTTGAATCCCCATACAGATGCATCATTCATCAAGCTTTGATTGACTACACAACAAATTGAGAACATGGTATTTCTGTTTACCATCCATAATTTAAATACAATCCACAAATTGAACTGTGGTGTCTATACATCCATCTCATGGTCCATCATTCATCACTTAAGGATTTTATTTACTCTGGCTCAACAGCTGGTTGGACAACCTACACACTGGCCAATAGGGTGAAGCGCTGTTATTGGTAGAGAAAAAAAATCCTTACAGTCGCCATGATACAGCAGCGGAAACGGGCGAGAAGTAGCTAGAAAACAAAAGAGAACACGCAGTCGTCCTCGCGATTTGGTATGCTCTTGCAGGTAAAAATGGAATCCTTTCTTTAACACCCAAACTATTTTCATTCATTTCGTGCAAATCCTATTCAGATATTTTAAACAATGTGGGCATTTTTCAAAGTAGGACTTATTTGAAAAGGAAGTCGGTCAGCTTCGAGTAATTTGGATCTGTTAGCTTGTAGCTAGCAAGCTAATTCCTGCTAAGCTAAATAGCTCGCATTTGCTTGAAAAGCAAGCATTGTTAAGCTTTGGAACCCCGTTTACTCAATGTTTATCTCAATGATAGTGATTTTTGCTACCAGAGGCTACCTAGCGACAGCTAACTAATACGCTGTTTCGTGGCCTATTGTTAATACACAAGTCAATGCTTTGCTATTATGTAAACAACAGTTGTACAGATTCTCTTAATATTATTTTGCGCTCTATTTAGTAACTTGCTCAGGCATTGCATTAAAGTGTGCCAATTCCTCATTGTCAGTAAGTTATAGCGTCTCCGTTTTCCATCTTTGTTAGTTAGCAAGCGAGCTAGCGTTAGCTATTTAGCGTTTGTTATGTATAGTTTGATAGCTGCGTTACCTATTTAGGTTAAGCTAGGCTAATCAGCTAGCGGCAGTAAGAAAAAAATAACCTTAATGTTTATTTAGTCAAATTGCGTACGCAATAATAAGTTATTTAAGGACAGTTATTTAATATTTCAAAAATTCTTTGACCAATGAAAGCTTCACACAATAGTTAAAAGTCTAGCTAAGCGTGGAAAAATACTGCACCACGTTGTTGACTTTATGTTGATAATTATGTAACTTCAATTAAAACGCTAGATTTATAGGAACCTGTTTAAGTGTTAAGTATATTGCATCATAAACTATTGACTTTGGCGTGTAATTAACCATATTTTCATCTATAAAGCGCTCTTTTATTTGTAAATGTTATATTTAATATATTTTGTCAACATACACCCACATGGGTGTATTAAATCTCTCATTAAAATACTGGTTCCTGTCAAGTTAGATACATAATTTCTAATCATAATCAGAATAGTTAATCTCTTAAATTTAAGTATAATAACCAAATAGTTTCATGATTGATGGCATATTGGGTAATATTTGATTCCAGTTGTGAATGGAATTCAAATGCAAGATGATCTCTATAGTGTTATAGGAATGCCCAAGGAAAAATATGACCCGCCAGATCCCAGGCGGATGTACACAATTATGTCCAGCGAGGAGGCAGCCAACGGGAAGAAGTCATACTGGGCTGAGCTGGAAATAAGCGGTAAGTATTGTCAAGGAGTTACTAGTTTTGTGGGTAAGGCAGTTGTACATGATTTTATGTTGTCATAGAGCTTAATTATATAAAGCTGTTTTCCTTAACTTGTAGTCTGTCTTTGTATTCTGCCATAAACGTCATACCAGAAGGCGCAGCTAATTATTCACCGTTACACAATTCACAATTATTCACTTAATATTCACTGTTCAAATCACATGCGTGTCCAACATTGTAGCTCTGCACATCATAATTATTCTTATTTTAAGTTACTTTGCCAAAAAGTAGTTGGATGAACTGCTTCGCATTTAAAATAGTCATAAAAAGTAGTATTAGATGTCTATCACAGTTTCCCAGAACCCTAGGTGAAGTTTCCTGTTTGATTCAACAACCCCACAAAACCCAATAATATTCAGTTTATTTTCACAGATAATAACCACTGTATGTTGGGTATTTTCCCTCAAAGTAAATTTAAGCACTTACCCACTAACAAACTTGTTTCTAGTTTATTTACCTTTGATTCACTAGTCATTTATTTGACAGATCTTTTCATCTCCAATACCAAACTGGGTTTTGCAGAGTTTTAAATAGGTCACTGTACAATAACACTGAATTATCAATATGGTGGGCATAATCAATAGGCTTAACATAATTTTGTTTTTTTGTGTGGTCTTTCATTTTTCAGAATTGTATGTAGATCTATGATTATGCATAACATCATCTCTGTTATTTTGGAATTACTTGTTGTGTAGACTCCTTTGCAGCAATTGAAAACAAGTTACTCCAAGATTTTTCCTCTTGTGCAAGGGAAGTAATGGTTAGATGCTGGGACTTATTTTTCTGGTGTCTGTCCTTTTCTCACTGTCATTGCAGGCCGAGTAAGGAGTCTCAGCACAGCCCTGTGGTCTCTCACCCACCTCACTGCCCTGCACCTCAGTGACAACTCACTGTCACGCATCCCGCCAGACATTGCCAAACTACACAACTTGGTGTACCTGGATCTCTCATCCAATAAGATCAGGAGCCTGCCGGCAGAGCTCGGCAACATGGTTTCTCTCAGGTAGAGGATTTTAGGCTATACATTTGTGCCTTAATTCAGGCCCAACAGAAAGTCACAGGGCAGGTCTTGAATTAGATTTTTTTTTTTTTTTTGCACTCACACATGCAACACACAGGGGCCATTCATGGTGACTATGAGTTTTAAATGTAGTCAGACTTAATGGATGTCTGGCCTTTTTTTTTTTTTGAATTGGTGTCCTGAAAAAAAAAAGAATAGTCAAATCTTTACATTAAAAAGCAAAAGCATAATCTTACCTGACTAACAATATGATGAGTGAAATAGAGCCTTTGTCTCATTATCATGACATGGCAAACTAGTCTACTAGATTCAGACAAACAAAACATTTGTTAAATTGTGTGGTTTCATCACAGTGCATCCCCTGCGTGCTAGAGCATTGTCAGTAAACATCTGCACAAGTTAATAGAGCATTGATCAGAGAGTTGACTAATCTTGACACTAGCAATATGTGTTACTTTAACAATCCAATTTTGTAGAGTCGATCGTTGACTTAAAATCTCTGTGACAAAAAGAGATCCCACTGCTAAAGTAGTATATGGTGATGATTGAAATTATTAAAGGATTAGAAGGTTATTTTGACATCAAGGTTTCTTTTCTTAGTTCCTATTATTTCAATATATTTTGATGTTCAACAAAGTAGTATTATTAGGGAGAGAGACATTTATTAATAATAAATACTAAGGACTTCTACCTAGCAACATCACCGGTTGTGTCTTAGGAGGGCTGGTTTCTAATGATCAAATATCATTATGTCCTCCACAGGGAACTGCTTTTAAATAACAACCAGTTGCGGGTTCTGCCATTTGAATTGGGGAAACTGTTTCAGTTACAAACACTGGGGTTGAAAGGTGAGTGGCTTATTAGTGTGTTTTGTAGCCATTCCAGCCTTGAAATCCCATTATGGTCTTTGCAGTGATTCAGCTAACTTCGCTTTTCATTCACCAGGAAACCCACTTGCACAAGAAATTTTGAGCCTCTACCAGGAACCTGATGGCACACGGCGACTGCTCAACTACTTGTTAGACAATCTGGCAGGGGCTATCAAGCGCAGTGAGTTTCCCCTCTCTACTGGCAGTTTTAAAACTCGAAAAGGAATTGCATTTACTATCGATCTCTATATATATCACAAGGAGAGGGAATTAAGTTGCACAATGGAAATTCCAGATTTCAGATTGAAATGTAAAGTAATGTTGATGCTAGCATTGCAAATTGTCACTTGTTTTTATTCTCCTAACAGATGTTTAAATCAGTATATGTAGATGGGATATTGTGAACCAAACAGCTTAGTTGACTCCAGCTTTGTCCATTACATTGTCTAAGGTCTGTGTTCATGTGTCAGCCATGTTAAACCATTTTTGCTCTCTGCTCAGTACCAACAGAGCAGCCCCCAGCTCGGTCATGGATCTCACTCCAGGAACCAGACCGAACATGGCCCTCAGGTAAGGACATCATGCATGAAATACACCTTTATAAAAAAATAAAAATAAAAATCAGTTCACAGACACATATATTCACTGCTTACACAGATGTTTGTTTTTGTGTAAGCAGTGGCTGTACTTCTGGGTGCCAGTATTTTTGACTCTTCAAATGTAGTATGTGCACACTCTCAGTGGTTTAACAAAATAACAACAAAAAAACTTACCAAACATTTTAAAAAAAGAACAGTAGATCTCACTGAAGCAAACACAGTTTATAGTACTTTTGATGAGATGAGCATTTACTTGTTTTGGTTGACCCTGTTAAGGGTGGCCACAGTGGAACAGATACAGTCTGGTGAGGACTGATTGCTCCAACCACAAAAATTTCTAAATGGGTGGCGCTTTGTTTTGCCTTGTTTGTCTTCAACATGGACACAAGCTTCTTTATATCTTGATAAACAGTGCACTAAACTTCTGAAAACATTTGAGATGAGAGAGAGGCAATGCTGTAATAGGATATTGATTCATATTTTATCAATATTGCCTAGTTTAACAGTTTAATCTGATTTTTGAAGGATGGAGTGTCGCACTGAACAGACTAATTTGCATAAAATAGATGTTGAGTGGTGATTATGCAAATTCAGTGAGCAAGCAGCGTCTTTCTGCCTGTCCACCCATCAAAAAGCTGACTGCCTCTGCACAGAGCAAGAGGAGGGGGAGAGACCTCAGGGCTGTTTGCAAAAAAGCTCTTGACTGTGTATTCACTAGTCGATTTTTACAAATAACGTTGCCAAGAGGATCTGAAAAGTCCCTAAATTCAGCAAGAGAGTTGCCAAGTTGTCAACACCGAGGACAGGATCAGGTTTTGACTCAAAGTGTGCACAAAGACAAGGGGCTGTTCACAGGTGGTTCAGTTGTGTTTGTGGGAGAGAGACAGAGAGAGGTGCTGTAGCAAACAGTGTATCTATTTATTTA
>JAPZDY010000026.1:11136815-11147383 GCA_029783645.1 Ctenochaetus hawaiiensis | reverse complement strand
ACATGTGAGGAAATGAGACTCAAATATACCTTATACACAGGACAGCCTCAGATCAGTGGTTGCAATACCATTAATCACCTATAATGTTTCTAGTACTGGTCTCCTTGACGTCATGTTCTACAATAAATGTCTCTGTGTAAGACATTTGTCGTCTCCTGAACTCCTCATTCCTCCAGCTCATCTTTGACCAGATTTTCCATCACATGAGTCAGTCTGTTTGGCTACATCATTTCATTACGTCAGTAATGTGAAAAGCAATAGTTTTATCATGAGCCGTTATGGGACAGGGTTCCGATAATTTTGAGCCTGAGGAAGATGTTTATAAATCATCATAAATTATCTGCTTGCTTTTCTTCATTTATTCCCACCACTGCATACAAAATGTGTGTTGAGCCCGCTCTTTTCTGGTCTGGTTTTGTTTCCAGGTTCAGCGCAGTGCAGAAACACACAGTGGAGTTCAACCAGCTGGCCATGGCTAACTCCGAGGGCTCAGAGGCTATGCTGAACAGAGTGATGACCAAGGACAACATCGGAGTAGCAGTACTGCTCGAGCTTCGCAAAGAGATGATGGAGGTCTCCTGTGAGTAGACACCGACTTCTGTGATATGTGTTTTTCTGTAAGACTGCTGGTTTAACTCATTGTAAATTGACTTGGTCTGTTGTGCATTGTGTACTATTCTTTGGTCTCTCTGCTAACTGTCTCTCTTTGCTTTCAGCTGGAAAGTCACTTCACGGCATGGAAAAACAGTTGCTCCTGGTAGCCAATGCCCACATGCACTGGGACCCAGAGTACTCTGACGTCAAACTGGTCCAGACCATGATGTTCCTGTCAGAGGTGAAGAACATAGTGGACAAGGCCACACGCAGCCTCAAGTTGTCCTCCGTCTCTGGTGAGACAAATGCCATTCCTCTGGTGCTGTGCGCTGACCTCAACTCCTTGCCTGACTCTGGTAAGCATTGCTAAATTGTGCTGTGCATCTGACCACAGAGTTTTAATATAAATATCATTTGTCAATTTTAATGACAATCAGATACAAAATAGTAATCAGATTAATCATATAAAAAATTGTTCATTTATGAAAACAGTGGCATAGCTTGTGTTGTAGGGTGTAATTGAATAACCACTTTCATGTTACAGCTAATACTACTAATGACCTACAGCAACCAAATGCCATTTGGTGGTACCCATAGTAACAGTACAAACAGACTTTGCTTTGGGTTGCCATGACCTTAATATGCTACTTGACTTTTCTTGATTCTAATGAAGGTCACTTCTCATCTCTCTGTCCTGTTCAGGCGTAGTGGAGTACCTCAGTTCTGGTGGAGTGGACTGCACCCACAAGGACTTCAAGGAGCTCCGTTACAGTGACAGTCTGACCAAATTCAACTGCAATGGCAAGAACAGCACGTCCAATGGCATGATCACCCATGGCTTCAAGCTGAAGAGCGCATACGAGAACGGCCTGATGCCTTACACCAACTACACCTTCGACTTCAAGGTGACTGTACTGACAGCGTGCATGTTTTTTGCACAAACAGAGAAACACGTTTAACAATTTACAACATTAAATTTGTCCATGAATAGATGTACTTGTGTGCAATTACAAACTTAATCCTTTCCTTTTTCTCTCCTCAGGGTGTCATTGACTATATTTTCTACTCCAAGCCTCACCTGAACGTGCTGGGCATCTTGGGCCCCCTGGACCACCACTGGCTTGTAGAGAACAATGTCAGCGGCTGCCCACATCCCCACATCCCCTCCGACCACTTCTCCCTCTTCGCCCAGCTGGAGCTGCTCCTCAACGTGCCCCCCCAGATCAATGGGCTCCATATGCCTTCACGCAGGTAGTGAGTCCCTGCCACATCACCAGGGGGGAGCTGCAGCCACAGCCTCTCCCTTTCCAACCCTCCTCCCTCCCACTACCAGCTCCTCCCTCCACCAAAAAGGAGGAAGACAAAAAAACACAACCTGTAAAATATTCGTACAGTGAGGTCTGGCCGACAGGGATTTCGTATGATGTTATAGATATTCTATATTTTTCATTTTTCTTTCTCCGTTTTCCTTTTATGTTAATTTTTTAACTGCTCGATTCAGTCCTGTTCTTGAATCATATTTTGTGTTTTGGACTCCCTTTTTTCCTCAAATCCTCACACCCACCCACTTTGCTTCTGTCTTTAAAAAACTCGAGGGGATGGTAGCTCATTCAGATTTGTCAGCATGGGGCACTGTTTGGTTTAAGAGCAAGAGGGGAAACTTAGACGTGGCTGAGGGAACCACATTCACCTGAAAAGTTCCATAGCTGATTGTCTGCCTGTCTGTCTGTCCTGTACAAATCTGAAACCAGCAAAGACAGCAGACTTGTCAGTCTCAGACCTCCATCATTGGTATATGCTTGTTTCCTGCTGTACTCTGGGCAGCCAGCGTACTTTTCTGAGTCTGTTTGTTGAGTTGGGTGTCATTGGGTCAGAGCAGCTTTTACTTGGCAGTTCAGGGTCCCTGGAGGTGGATTTAGCGCAGCTTGTATGAGGTGAAATTTCCTGCTGTCATTCTGTGGTGCTTAGGCCATTTGTGTGGTCACGGCCTCCCGTGGTGCTACAAGATAGTCTACACCTCAGACCCCCAGACCTGGTGCATTAGCTAGCGAAACCCACTGATGCCTCAAGAGCCAGGTGTCTGAGGACTTCTTTTGGCCTCTTTGACATGGTTGTCATTGTAGTGGTAATTTGTCAAGGAGAGAGATGGAGAGAAACTGAGAGCAGCTACCATCCTGTTTGCAGACTGTTTCCCCCCCCCAGCTTGTATAGTTGATAAGCTAGTCCTGTGCTTAGGAGCTCATGTGGCCCACGTACCATCATTTTTGTTTTTGGTCAAGGGGCAAGGGATTTAGGCTGATGGGCATAGCATCGAGGGGCTTTCTCAAATCTTTTTCTTGTTTCGATTGCTTTTAGGCAGAGAGAGCGAGTAATGGCTGATACACAGGAGTAAAACCAGCATTCCTCTCACTGTCTGGAGTTGCCACCCAACTCCACACATGCAAGCTTACACACACACACAGATACACCCACACACTTGCATACACACATAACACAGGTAATTTGCAGGCAGATCTGTAGCACTGTCTCCGAGGCCAGTAGTGACTTTCCCCAGCCATAAATTCCATACACAGAAGCAGTGGTTTTTTCACAAGTGTTTGTACAGAATAGAAATCTAGACTCAGTCTTTACATGATTGTATATGAACCACAAAAGACCTGTTTTCTGGCGTTTTTTGTACTAAGAGTAAATTATGATCAGATTTGAGAAAAAAAAAGATTGTATTGTAAACTATGGCTAAATTTTTATCCAGTTAATGTTAAGATGAATTGATATTACCAGCTTGTACAAAAGACGTAAGAAGAGGTTGTTCAAGGCGTTCGCTGTCACTACTTTGCACTCCCTACAGATTAACTGTAATATATCAGTATTGTTTTTTTTTTCTCCCCTCACTCCCCCCCTCTCTGCCGTTTATTTGATTTGCCGGCACATTGCTGCAATTGTAAATAGACACTGAGTAAGCTCTGCCTGTTGCTTCTTGCCCATTAACAAAGCCATTGATCCACACTGCTGCCATCAGTTCAGACAAAAGGACATGCAAGGATGAGTCGCAGCCCACCAGTGACTCCACATCTGTTCATCTATGTATCTCACACACACACGCACTTTCACTAGTGGCGTGTGACTGATACAGCTCCTATGAATCCCACTTGTACAACAAAACATCGTGCCTCACTGTAGCAGTTGTCATTGTCTTGCACTATTTACGTACAACGAACGCCTGAACAACCTTTTCTCCTTTTATTTTTAAATACTGTTGAGACATTTGTGAAGATTTTATGTCCTTTTATTGGGTTTTGTTAATGTTGATTTCCTTTTTTATGAGCTGTGACAATGTTATGATGATGTGTATATCCTTCCTATTCATTGAGCTCTCTAGTAATCAGGTATGCTTTTTCCACTGACCCTTTCTCCTCACCTTAAGGAACATGAGTAGGATGTCTTATCTTCATTAAATGCGCACTCTCTGATTGTTTTGCTCCCTCCTTGTACCTTAGCACAGCTCCATGCCCAGACCCTAAAATACTTAGCCCGTAGCTCCTTTCCTGGCCACGAATTTTAAAATTTTCTTATGCCTGTCCATCATCCTATACCCCTAATATCTACCCTCAACCACCCAACCTCAGACTTTCCCTGCCCACTTTATTACTCAAGCTGTGTCTTTTAAACCCCCCTTGCTCAACCACTTTGTATAGTTCTCCTACCCTTGTCACTGCAGCTATAGTGCCATCTGTGGACTCCCTACCTCTTTAATGGAAAAGGTGGAAGGCCCACTTTGCTCTTGCTCTTGGAGAAACAAGGGAGGAGGGGCAGTGAGCTCAGCTGTTTCTCTCTGAAAGCCAGGCAAACGCACTGCTATGAATCATATTAGTTACATCCCAAACAAACTAGTGAAATCTGTCAGCGGAGAGGTGATTAGACAGCCATGCTTTTCCAAGAAATACAACGGATGATGAGCACTTAATAGATTCAGATGCAGCTCTCCCTTATTCCCTGTTCCATCGATATTAGTGAATGAAGATCTCATTAATTAATTGTATATGCTGAGATGACATTTTCCAAGCAAGAGGGAAGCAAGTAAATAGGAAGTCTAAGTTTAGTCCTCAGATTAAGGTCTCTTGTCCCATTTTTCTCCCTACATGTTTGTTTTTTAACTTTTGTTTGTTTGTTTTCCAGTGGAAACCAATGTGTCCAGTTTGTTTTTTTTTTTCCTGAATGGCATTAGTATTGTAGTAGATTAAAAGGCTAGCTTTTTTTGTAAAGTGTGAATAAAAGATGTATCTCATGTTTCCTTTTTAAGAAGATATTGAATTGTGTTGTTGTGTAAATCATGAATTCAATGACGGTGTTATGTTTGCTGCATTGTCTTTACTTTTACTCAGTACTTTTTTTTGCATATACTCTTTAGTCCCATCACAAACCAAATCCTCTGTAGAAATCATGATGAGACATTCTCTTGATGGATGGATTGATTAGAGGAATTGAATGTTCTGGATGAAAACCTCCTAGAATGAAGGATTGGGTGCTTAGAGGAGAAGAAGTACCTGCATCATTGGTATCAGTCAAAACTTTTCAGCACAGGGATATTCAGTTTTATTTTTTCTTTTTTTTGTACTTCTCAGCTTTATTTTGGATGTTGCATGGCACTAGCTGGAGAGTGCTAGTGCCTGTAGGTTAGGGCAGCAGAGCTGTCTTACTAGTGGCTGCAGTTCACTGTTCTGATGTAAAACTTGTTCGTAAGACTAAGCTAATGACCTGCCGCTGGTCGCTAGACTAGTCCTGTGATGATTTTTGAGTACTACTAGTCCATCTCACTCTGTTCTTGTGCATCACAGTGGTTGAATCTGTTACACTAGCTAGATACTTTTGATAGTCACTGATTTGAATCTTCAATCTTTTTCCGTTGTCGACTTACCCTCCTCTTCATCACTCTCTCGTTAAACCAGCGACTCTGGCTTCTGACTGAAAATTTGGCAAATTGCAGAGCTGAGTTATGTCACCCTGTAAGCTTCGGCGAGTGATCACATTGTTGGCTGTGTACTTTCCACTGTTGCATTGTGTTTCATAGTTGGCTTGTTAGGCGTAGAGTGATTTCCCAGGCTGCATCTCTTTGTAATGGTGCACACCAAAGCTGCTTTTAGTCAGTTCTCTGTCGTAGAGCGATTTCTTTCACCAGTCACACGTTTTTTTTATTTTGATTTCTTTTTTGTTTAAAAATCCAAATCATAGTCTCCATGAAATGTTAGGGCTGTAAGGAAAGCAAGGTACTTTTGTCCTTTTCCTTGAACTACATTAACATGTTGCATCCATATTCACACTTGTCACGCTTGTTGGAGTTTGGTGAGTTCAGTTTCTCAACTTATCATAAATGCACCCTTTCCCCCCCAAAAAAAACTTGGCAATAATACCCAGAAACATTCAGACACACTCAGAATGGGTTTTTAAATGTCTTATCTGGAAAATGTAGCTATTTTCATCTTTCAAACTGTTTTTTCTTTTTTTCTCTCCATTTTTAACCTTTTAGACCGTTGTTACCTAAGCACCTTTTATGCTTTGTTTTCTCCTTCTTTCCTCATCCATCTTGTATATTTGCTCATCTCTTTTTCCCTGCCGATCTAGTGGTAGTTGTTCAATGATCAGGATTGTCTATCTGTAGTCAGCTGAGTACATATATTGATCTGTGTCACTGTGTTTATGCACTGGACCAACTATTGTTTACCATTCATGAAATACCAGCAAAAAAAAAAAAGAAGAAAAATGACAAAACACTTGCACAATGTTGTAGAATGTCCATTAACCCAGATGAGAAATCAAGGCAGCTGTTTTCAAATCAACACATACTGTTTTAAAAAGAAACTGAATGGTAAACAATGCTTTCTGTTGTACCCCTTAGCCGTCCTCTTGATTCTCTTTGAACTAGTTTTGTTCTTTTATTATTTTTTTCCGTTTGACTACAGGTTCTGCTTGTTTCCTTTACACCTACCTATGTATTTTCCTACTTCTGGTTGAAAATAAATTCTATATTATCTGTTTAAAGCTGTGTCACCTCTTATTCTTTGCAATGGATATTGGAAATAAATTCTATATCTGTTCTCCTTGTATTGCCTCCTTTTGCTTCTGTGTTTTTTTCCCTTTTTTTTTTTTTTAAATCTTTTTAGTCTTTCTCTGACTTGATTTGACACAACACAAACAAAGTGACTGGATTTCTGATCATTTTTCCTTTCTTCTCAGTCTAGTGAGTTTTTCAGCAAATTTAAATTTAGGAAACCTCCTATAAGAGCCAATTCACACCACACAGTGACAACCATTACATATTACATGACAGTGTAGCTTTCTAAAGTATAATTATAAGCAAAGTATTGTGATTCATGTTGATGCAGGCGCATCAAACTGCAGGTGGAAGTTGCATTAAGAGGCCCAAAAGCATGCAGGTTTGCAGGTACCAACTGAATTCTGTATCAGTATCAGTAAGATTTTGGCTATAATAAAAATCTCCATGCTCACAGCTCTGTGACACAAACATGGGTTACAGAGGCCATCTTGGTTGAATCCTTTGTCTCAGCAAGTGCACTCACACCCTGAGGCGTCCTTTCATTAGACATTGAACCGTTATCAGCACCACGGGTGCTGTTTTATAGCCGAGCCTGACCTTTGATTGTCCTCCAGGATGGCAAATGAAAAGAAAATTCCCCATTGGGGATCAATAAAGTTTGACATTAACATTTAATACCTAAAATAGCCTGAGGATGGCAGTCTGTGCATTGTCAATTTCAGACACATGGTGGAGCCAAAGGATCATGTCCGAACAGGCACTGAAAACTAATCATCCCTGTCATCTGCTGGAGGAGTTGCAAGGTCTAACTCATGAGAAACAAGTCATTTCTCATAAGTTGAAGTGAAATTAGAGGAAACAGGAAGTTTTGCAGGAAGGTTTAATAAGAAAAAAGAGGAAGCACAATAAGTTGGTTTCAAAGTTTCATCATAATATGTTTCTTTTAAGAGGTATGAATAAAGTTCTGTCTTTTAAATTGTAGTTAGAGATGCAGAAGAGTTTTTTTAATCAGTTAAGATCATCACATTTCTCATGCTGACATGATTAGTTTATTCATCACCTAGAAGACCAACAAACAGCTACTGGGCAATAGTTATGTCAATAAATTACATCTTATAATATAACAATTGACATAATTTGTCAAACACAAATGTCAAACATTCATTGGTTTCCTCTTTTCAAATGTGCTACTTTCCTCTGTCTTATTTACTATAAATACATTTAAGTTTTGAACTTTTAATTATTGGACAAAACAAGTTATTTCAAACGTATTGTGAGCTTTGGGATGAATCATTAATACAATCTTAAGTCTCAATATTCTATATGATCCTGCCCTAACCACACTCCTAATAAAGCCCTTTAATTGAGTCTTGAACAATAATTAATCATTTTTTGTGTCTGCTTTGATATGTAATTTTTAATATATTTGTTATTAGTTAAGATTCCCTTCATATCACAAGTACGACTGTGTGGGGTGGCAACAGTGCGGCACATGTGCAAGAAATTTTTGTTTTCTCAAACTTTATTCTTTAAAGTGACTTTAACTTCTTTATAATTTGTTTATTATATCTTGTAGCTTTTATAAAAATATAGAAGGAATTTATTTTTCCTTAAGGTCATTTTAGGAAAAGGTATAAAAAGGTTGTGTAAAAAAATATTATTTGGTTGTTTTTCTCTGCTATTAAACTTCATTTTGTAACATTAAGACATCAGGAGGGTTCATCTACAATGACAGCCTAATCACCAGAACAACTGCTGGGTATTGTATGTTGACAGATATGTTGAAACTTTCCATTTTAAAATTTTTAATTTTATGTTGTGACAACACTGTGGTGGAGTTCTGGTTAGACACAAAAACCCACTTGGGTAAGATTGGGGGAAAGGATCATGTTTTGGCTCAAAGTACTGAAAATGCCACAGACACAACTGGAAAATGTCCTGATGTCTCTTAAAAAAAACACCCCAATTTGTCAGACATAAACAGAAGCTGAGGGTTTCTTTTTGGCAGCCTTTTCACCGAGCTTTTACACTCCTCTTGCTCATATGTAGGTAATCTGGACTAAGTCACTTCACTAGGTGTTGTAGAAATGTTGATATCATCCATATGTAATGTGGTCTGCAGAAATGTTCAATAACATTTTTAATTTATTCTGATTAAACTTCAAATTTGATTTAATTTTCCACAAAGCTCATGAAAAATGTTCATTAGTTGCGGCCATAGATCTGAGTGGAATGTTTGCTTTAACAGACAGTTCAGCACTTTGTTAACTTGTCTCTTTTCGTCATGCTCGGCCGGCCATGAAACAACACACAGTGCTGGTAGGAATGCTGCACAACTGGCCTTTAATCAATGTGGTATTCACTGAGCTTGTTGGTTGTGTTTGTTGACTGTTCAAACTAATTACCATTTTCTTCAAACTGTTTGGCTGAGGGTATGTTTTACAGAACACAGTGGAATCGCGCACTAAAGGGCTGCAGCTGCATCCGTGAAATTAGCGCTAGTTAACAGACCTGCAGGGATGTGAGCCGCCATCTCTCCTCCATAAAGGAGCAGCACATGATGAAGCTGCAGCGAGAAGAAACCTGGGAGACTCGCGCACAAGTGGAAGTAAATGTTCAACAGATGCCCACAGGAGGGCCGGGAACAGATAATGATAAAATGATGTGAAGTTCTATAAAACAAAATCATTATCAACAACAATTAGTCAGATTTTAGCACTTTATATGCATGTAGGGTCAATTAGGCCTGTTAATGCAAGAGGAGTTGCGTGCAAAGAGCCACAAGGCTTCCTGTTGTTACCCTGAAATGGACTGTGACAGTAAAAATGATTCTCACCTGATTGTGCTCATATGGAAAGCAGCCTTTTTAAACATGCAGTCTTTATTCAGTTAATCTGTTTTAAATGAGAGTTAGGAAGTTGGAAGAGAATATTGCAGGCTATCCAAGAAGCAATTTTCCCTCTTAGGGTCATGAACTATATCTTGTTTTCGGTGGAATTTTCTTGCAGGAACAGCTGTCCAAATGTATGTCTGTGTGTGAGCGGACATTAGAGAGAACCGAGGAGTATTTTTGTTCAAGTAGAGAGAAAGACGACAGATTCCTCTTTACTTCACCCCAGTGTTTGCGGCCTGTCTTGTGTTGACGTGGCAGCATGATTGCTAAGCCTGTAAAGTCCTTTGCAGATGTAGACTCTTTCTATCTCTCCTCTCTTGTTCATGCTTGTTTTCCTTCTTCCCCATATCCTCCTCTATCCTTCCTTCTCCACTCAATCATCCTTTTTTTATCCTTTTTTTTTCTGGAATTCCCACCAGTGTGTCTAAGTATGTGTGTGTGCATGACTACTAGGCCAGTCGTTTGAGTGATGTTCAGCCAACTTCTCCTAACACGCTCTCAGAATACTTCTTTGGGCTCCATGGTTGCGGTTTCAAGTTGTTAAGCTCCAGAAATGAGCACATGAAATATAGCTGTGTGTGTGTGTCAAACGGAGGCTGGACCTGCCAGACCCGACACACAGCCAACACAGCAGGCCTGAGCGGAAAATTTCCTGATAATTTTCTGTGAACATTACCTCTGGATGATCCTGACCTTAGCTACGAACCTGAACAGGGACAGTATACAGTGAAAAACATTCAATTGGCAATAGCTTCTACTATGGAGGGGGAAGCCACCTGAGCATATGCTGGTGTGTAAAACAGCACATGTTTGTGTCAGTGCATGTGTGTGAGTTTTATTACCCTCGTTAAACTGAGGGGTGTGGTGTCGTCCTGTTAGGGAGGAAGGTGAGACCTGACAGTTATGTATATGGGCTTGCAGCAGCTCTGGATGGAGGATGTGCACTGCAAAACATTGTAAGTTAGTTTAACTTAAAAAAGTTAACACGTTGCTTGAAAATATTTCAGACATTAAAAAATAAATGCATGA
>JAPZDY010000026.1:11117170-11135949 GCA_029783645.1 Ctenochaetus hawaiiensis | reverse complement strand
TATTTCAGACATTAAAAAATAAATGCATGATTAACACTGTTCAAAATATTATCAGAAGACAGAAACATGACTTAGTTTATACTATAACAGCAGGCTTCCAGTTTTCTTTCAAATACACAAAAGGGTCTCTAGAGAGTTATAACACTTAATCAATGCATGCTGGGAAGTCTGTTAACAAAAGCAAGTCTAGATTCTGTTGGGGCCTTAGCCACAAATTTCAAGGGAGCCCCTCCAACCTGCATTTATCACTTTTATAATGTGAAAACAACAGAAAGTATGAAATCAAAACTTTAAAAAAAAAATTCCAAGTAACACAATGCAGTGAATCTACCTTCAGTCTAAGCTAGCAAGCGAGTTTGGCCATCATTAATAGATGAGAAATTATAAACATCATTAGTCCAATGAATTTTTTTTTAAAAAAGAAGTATTCAGTTGTTCACTTTTATGTATAAATTTTACACAAATAATTAAATGTCAGTGGTTACAAGTCAGATTCTTCAAATTTCTCAAATAAGATTTAGTTATTGTAAAAATTTGTTAGTAGCTCAAAATGAAACTGGATTCAAAAATGTAGACTAGTCGTCTATTCTGAAACATTGTGCTTCATGTCATTAAGAATTCAATATGTCATAAGTAAAAATTAAATGTTAAGTTTTTATAGGAAAATAAAAGTACAAAATGAATAAATGCCACAGTTAACAGAACAGTAATTCAGCAGCTTTACCAACAGATTAGCAGGCAGCTAGTGAAGTAGCTGGCAGAGTTAGCAACCAGCTGACAAACAAAAGGTACCACATGATTTTACTAAAAAAAATGTAAAAAAAATTCTCTCTAATGTTTTACAGTGTATGTGTGTGTCTGTGTGTGTGTGTGTGTGTTATAGGGCCTTTTCCTGTGAGAGCAGGGTGGCCAGGTGGCGTACTGACCAGATGTGATGTATTAACGGAGGTCACCTGTTGTCTGGGGTGCAGGGAGGTTGAACTCACTGAAACTCACCCAACATGTAGCTGTTACCTAACGGCTGCCTTCTCCTTCTTCTTAAACAGAGTTTGTGTCCACGTGTGAAGAATTCAACACTTAATGGAAAACAATATAAAGTCTTTTTTTTAATGTTCTGCCCATGTTCCTTTATTATGACTCATAGTTTATGGGACGGGAACAGATAATAATAAAAATTACGTGCTCTTAAAGGTCCAGTGCATCGTATTTTTCTTACTATTGGATTCAGAATGAGCTCTCTTAAACATATTTTAAGATGCTAAGTGCTGTTTATGTCATGTGGGTCATAAAAAAACATCATAAATGTCTGTGCAAGGCAGACAGACTCACTCTCCAGGAGACTTGCTCTGCTGCACAGTTGATCTATTTGTGATTTTTATGTTTTCAGCAGTCAGCTCAAACATAAACAGACTGTCCTTTTGAAAACTCAGGTGCAATTGTGTCTCCTCCTGATTAGAGTTATTATCTTGAAGAAAGAGAGTAGCTCTTTAATGATAAAAAAGCAATGAGGATTTCTGAAGCCTATATCATAAATTTTTAAGGTCCAGTGTGTAAAATTTAGTGACATCTATTGGCGAAGGTGCAGATTGTCACTTAAGTCCCCCCAAATCATACACACTGGACCTTTAAGATCATTGGACTTATAACAGCAAGTTAAAATAATAATCAAAGAGAAATGCTGTCATGTATTTTAGTATTTCTTATAAGAACATATCACATAAAGTCATCATGTTTTTTTTTCTAAACTAATAACAGAAGACATACAAAAGATGTACAGACCTACCTGAGATGGAGGACACTTGCCTACAAATGTACACATGAACAACCCCTTCACCAGCAGCACCTGTGCTCCCACCAACATATATTATCCACAAAGAGCACAGAAAAACAAGGTTGTGAGCCTGTGAAGTCATGCCAGGAATTCACAGCCTGTATTTTGTGAGAAAAAAAAAAAAAACATGCCCTGATTTTTCTCAAAACAATGCAATGTGCCGTGTTTCCTGAGTTTATTTGTGGTTGAGATGGGAGAGGTCAAACTTGCAAGCGTTATTTCACTTGTCAGTGCTTTGAGGGATTATGATAAAGTTGCAATTATTCATGGAAAATCATTTTCATTTCTTTTTGGCAAGTGATAAAGACTTTGCACTACTTCATGGGTAGGTGTTTTTTTGCAAATAAACATTGTGAGGTTGGTGAGAGGCTGCCTGTGTGTGTCGGTGTGTGTCGGTGTGTGTAATGATCCAAAGCTGTCAGACGGTGTTGTGCGGCCCAGACAGGCTGATTCAGCTGAGTGTGCCACGGCCTCTCCTCCCACTCTTTGGGATAAGACTACCTGTAGTGGAGCAGGGAGGAGGAGGAGGAGGCCTGAGTCTTCTCCATGGACACCCTGAAATTAGAAGTGAGAATTGGACTCAGCTCAGGTTTTGTCACCGTCTCCGTTTCTCTCTGTCAATAAGTCTTGTAGCGTGGAGCATCTGGCAACCCAACACGGTGCGTTGGAGCGGGGTCACAACCCCTCGTCTCTCTCCAATGAGTCGCCCTCATTTATAAGCCTTTCTCTCTCTCTCTCTCTCTCTCTCCCTCTCTCTGTCTCCTGTGATGGCAGTGCTAATTGTTCTCTGGGCTGGGGGAGCATTCGTCTGTCACTTGAGGCCTTGTACGCTTGCAACGGTGGGTCACAGGCTCCAGTGAAGACGGGAGCACAGTATGACAGCTCCTGTTTTGGTGTGTGTGTCTGTTTGTGTGTGAGTGTGTATTTCCAAAGCCTAATGACCATGAGAGAGGGCGGGGATGGCTGGGGTCTCGGTTCTAGGAAACATGATGGTGTGTTGCAATAGAAACAGCATGAAAAGAACATGCAGTCCAGTTTAGGATATAAGTGACAGGCAGCATCATTATGTCTGTGAGCGTTCACTTTCACCTGAATGGCAGAAAAGTGACTTCTGCAAACCACTTTGATTCACTGCACTGGCTTCAAGTCAAGAAATCGTTCTTCTTTAACTAAAAAATATGCTTTTCCGCTTTCTTGTTGAGAGTGGATGAGAAGATTGATACCACTTTCAATTTACACAGTGCATATTAAACTGAAGACAACAGCTAGTTAGCTTAGCTTTGCATAAAGAGCTATGCTAGCTCTGACTGAATTGTAAAAAAATCTAAGGATCAGCACCTCGTTTCTTTAATTATACAAAAATTAAATACAAAAATGGGGTGTATTGTCATTAGTGTGAGATTGACAGGCAACCAGCGAGACAACACTCCTGTCTTATTATCCTACTCCAGAAATTAAACTTGATCAGATGTTAAAGATGAAGTTTAAATGAACCAGGTGTGTTTCTGAAGGTTTCTTATAAAACCAAAAAACCAGCATCAACTTTAGTTTTAAACAGAACAACACTGTTATAGTTTCTTGTTGTTTATTTATCTCTTTATTTTATAGAGTGTTGTAGTCATTTCACCAGGAGAAGAAAATGAAAGGTTTTAAACTTCTAAATAACCAGAAATTAACCTGAAGTATTGACAAGAAGTTATGAATCCGGTTTTAGATGCACTGATATTGTTTCCCTTGTTTCAGTGTCTTTTTTTCTAGTTTCCTTGGTTCCTTTCCTTGTTTCCTTATGTCCTTTTTCATTTACTTGTTTCCTTGTTTCCTCTCTTTGTTTCCTTGTTTCCTTTGTTCTTGTCCTCGTTTCCTTTTTTCGTACACTTGTTTCCTTGTTTAATTTATTCAGTTTCTTGTGTCCTTGTTCCCCAGTTTCCTTTCTTTGATTCCTTGTTTTCTGATTCTTTTATTCCTTTTCTTGTTACATGGTCTCCTTCACTTGTTTCCTTGTGTCCTCAGTTTTTTTCTTGTTTCCTTGTTTCCTAGTTTCCTAGTTTACTTTCTTTGTTTCCTTTTTTCTTGTCTCCTCAATTTTTTTCTTATTTCCTAGTTTACTTTCCTTGCTTCCTTGTGTCCTCAGTTTATTAAGCCTGATTAACAGGCTTGATAAACAACTCTGCTTTATAGCTGCAGCCTGATAAGTTACATAGTATTCACAACAAGATGCTCCTGGTTTCTGTGGCCCTGTGTAGTGACTCTGGCCAAACCAAAGTAGATGACACTAACACTGACTTATTTAAAGCTGGCGAGGAGATGGGTGAGAAAAGCATGGACAGGAAAAGTTGCTGTGTGAGTTGTTGTGAGCAATGCTGATTTACATGTACGCTGCTGCTGCAACAGTTTCTGTTGATGTTGCTGCTGTCAGAGCATGTGGGAAAGAACTCAAGTCTAATGTGAGAGGTTGCTTGCTGCGGTTGTCCCTTTGTTTACTGTTGTTTAGTCTCTGGTATTTATAGGTACAGTGCTGCATGTTTTAGCTAATTACACTGTGGATGCCATAGAGATGATTGCAGTAATGACTGGTTGGCTTTCTAAAGCGTTCAGAACTGTTTTACTCTCTGTTCATTATGCTATGGTACCCAATCAAGTTTTTCTCTGCATGTTTATGTTTTCGTGTCTATATGTCTGCCTGCGTGCATGCACAAACATACATGTATGTAATTACTTTGATGTGGTGTCTTGTGGCATGTGATGAAGAAACATATGCCATTCTGAGTGATGAAATTGCCCTTTTGATTGGTCCTGGGTCTACTGCAACCTCCGCAGCTCACTTAACATGCAGAAACAGACCCCAGGAATGTTCTTTAATCAACCTTAATTATAGTTTCCCAGATTCTGCTGCTCCCAGGTCAGTTGTTAATCCAGGCTCCTGGTTCAAAAGTTCAAATTTGTCGTTTGTTCAGACAGCGAGTGCCTCTGAATGCCTCCTGCCAAATTTTTTACCAACTTTAACACCGTTGCAACTTACATTCAATGCAAGGTCCTAGTGTGCAGAGCCACATATCAATGCCTTGCTAACAGACTGATGTTAATCAGGGACAATGTTAAGCTTGAACTTAAATGCCCTCTCTCTGTTTTGGTGAATGCCTGAGTGTCTCACTTCAAGTAATAAAATTCTAAGTATTCTTGGCATTGAGCTTCATGTTTTCGTGGTTTAGCCGGTTTTCAGTTGTAACAGGAGCAGGCAGACACTGACAGGTAAGCATGCTGAATTTTCACATCTTAAAGAGCGACCGCTGTCTGTGTTGTCTGTCTGCCTCATACTTGCATGTAAACAACAAAGATTTTTGATTCAGTCCCGCACACAGGAATATAAGGAGCTCATTCAGTTAAAGCCCGAGAGATAATTCAGCCCAGATCCATTCAAACACACACACATGTGGAGTGCGGATGTTGTAGGAATAGTTTGGAAGTGCAAGCTGACACGTTTTCAAAACAACTGCGTGCTGGGTTTGGATGTGGATGTGTTGGATGGGTCAGCGAGGTTTGACAGGAGAAAAACAATCTGGTTGGAGCAGAAGATACACATCTCATCTTGTCTGACTGTCAACAAACTCACAACCTTAAGAAGCTTCATGCTTAAACAGCAGAATAAGAAAACAACCTGCCACTATATAGGTTATATTTTCATTCTAGAGTTTAGGTTTTACTTAAATAATTGCATGGCCTGAACAAAAGAAGGTTAATGGTCATGTGGTCGTGTGAATGTGTATGTGTGAGCACAACAGCTTGATGAATGCTGGATCTTTGAAGCCAACAGAATATTGGCTTATTATCACGTTTTCTTTTTTGTTGATGAACCTCTGTGATGGTGGTTCCCACCCAAGGAGTCAGGCTTCCAAACCCAGATAACTCTTAGAGGTCCCAAGATGATTAAAAAAGTACAAAGTTATGATTTATGTGCCTGTTTACTCACTATTCCATAATGCTTTTTGCTCATCATGTCTTGCTTGCCCTTTGAACCAATGCTATTATCTCCACTTTTTCTGCCAAAACACTGCAAATTTTCCAGCTGTGTGATTAATAAAGGATTATCTTTTCTTAAATACAATAGATTAATTACATAAAAATATGCTCTTTTTTTCAAAAAAGTTTTTAGTTTTCCTTTATCACAGGAAAAAATTAACGTTTCACATCAAAATGATGAAAATAACAGTTTAATATTCTTCTGTCAAACTGCATACGTCCATGTGATTTAATTGTTATTGTAAAGTCACATACTGACATGATTTCTTTTAAATGGTCACAAACCAAAACAAGTAGGAAACTTCTGCTGTATGAGGTGGTGACCAGCTTCGGCAAACACTTAACCTAACTGGATTTTACTCAAAGAACAACTATAATCACAAATATATAAGTTCATATATAAGTTTTTAGAATCATTTATTAATAATTAAGTCTGAGCCATTGTGGTTCTGTGTATGTGTTGCATTTCTGTACTGTCATAGTTGGTTATTTATTGGCCAGAATGTGCACTAACCAGCTCTGGCAAATAATATCTGCCTTGTCAGTACATCAGTTGGGCTCTAGTGAATGTGCATAAGAACGTTAACTTAGAGATTGTGATTTGACGACAGCTTTGACAAGAATAAAGAGTAAAGAGGCAAATAAGTACAGCAGGTTCCAGCCAGTATGTGTTTGTGTGAGTAGTTGGAAGGCATTTGTCTCTGAATATTGATCGCTATTGACCAGAGGAGCATCTGAGAGTGAAGCTACTGACAGCTGCCTCTGCAGTCAGTCGCTGCTCTTGGTTCTTCATTTCATTATGCAGTCTTTGTTGCTTTATTGTGTACTACTACTTATCTCACCTGACTCATTATGTCCCACAGCAATAATCCTCAAGGCGAGTGTGTGAATGAGCGCATGTCAGCCTGTCTGCATGAAAACGCTTGTGCTCTTTATTGTGTTCATCATGCTAACACACAGCCACACAGCCTGAAACAAGCTGTTTAAACTTGACACCTATTGCCCCCCTCCTTCTGCTCCAAAGCTGGATCAGATCATCAACAAATTAGATCACAGTTTTACTTATTATTCTGTCCATCATACTTACTCGAATAACACAACACTCAGTCTTTGGCAGGACATGAGCCTCTGCTTCAGTGTGAGTTGACAAGCCCTGAGCATCTAACCTGGAAACCGCTGCTGATATTATGACTGATGAGACATGTATGGTATGATAGCAAAAGATACTGCCAAGTAAGGTTTTCACAACCCCCCTCCAGGCACTGTCAATAACTCTGAAATCCCCTGTTGGTAGATTTTAGCACAACCAAGCTGACTCTGGAGACGAGTACACAAGATCCAGACACAGCTTGATCTCCAAACCCTGTCTCCTAGAAATTCTGTTTGTTTACATCTGATTTGCGCTCATAACTGCATTTTGCCGACAATGTTGTTACAGCCCAGATAATGTATAGAAACATGGTTTCTTAGAGTGATTGAAACACTGTGTTGATGTGCTGTGCTGGAGTCATAGCGAGGTGGGTGGGGATGAATGGTGGTCGTAGAAAGCACAGGACTGCGAACTCAGAATCCACAGTTTATGTCCCGTCCTCTGTGTTTTGGTTTAGGCAATAACAATTTGGATAAGATTACGAAAAGATTTTTATTTAATGTTTTGAGACACTGATGACTTTTTAAGCATTAAAAACACCATAGTCTTTCCCTAATCTTAACTGAGTGCCTAAACAGACTGTCAGGGCCTATGTGACCATTAAAGAGTAAAAAAAAAAATGCCGTAGTCATTAAGAGTGAGCAGTGTACTGCAAAATTACCCATTTTGATGTGAATCAAATGCAATACATTGTCATTGAACATTTTACTGATTAGTTAGGTATCAACGTTTTGCAACGTGCCAGATATAATACTTAACAACATTTACTCATTATGTTTTAAAGTTCAGGTTTTCAGGTTTCAGGATTTAGGAGGGCCTGTTTGCAGAATATGGCACGAATATAATACTTATAAATATATGTTCATTAGCATAAAATCACCCAAAACTATAACGTGTTATGTTTTTAGTCTCTTTATATCTATAGAGGGGGTGGGTCATCTTTCATAGAGTCCATCATGTTGCATCATCATGTTTTTACAGCAGCCCAGACAGGTAAACCAAACACTGGCTCTGTAGAGGCCACAGTTTCTCATGCATGCTTGCAAGGGAAAGGAAGGATAATCAGACATGTGCAATCTGCAACTTTACAGCTAGATGTCGCTAAATCCTATACACTGGACTTTTAATAAAAAATGTGATTTGGTCAGCATTATGTTTCCTTTAAAACATATGTAACGTAACGTAGCAACATATTATTATTGTTCATCTTTACTTGGGGAGAAGGGAAGGGCATTATCAATGTGTAAAACCAACTTTGTCAAGTCGGGATTAAATAATTAACTGAAAGAGAGAGCTATTGTGAGAGTCGGAAGAAGGGGAAGAGCGGAGGTGAGAAGAGATAATGATACAGCTGGCTTGTGAGCCCCTGAGAATTCTGGGACAAGTGCCTTTGTTTCCTGTGGCAGAAATCACATGACAACTTTGTTTGTGACATGGTCTGACACTTTGAATGGTTATTTTAAGGTATGTTATAAACGTGATATCTACTTAAGGGGCTGCTTTTACACTCAGAATACATACCATTGTGCAGATGTTTGTTTTCAGCCTTGAAAAACAGGAGTACTTGTTCCACCCTGATGCCTCTGACTGTCAACAAAATCATTCCGAGTATTCTCATTGTTGTAGAATATTGTTCAAGACTCATGATGTGTTCACAGGACTGTAGCAAAGCTTCCGGGACTGACTTGGATACCACTCTAGTTGCTAGACATTTGCTTACCTTTTGATTGAAGATGATGATATTTTGAACGAATGGAAGAGATAATTTAGTGTATCTCTCCTCTGATGTCTGTATGGAATGGATCTGGTTAATTTCAGATGAAGATCTCCTCTGTTGTTCTGGATTAGAACTTTGAGGTAACATCTGTCACTTGTTGCTGCAGGATCACAGGTAAGACCTTCCAAAAAAATCATCTTTCATTGTTGGTTAAATAGGGTTCAGGTCCTCACCTTGTGTTGTATCTGTATGCCTCAGTTGGCCTCAGATGCTTGAATGTACAATGAGTGAAGGAGTACAGGATGGAAAGTAAGTTCCACTTGTAGTCCGAGGTATTCTGCCCATTGTGAAAGTGTGACAATGAGCTCAAAGCACTCATGAGGATCCCCAAGCTTAAACCTGGTGGTCAGGATGGACTGTAGAGCTCTGCTGAGGAGTTCTTCAGAGTAACCAGGAGATCAATCTCTTGGGCCAGGTTTGTATGTATTTCATCAAACCGGTCTTGCCAGAGTCTGGGAACCAAATCAGTCTCTTTAGGAGTGTCTTGATGATAAGCTTAAGCAAAGGTACTGACATGATCGATGATCAACCATGATCCTAGAGAAGATCTATAATTTTGTCTTTGGTTACACACTGGGAAGGAAGGGTCCGAGTCAATGATTAACTTTATCATCTCTAAGAGATTAGCAGCATAGTGTAACACCCATGTGTTACACCAGGGTCAAGTTTCTGTCTCAGAGCCTATGTAGGAGACTTTCATCATCACATTATGTCCAAAATGTTCCTGCTCATGGTCACATTTCTGGGCAAGATAATAACAGAGAAACTTTACCCTTTGATCAGATCTGAGATAAGCTCATATTCTTAAACTGCGTTGGCAATCCCAATTTACAGAAGGTCACCAGGGTCACAGGAAATAAGGTTAAAAATGTTTTAAGATTAAAACAAATGAATACTCAACAAAGGCAACAGCATAAATGTTCATCAGGATTATCTTTTCTTTAGAGCTAAAACATTTACAGGGGTATTTAACTTTTTATGTGACTGAGTGAAGGGCTTTGGCTGAAAAACATGCCTGCATCAATAAGTGACTGTGACTTCACCTTCTTTTCTCATTTTATGATTATCTTGATTCCAAATTCAGATCATCCATCAGCCTGTTTGTCTTTCATGTATTGGTTGCATTCATGGTGAGTGTAACGCAGCTGTTTGTGTGCATGCACATGTTTGGGATTCTTTGAAAACTAGCAGAAAGACAGATGGACACTTTTGACTTTATTAGCTTCCTTGGGAACTGATGCCAGTTTCCTACTACAGTCACTTATGTCAGATGTTGCTTCAGCTGTTAATGAGCAGCTTGGAGTGGAAGTATTTTGCTCTCTTTTGAATACTTTTTACGCTAAAACATACCTTTCAGGTAAATGTCTCCACCGTTACAGATGGTAAAGAGGATAGCACACCTGCAAATTAGCCCAGCTGAGGCCGGTGGAAAGCAACAGAGTCTTAAGAAAATCCACATTTCCTCACAGTGCTGCACAGAGGCTTGTGTAACACAGTGACAGACAGCAGAGAGTTGGTAAATGTCTGTTGTGTAAGCAGCGGGAGCCTTTGAACTACCTTCTCCTGTTACAAAACCTGTACTCGCTGCCCCACCATCTCTTTAACCTGCGCCTGGTGACACCTGAGTGTTTGTTGTCAGAAACCAGTCTATTAGTTTGACCCTGTGCCTGCTCTCGCAGAAATGGCAGCCTCGTCCTTCCTGTCGTCGGGCGGCCCCGCAGCTCGCCGCAGCCAGAGTGAAGCAGAAATGCCAGCGAACACTGAGATGGCTCATTCTGTTCCTCTGACCTCCAAAAAGTTGAAAGAGAGATGCTACCGAGCGCAGAGTCAGAGCGGAGGATGATGGATGGCTCTAAGCAGTCTAATAGTGTTGCCCTCCTCTACGGAAAGAGAACAAATATCTGCCAGGGCTGAATGATGTGTGTGGCCTCTGCTCCCATCATACGGTGCGCCAGGTTCTCTCATGTGGCTCTACTTCGGATGTACTGTTGATGCAGAGAAAGAGAGAGGATTGTGGACAAATAGCATGACTGAGAGGGATGGGGAGACTTAGAGGGAGAGGGAGAATAAGATGAGACAAAAAGCAGAAGAAAATGCACCAGGGACGGAGGAGGAGGAGGGTTAGTGTGACATTGAGAGGCAAAGAAGAGAGATCTCAGCTGTGTCAGGCTGATTGTCTCCACACAGTGCAGATGAATGGTCCCTGGCTCCTACTCGGTCTAATGATCAGCCTGCAGGCATGATGTCTTCTTTACACTGACACGTGACAGCAGGTAGCGACTACTAAATGTCATATTTTCATGACATCTCCGTTCTGACACTAACTGACATTACTATGCTATGTGCACAAACACTACACTGAACCACAACTGAATTATGGGATTTTGCAAACAAGTCCATCTTTTCTACGCTACATTCTCTTAATCTATACCCAGGCCACAATCTTTGATCTATATTTTAGACAGTCAGAGTGCGTGTCCGGAATAGATAAAGGTATCACAAACTTGGCACGCCTGTCTCGTAAAAGCCTGGCAACTTTGTTCATAAATTATTGCATGCCGGGGCGAGCCGCGGCCCTGAGGGTTTTGGAGGAGACCTTTAGCTGAGCTGAGACTGCTTTACACCTGTAATATAAATTAAGTGGGCGCAGAGGAGTGGAAGGGATGGACACCTGAACCTCTACCATGAAATAATGGCCGCAACCTGCCTTTACCATCCTATGATTTATCACCTCTGGACGCAGCAAGGTCAACTTTGAGTCCTAAAGTCCTCCTCAAGTGACCTCATGGACAATTTTCAAACAAGCAAATCATTACTTTACAAGGCAAAGTAGGACCATGAAATCCTACTCGACTACCCCTGCTGAATATCTGAGTTTCATTGTGTTTGAGGTTTTGTCTGCTAGAGATAATCTTACTTGGCTGTATGAGATGGACTATTTACAGAGAAGCTCAAATATTTAAATAAGGTGATGAGGTTGCCAGACGAGGATCTTTATGGATTACATTTAAATTTATATTTCTATTGAATTTGTCTCTATCAAGTTGTGTTGACAAAAAGCAAAAGCAGTATTAAAATTCCACTGGTAATATTAACTGTGGCCCTTTGATGCTTTTGCTTTTTGTTGATTTTCATTTCAGATCGATTGAATCTCAATATTTCAACAACATGAGCAGCAGAGCACTTGGAGAACTGCAGGAATTCTCTATTATGAGACACAAACCAGAAGGGCTTGTTGTGAAAGTTTCCTTCTGCTCACAAGCCGCTCGTCCTGGACATACAGACTGTTGTACTGCTTCATTAGCGAGAAGTTTAACCTCCCTGTTTCAAAACATGCAGGCATGAAGAATATGTAGCATCTGTCACTGTAACATTCTAAAGTAAAACTAATATTTTACATTGTCAGTTATATTTAACATCTATAATATATACAGGCCTGTTATGACATATGAGGCTACAAGATATGGAGGCAGAGGCAAAAATAAAACATGCCACCAACATGCAGTGTGGAAAACCTGTAAAAATGCATACCTTACAACCACCAGAAAACCCGAATGCAAAGAGGCACGGCATCCAAACCAGTCACACCAAGCTGTGGAGTCATCAGCTTCCAGAAAGTAAACATAAAGGGAACTTCTGACCGAAAATCACCTGTCCAGATATAACACAAAGGGCCACCACCCAGTAATTAGGGCACTGTGTTAAACCATCAGATCCAGCTGGTGTCCATTTAGTGGGCAGGAAGGGGAAAATCCTTATTCTGCTACATTAAGCTTTCACATTACCAGGTTGTATCTTGTCTCACTCCATTGTTTGCTTTTTTATTAATACTTTTTTATCATGTATTACTATTTTAGATCAGGATAGCCAGATCAGGATAGTACTTTGTCCTAGATTAGCTGAATGCTAACAGTAAAGAGAAACAGCCAGCCTGGCACTTCCAAAGTTAGGAAAAAAAGTTATTTTCACCTCAAAGGCTCACCAATAAATATGTCTCAATCTCATCTCTTTTATACAAACACAAAGACATGTATAGAAATAAGAATGTAAAGTACAGGTTGCCAGATATGGTCAGTAAGTACAGCTTTTAGTAAAAGTCTCTTTAAAAGCACAATGGTACCAAATCTGACAAATTGCTCTGACCACATAACAAAACAGCACCTGCTGTCCTTTGATGAGACACTGTAACAACACATGACTCCCTTTAAAACTTTCAATTTACTTTTTATTATGTAGAAATGAGGTCATTTGGATTTAAAGATTGCTGGTTGGTGTATTTTTGACCTTCTGAGAGAGCCAGGTTCTTAGGTTCTTGCTGTTTCCCTTCACTTCACTTTTTGAGCTAAAGCTAGGCCAATGACTTCACTGCTGCAGCTCCATAGTTATAAGCGAATAATGTTATTACACAAAATCCACCATCCCGCTATAGTTGAGCTCACTAAAATGACATAACTGTGACCGGAGCTAAGGGATCAGCACCTTCATTTAGGACCCTGAAGTCTGTTTTTTATGACATTCTAGCTTGACGGTGGAAATTATCACCATAACAAGTTTTTTTTTCTCACCCAGTTCAAGTAAAAAAAAGTTAAAGTCCAAGTCTTAAGTCATGTTCAGCCATGTTGAAGCTCGCTGAACAGCTCCAAATGAGCTAGAAGGCGCTCTCCAGAATGACATGTTTACAAAAGCGTTTGGCTCACGGTGTCATCAACTTACCTGCAATGCAACATTAAGACTGGCTGGACAGGATATTGGCCTCTTAACATTTGTGCGAAGAATGTGTGGGCGAGAAAATGGAAGAAATTTGTCTGAGTCATGCCCCCCTCCCTCACCCCCTCCCCCTTCTCCTGCTGTGGATGTTTGCTCATCGTGGGAGAAACAATCAGCGATTCTGGAAGCTTCCACAGGCCCCATTAAAAAATCATGAATCAATTTGAGCTTGTTCAAAATTTCAAACAGAGCTTTCATTAAAAATTCACTGGGACCTCTCTGTCTGTCGCTTGTAAATACATCATTGGTATTGCTGTGGCTGATGAGGGCTGCCTCAGAATGAGCCCAGTGCTTATCTGCTTGATCTTTGACTTTGGTGTCAAGGGCAAAGTCATAGACTCGGTTCACATGAGGTCTTCCAAAGGGGTGTTTACTGTTAGCAAAACTGCAACGTTTCCAAACACATTAAGCCATCGCATAGCTTTACTTCCTGCAATCTCTTTTAACTTGAATTTTTATGGTTCCAGCCATTCACCTCAAGCATCATTTTATTATGAAAATCACCTTCTACTCAAATTTCTAATGGGAACGACCAGGTGTTAAAAATGAAGCCAGCTCTGTAAGATGTGAGCACTTCCTTACCTGCAAACTCTCCTCCTCTCTCTCTCTCTCTTGCACAAGCACACACACACACACACACACACACACACAGACAACACACACACACACACACACACAACCTTCCTGCTTTCCCTGGTTTCCATGGAAACCTGTGGTGAAGGAACAGAGAATTCAAGGACAGGTATGTTTGCAAATGAGAGTTCCTCGGATCATATGTCCACTGCGCCGCTGTCATCAGCCCATCTCGTCGTCCAGCCCACACTCTTGTTCTCTGACACTAAAGGGATGCTGCGTAAGCACGTGCATCTTATTACGGAGAAACTTTAACAATGTGAGACTAACCATGATGCTATTGTGTTTCCCTGCTGTGAGTTTGGTACATCTGCAGACCACGCTGTGTTTATATGTTTGTCTGTGTGTGTGTGTGTGGGTGTGGGTGTGTGTGCGAGTGTGTGCACCACGTGTTTGGCTGCCTCACCTACAGGAGCAGATACAAACACAGACACACTCCAATATGGTCCCTGATTGGGAGACCAGACTGTCCTGACTTCACTCTCACCGCGGAGCATGAACAACTGTCTATAAATAACGGGAGCATCATGAACAGTGTTTTCATCATGTGACATTTCGGAGGTAAGAAAATACATCAACCGCAGATGATTCGAAAGGGCATCCCAAGGACACAGTTTCTTATTTTCAATTTTTCTCACAGCGCGTCTTTATCACTTTATCAGTGGGTAATGGGAACACAATATCTCACTCTCAATATCTTTAAGCAGTCTGCAACTGTGCTGTTTTCATCTCACAGAGCACAGGGAGGATCACATCTCTCTGTGATCACTTGTCTACTGTCCCTCACAGACGTGTGGGTGTCAGACTTTGGTAGGGTTCGTTCAAAAAAATCCCATAAAAGGCTGTCAGTGGCTGCATCAGGACAGAGCTCAGCACTGTAGGCAAAGGGACTACTCACACTGGCTTCAGGAAAAAAAAATTTAGTTAGAAAAATTGGCTGTATTCAAGGTGCAACAGCTCAAATGGTTACATAAAGATTTACAGATGGTGTGTGTTACATATCTTTAATTTTGTCCTGAGTTTTTTTAAAAGCTGCACTAATGAATAGATTTATATTAACAACCTGTTTAATGAAGGAATTTAAGGAAGATCTAAGCAGAGTAAAAAAGAGATAAATATTGAATTTAAATGTATTAGATGGACAGAAACAAGACTCTAAATGATGCTAATGTTGCTCCATGTCTGCATAAATATGAATATTTGTTTAACTTTCCATATAAAAAATGTGCATGCTAATACCGTGTCATTCTGTGTTTCCACTGTGTTCTGCTGCCTCGAGTGACCAGAAAAATCCATCAAGCGGCTTTAAAAAAGTCAAATACAAGTAATATTTGAAATGTCTTGTATCAGGATATACAAATATGATCACTTGTTACCAACAAACAAGTTCACCTGTGGAATGTTTCAATCAGATCTTTTTTTTTTAGCATTTTACAACTTTCCTAGTCTTAAGCTGACCCTGCCCCATATAGCTTAAAACATGCTGACAGCATCAAATTCAACATAGGAATAAATTAAATATGCTGATGAGATGAAAAAATTGTTTTTTCTTTATTCTTGTTTTAAATTGAGTGCAAGTCAAAAAGGATTAGAAAACCAACTAATTTGGTTTTATTTATGTTTTACACAGAATCCCTACTTTTTAAGGATTAGGATTTTTGCATAAAATCAACATTTTACCAGTTGAGTGTTTTTCACTTGCTCATATGTACTTTCTCAGTGCTCCATCATGTGCAATCAGGCTGCTTTATTAATGTTTTTCAATATGAGTTTGCATGTGTGCATCTGCTGTGTGTATCTTGTGTGTATCAGGCGGCCCTGAAGAACGTGTCAACAGTAACACACACATGTATGAACAAGCTGTTCTGCCTCCTATAGCACTCCATATGTCACCCTTGGAGGAAACTCTAGCTCAGGATGTCGATATATAAAGTTTCTATTTTTCTGCATCATGCTCTGAACATCACATATACACAGAAAAAAAACCACACACTCACACCTTGAATTTACCTGTCACTGTGCACGTGTATGTGTGTGTGTGTGTGTGTACTTTCTTGTCCACACTTTTAACACATGGATCAACACTTGTGATTCTGTCATCACTAAAAAAAACTTGTGAAACATAATTATTTCTGTGTTTTAATGCTGAATGCATATTGTCTGCTTGTTTGTCTCTCCTCCAGCAGGAGGTCTCATCGCCCCTCCGTTGTCGGTGTAGGTTGTAATGTTATAAGAGGCTTGATGTTGTCTGGGTGATGGGCTGATTAGTGGCAGAGTGGCAATCTCACAACCTCCACACACATCTGCATGGCAACCAACTTGTTTGTCTCCTTCTGTCTCGTGTCCTTCCTTCATTTGTCTTTAACTCAGGGCCATAGCAGGGGATTAAGGCCTTGTTAGAGGTAGAGTTTGCTTGTGTGTATGTTGTATAAATGTGCTGTACATGACATATGAATGTTATAGTCAGAGTTAAATGAAATTCAGTGTTTATTGCCAGATATTTGAAGAAAAAATGCATGATCTTATGCACTTATAAGGCAGGTCCATTTTTTTCACCTTGAACTTATATTAAAATGCTGTTTTCTGTCATTTGTGATGTTGTACAGCTGTGAGTAGTAAAACAAGTTAGGAGCAAGTGCTCTTCATGTCCTTTTTTTTAAAACTGTACTTGTGCTCCTTACTTAAGTATACTTTTGAGCCAGAAATCTAATACTTCATACTTCACTTTTTGCAAAATATTGACATTATTTTAAGTCTACAGGGATAAACAAATGGAGTTTGGAGTGACAGCCCATGTGTAGCATCTCTACTGCAGATGGCTGTCTGGAAGAAAAAGAAGCACCACCTGCCTTTTGACCATGATGTGATGATAAAGGAGCGAAACCAAGAACAAGAGGCAGATTCTGGCAACAGCCCCTGTCCACATCTGGCCACATCTGGACAAAGTCTTTACAAACCGACATCTAAAAAAGACAACAGTTAGGTGATGAAGTGCTTGCTGTGTGTCCTGAAAATGACTTAGATCTGAGTTTTTAAAGACTCCTCTAACCCCCAAAAGCACATTGAAGTAAGTTGTACATATTGTGGATTTCATGGGAGTAATTGTACTTGTGTATAGATTTTTCAATACTGGACTCACCACTGAAGTTGTATAGAACGCTAATACAAGGCTTAAGTTAAAAAAGCCTACCAGTCAACTTTAGATGTTTGAATGGAAATGAGCTTTATATATTTATAAATATGTATGTGTGAGATTCAGAAAATGAAGGCTATTTGTCTTTAAATAATAAATTTGTTGTCCATATTTGGACATAAGAGCTTGGTGGTGTAAAGTTGATAAACTGATGTTGTTAGATTGAATTTGAACACTTGTAGTCTAAAGGCGTTCTTTAATTCAACTGGAGTTTCATCCTTGGACTCCATTTCAGCCCGACCAACAACTTTAAAAAAGTACTTTTATTTGAGTAAAATCTCTTTAAAGTAATTTTGTTTTGTTATAATAATCTAGTTCTCTTTACACCTCTGCCTGTTTTGAATTGACAAACACAGATGTGTGAGTAGATATCAGGACATTTGGCAACCATGTTTGCAGGGGAAAAAAAACATGAATAAATATCTGGAGACCGTGGAGACATATGACGTCAACTTTTATTCTGGTATTGTACTGACATTCCAATAAGGCTTGGTTAAAAAGAAAAAAATCCTGAAAAGATGGAAGGGAGGGGGGGAAAGAGACATGCAGCATTAACGTGGTGCTTCATCATTTTAGGCTTTCCTGTTTATGACTGCTTCTGTCTGCCCAAGTCAACAGCCAGACAGGGAAAAGTAGACCTGGTATGTCTTCTTTTTCCATCATACTCACACTCTCCCTGCTTTGGTTTTAATTGGCTTTTCCTCTACCCCCCCCTCTCTCCCTCTGCACTCCTCTGCTTACACCTCCACCTTTTCCTGTCTTCTCTCTGTCTATCTTTCTTCTTTAGTCCATCTAATTGTTTATTCTTGTCATTCACTCACAACTATTTCTGTCAGTCTGTCTTAGTTTCTCTTTCCCATCTCCTGTGCAGGCACCGCGTTTGTATCAGGTCTTGGCATGGGTGGCATGCATCCATATGGAAGTGTTCAGGAGATGATATAGAACATATGTGACCCCAGCTCGCTGGCTGGGGACTCTGTGGAGATCACACTGTGTCATTAGTGGCGGTGAGAACGCCAGCACTGCAGTGCAGCGAGGAGAAAGAAGGATAGGGACAGATATTATTAGGTTAAGGAAGGAGGAAAGGGTGAAAGAGGAGGATAAGAACAAGAGATGGTGCTTAGTACTTTGTGTCCTTTGTGGAGCTCAGTGTGAGTGGGTGTTTGTGTGTGTGTGTGTGTGTCCTGGCCCCAAGCTGGTTAAGTCTGAGCGCTGATGTAAGCCGACTTTGGCAGAAAGGCCAGGTACACTCTCACGCTTCAGTGTGCATTCAATGTTTGCTTTGTACCTGATTCCTTTGGGACCAACTTTAACAAATGGATTTTGTCTAAAACTTTGCATAACAAGATCCGTCAGGCTCCATTAACCAAGAAGACTGTTTAGGTTAATATGATACTTTGATAATGTTTAT
>JAPZDY010000026.1:11096578-11107775 GCA_029783645.1 Ctenochaetus hawaiiensis | reverse complement strand
ATCTTTTTTTCTTTTTAAATTTAGTGGGTGCGGCTTATATTCAGGTGCGCTCAATAGTCCGAAAATTACGGTAAATATTTATTACCTAGTTAGTTGTCATGATCAAAGTATTTAGCTATAGAGACCAAAAACAGCCTTTTTTTGTTTTGTAGTAAAGTTGATCATTTTAATATTGGGTTCTATGAGAATTGCCTTGCTTTTGGAGTCAGCCCCAAGTGGCAATTAAAAGAACTGCAGTTTTTAAGCACCTCAACGTGGCTTCATTTTTCAGGTGGCCGCTTGCCACAGATTTGGGCTTAATTTACTTTTTCTGTTGCCTCTTGGTCAAGAAGGATAGAGTGGTATTAAATGTAGCACAGAGGTCAAGGTGAATGAGAATTTATGAATGACCATCGTCAGCGGTTAAAAGCAGGCCCTTCATCACTCTGAGTAGCACAGCTGCAGTGCTGTGACGAGCCCTGAAACACGACTGAAGCTTCTCACAGAGATCATTTTAACTTTTGAATCAATTAACTGTGCCTTAGACTGTAATTGTTTTGACTCCATTGTGAAGATTAAATGTATGCTAAGCTGCAAAAATGTGAAGAAAGAAGTTAAACTAATAAAATATTTTTAGATTTAATGTAGATCACAGCATCTGAGCCTCATGGGGCTTTGAACCTGCTGACCCTGGATGATGTGTTTCATGTCATCCACATCCCCTGTGTCCATACATCCCCTATCCCTCCCCCTCTGTCTCTCTTATTCTCAGGGACACGTCCACTCAGGGATGTTGACTGTACCGAAACCTACTGACAAAACAAAGGTTCAGCTAAGGCAAAAATGTGATTATTAGATTGAGAAAGTGTGAATGAGAGGTAAGGGAAAAAAAAAAGTTTGAACAAGAACATCAGTCAGAGACAAAAACACGTCCCTTCCCAAGTGTATTTCCTAAATGGGACATATTAGACTTGTGTCTGAAGGGGGCCTCCAAGACAGCAATGTCTCCAGATTGCTCCTGACACCTTCGAGTACAGGGTTATGTGGTTGTCAACAGTGGTTTGAAAAAGGGGTCAATGTGTGAATGGAGGCGCTATAAGAGGGTGCTAAAAAACTGAGACAGTTTCACACAAAACATGAAGGCGAGAGACTCTCCATTTACCACAAACTCATCTCTCACTTTCTTTCACCCAAACCTCAAATGAAGCAACGCTGTTCCCCAGCTGTTGCTAAAATGTTCCAGCATGCGACAAATTGTTCTAAATCCTCACTGTTAATTTATGGTGGCACACAAAAAAACTAATCACCGTATGATGTGTTGTTTATTGCAGTTTTGGCTCCATGTAGATTGGACTCTGCCGCTAGCATGCCTGCGACACATCAACTGTTTGGCGGGGCCTGTTTTACAACTGGAGGCCTTGTTCATTTGCTGCAGAGCCTTAAGGGAGGCAAAGAGGAGTGAGGTCAAGAGGAATTGGAAAACTGATCCCCCTTAAAAAACTGTGAAATGACATTCCAATAACCTCAAGACCCTCGCATGGACCTGCCTCAGATAATGGCCTGGAGCCACGGTGTGACTGGGTGTTGGTGCGTGTGTGTTTGCATTTTATTAATACAGAGAGTGTGCATGTACACGTCTTGTGTATTTGAAGCATGTACGGACCATTGATCATTATGCCAGGATAAGGAATGCAGCTTCAAAGAGAAGCAAAATGAGCACATTCAGATTCACAGAGTTAGAATACTTTGTGGGTCCCACCTGTAAAACTCAGAAGAGTCAAGCAAAACAAAGAAGCATTTTCTTTGTTTGTGAACTCAACATGAAAGACACAGTTATATGTAGGAAGATGTGAGAACAGCAAGTTGAAAAATAGCTGAAAGATCGAGAGTCAGACAGTGTCTTGTCGACAAAGGCAATAATTAGCTGCGTTCTGCGGTGCATATTTTCTGAACTGATAATGCTTAACACAGCTGCTGCGGGTGTTTGACATCACCATGACATGCTCTATGTGCTGTTTATGTTGTGTTGGCTGTACAACTACAGGAATGTACTCTGCCTTAAAGGCTTGCAAAAACAATGCCATTTATGTCACTGCATTGCTGGACAGAGTATTAAATGCTCAACAGTTGTATTATTGAGGCTGTTCAAAGTGTGTGTGTGTGTGTGTGTGTGTGTGTGTGTGTGTGTGTGCACGTGCACATGCGCGTGGGTGAGTGTGTGTATATGTGTGAGTGAGTGAGACAGAGAGAGAGCAGATGAAATGACATCTGCGATGTTTTTATGTATGCAGCACACATCTTTGACCCAGCACTCTGTCTGTTTTTCCACCTTAAACATGCATGCAAGTGTGTGTGTGTGCGTGTGTGTGTTTTCAGCATGTCCAGCTGGCAGAGGACTCTGGAGATTCCGGGAAGTTGTTGGTTGAGTAGGCGTTCATTTTATTCTTAATAAGTGCTTGTGTGTGTGTGTGTGTGCATGTGTGTGTGCGTGTGTGTGTGTGTTTTTAGCCAGGGGGGTGGAGTCCCCATCATCTCAGAAGCAACATCTTGTGTGTTATGGAAGAAAAGAAATAAACTGTTTGTATGTTTACTCCCACCAACATTGTGTTTAGATACTTCTTCTCCACCAACAGAATGCCCTCTGAAGAAAGAAACAATATTATAAAAAGACACAGTTCTAAAAATTGCTCTGAACATAATATGTAAAACATATTCTGCTTCATAATTTCCTAAATGCTGACCTAAAATTGCATAATCATTACATTCCTCCACTGGGATGCAAGCATCATTTTTCCCAGACTAGGTCAGGCTTCTGGTCCTCAGTGGTGAGCTCTCCAGTTTTCCAATGTGGTAAATTCACTAACTGTTTCCACTTCATGTTTATTTTGCCTCCTGGATGAAAAACATTTTATGGCCCCTTTAAGTGTCGGCTAAATTCCTTTCAGATCTGATATAAATAATTTGTAACATTTTTAAAGTCAATTTGGCCACTCCTAAAAATACTGGCTGAATGGAAGAAAAGGCTCCTTCAAAGTGGATAACCCGCCCTAGAAGGCCAAAAGCTTATTTAATATAGATTATTTCATCTGAAAACAACTGGGGTCGTTTCCTGTTGAGCTCATGCGGGAAGTCCACGTTATGTAATATGACCTCCTTGTACAAATGCTTGAGAAGCTTTTGACATTTGAAGTGAATTTAGCAAGGTTGCTAATAAAAGTGGTGGTGACTTTTCCGTATAACTTGTGCAGCAGATGCATCCGACAGAAGCCAAGCCCAACTGTGTAAATCCACTTCATCGCGGATCATTTACTCTCTAAATCATTAGGGGTGTCTGGAGAGAAGACAGGGTTCTCCAGACGGGGACAGCAAGCCGACAGAACACAAACTTCAGGCAGGGTAAGTGGCTTCTGCTGTATGTTTACACTCCTCAATCGATGGGTGTTGCATAACTTTTGATCGGGCACTTACCTAACCGCTTGTCCCTTTTTCTCCCTTCTCCCCTCTGAGGTGCTGCCTCTTCATCTGCAAGGAAAAGCCAACCAATCTCACGGCCCAGAGAACTTGACCACGCCACACTGTTCCCCTCATTCACGCATGAGTTTCTTCCTAATTGGCAGCTGAGTGGTTTCACACTGGTATCTAATTAACAGCTGCAATTGAATAATTGATTGGAGGACAGGAAGAAGAACTGGAGAGTAGGTAAATAAGGAAAAAAGTTAATGCCTTGGGATTTGTAATGTCTTTTATATCATATATAAAATGATATAAGTTAAGAATGTGTATGCTTTCAGTGAGTCATCTGGTAAGATCTTTCTTTTCATAAATCCTTGATATGCATTAATTTATAGAGTGGATTTTAACAGGATCATTTCTGCAAATGTGGTTAAATATTAATTGAAATTTGGGTCCTGTAATGTTTAAGCTCTATTTAACAACAACAAAATCATCACGATCAGGTTTGCAAAGTTTGGTATAGTTCATTGTCCCGTTTTACTGTGGAATTACCACGTGCATCAGACATTATTTAGGTTGAAAGAAAAAAAAATATTATAAATTTTATGAATGAAAGTAACTGTGAAAGACTACAGAAATAAGTATCAAATGTAATGCAGAGCCACACTTTAAAAACACAGCAGAAAGCAGAAGAGGAAAGTGCTGTTGCTGTTGTTTTGGAGAAAACCATCTATGAGATTAATTTTGCATGTCTGACTGTCTCACACTGACAGACATTTATGTACTGTGCTGCTTTATATAGTGTGCTTACGGTTTGGCTGTTGTTGTTTTTTGTTTTGTTTTTTTTTGTTTTTTTACCTGCCCAGGGACAATGCATGCAATTAGCTACTTGCTAACTCTGGAGCAATTACTTCTAATTATGTGCTGGCCCTGTAAAAATAAACAATAAAATAAAAATAATGAGCTGAGGTTCAGTGACCATGCTTACATGATGACAGCATCACTGTTGACAAAGGAGTGTCCTGTGCAACTGATGACAGTATGCCTCAGACAGATATAGACAATATTTAAAATAGTGAACAGAGTGACTGGGACATCATCCACCATTTTGTCCAGTTTGATGCTTTATTGTTGCTAGAAGTGACCGTACTTAGATGACAGCAGGGAGCTGGAGAGGAGGAACGTTGCTACCAATTACAGTTCACCCTACATACAATTGTCATGAATTGGTGAGTTAACTAAAGTAAATTGGCTGTTAGCTATAGTAAACCAGAGTGTTTTGTTTGTATCAGGGTGTAAACATGTTTATTTCAATTGAAAAGTTGTGTATTTTATTATGGAGCGTGACCCACATTTGGAGTAAGCCTCAAGAGGCCGCTTTAAGAACTGCAGTTTTAGGCACTTGTGTGTTTGTCTCATTTTTCAGCCCTGCTGTGCTGCCTGCCAGAACTGTGCTTCACTGAATATTTCTTCGTATTTGTTTTGTTTTCAAATATTTAAGCACCAAAAGTGTTTTGTGTGCGTGCATCTTGGAAACCCCCCCCTGTAGGCCTTTTATTATAGCAGAGCAACAACAAGATAGCAAGCACATTACAATATGTATACATACAATACAGTATTTTTTAATGCATTAATATCTTTGGTGTATAAAAAAATTATTCCTATGTTTTTTATCAGGCATCTGTCAAACACCAGCATTGCAAGACCATCAGCCAAGCACCATGTTTTTGTTTTTGTTTTACTGTATTCTGGCTATGGTGTGTACAGAAGTATTCTTATTGATGATATGCTTTGACTTTGTTCACTTTACTCCACTGTACAAATTAGGAGACTATAGTCTGGTCATAATGGTGAGCGATTCACTGGGTCCAGCTGGACATCAATAGAGGCAATTTGAGGCATTTTCACCTTTAAAGAGATGCCAGACACAGTGAGGTTGGTAAATACGGGAGGTGTGCAGCCGAATATATTACCGGACAGCCGAGCAGACAAGCAGGGATTTCATTTGCTCTGCTTGTGTGTGTGTGTGAGTGTGTGGGGGTGAAAGCGAATCTATAAGAGAGAAAGAGAGAAAGAGGGGAAAACAAAGTGTGTTTGTGACATGTACTTTATGATTTTTTGTGTGTGTACACTGCATTTGTGTGGATAAATCATCTCTGGTGTGTATACACGTTTGTATAATGATCAATACAGAACATGTTCTTTGTGCAGTCCCCAGTGTTAGTGGAGATCAGTTCTGTGGCGAAATGTAAGCTGGAGGTTTGAATTGGTTTTATTGATGCCAGACTCCAGAGCAGTCCCTCTAAATCCCCTCCCGATGTGTATATGTGTATATGTTTCCGTGTGTGTGAGAGCGTATGTGTAATTGTCACCTATTCTCAGCCTGCAGAAGGGCTTTAAAGATTTTAATTGAACACCGGCTGTAGTTGCGAAGTGTATTTCTCCAGAGAGAGTCAAAACCCCTTGAATGTTCTCTGTTATTTACTAAAAAGGCACCGGTTTCAAAAGACAAATCTAGAAACCTCTGTGACTGCCAGTTTGACGTTAGATGTTACACAGACTGACACAAGACTAAATGCATGTTTTTAATGTTCTCTGATGCTGTTTACTTCAATTGAGTTTGTTGGCACAGTGCTAAAACTATCTCTTTTATACATTTTTATTTGACTGTTAAATTGACAGCTACCCAGAATAACTTGATTCCAAAAAAAAATGGAACAATTGAAATTATTATGTCTCCAAATGTGTGTAAATTAATGATGTGTTTTCCATTAAAAAAACAAATTCAAATGTTAAGAATTAGTTCATATATTTGAAAGAATAATAAAAAAAAAGAAACAAACAAACAAAAACAACACAGAAAATGTATTAGGCCATTAAACAGAGTTATAGCTTTTTTGGGGGGCTAACTATTGTAGTGTTGATCCATACAGTGCTGGGGCTCTAACATTGTTAAAATTTTGATTCTTAAGTGTACACAAAGGAATAGCACACCCTCCCAACAGCTAAAGCTACCATACATTAAGCTAACAATGTGATTACTGCACTGACTTCCTTTCAACCTCACATATTTACATTGAGAGCAACAGAAGGTGGAAGGTAACAACTACTGAGTTCCGACAATAATTTATACATGCTTTTTTAAACGGCTGTCAGGCACACCCGTCCACTAAAAACCACACACTGTGCTTTTTAGGTCTCTCCCTTTCTCTCTCTCTCACAGACACACACACACACACAGAGAACAACACACTCAGAGCCAATGAGACCAATACACAAGTTGGGCCAAGGTAAACTTGACTCACAGAAGGGCCAAAAAAAACACACTGCACATATTCCTGAGTTGTCCTAAAACAGCACGTTAGTCTACCAAAACCACAACAGCTTAATTGTCTAAACACATCAGCAGCAGATTAAATACACTACTTCCGCAACCAAGACCACTATGAGGGAGCACATGGAACAGTTAATAGTGACCGAAGCCACACCAAATGCAAAAAAGCACAAATGGACCCTATTAATAAAACCAAATGCAAACTCAACATTAACGTATTCAAATAAGATCTAACAATCCATCCAGCTTGATATATGCAGCTATGATGGCTAAGCGGTTAAGGCGTTGGACGCTAATGGGGTCTCTTTGCAGGTTTAAACCCTGCTCACAGCGAGAATTGAATTACATTACATATAAACATATAAATCCATGCATGATAGTTACCCCTAAGTCAGACGCACAATGCACTTGCCTGTCTGTGGTGCAGTGTTTACTGAGGCTGGATAAAACTCGTGCTACAGTGGGATCGCACAGGTTTAAATCCTGCTCAGGAGTTTCTGCAACACTTCATTTTACAGACAGCAATGGTGTTATCCAATTCTTTTTCTTTGAGTTTTCTGTTTACTGCTACAAACTCTTTTTAAAATCTCCTGTTTGTGTGTTGCAGACTTAACATGTCGTCAAAATGACAGATGTCAAACTGGTACTGTTAGCACCTCCCTTGCCAGCTGAATGGTGGAACAACAATGATTTTCCATTCTGCCTTTGTAACTTCACAAAGTTTTCCATGGAACAGTGAGGCATGATATTCCCACCTTGAAGTGGCAGTGTAACATGATGAAAAGTGTTTGTGTCTATGAAAAAAGATATTTACATACACTGACATCCCTTTCAAGCCAGTCAAAGATTCATTCATTCTTCGAATCTAGTGATTTTCACTTAGGGTGGAGTATTGGTGCATTCACATGAACTGGGAAGTCAGAATTTTTCGAGCTACCATGCCAAGAAGTTTTCCCAGAAGGAGAACTTCACAAGTCCTGAACTCAGAATCTAAGAAAGCCACTCTGTGCATCAGCTGCAGTGGGCGCTGTAATATTTACCATACACTGGAACTTCCTTTTCATACTGTGCAGCTTTAAATCAGTTGCTAGACTCTGTTGACAGAGATTACAGATTGTGCATCTAAGTCATAAACAAGCTCTGACAATAAAGTGATATTAAGCCACTGGACTTGTAATACAATTGCTTCATCACTTTTTGCCCCACCTTTTCTAAACAGGTATGTACAGTTTAGCTGATAGAAAAAGGCTGAATGAATCTCTTTGTTTTTACTATGCGAACCCTTTAGTAATACTAGAACTGTGCCTGTACGTAAAATTGCATTAAAGTCCTGGAGAACATGGCTGTGATGGCTGAGTGGTTAAGGTGTTGGACTTGAAATCCAATGGGGTTTCCCCGTGCAGGTTTTCAAACCCTGCTCACGGCCTTATTTAAGCCGAATAGTGATGTTATATGTCTTCAGTGCCTTTCATATTGTGCAGCACAAGCAGGGCAATGAAGTTAAACACTCCAATTTCTCAAATCCATGGTATACCAGTAATGATATAGCCTATGGTTAATAGCTACTCATTGCCGACACATGTATTGACAGTTGTAGACTTAAAACATTGGTCCATTTTTTAATCATAGATTTCAGATTTCTGAAAAACTCTACTTTGTCGAATTAAATAACTGTCTGCAAACCAACAAACAAAAATGTCTTCTATTAACCAAATAATGTATTTTGATATAATTACATGTCAGCTTGTCAATAAAAAGACAGCACTGATAAGGAAACATACATTTAAAAATAAAATGATCATGCTTTTAATAAATCTTTAATAATATCCATCAAAAAAATTGTAACACTCTCAAAAACTTCCCCCTTTCGGAATTTTGCGATGTCATTGTAGATAATGCGTCTTTGCTGGTTGCCACCCAAAAATATGATCATAACTTTGAGCTCCGGCATCATGTCAACAACTCTGACCTCAGTTTTAGAAGATTATGCAGTGGTGAATCAGAAATGATATACTATTTAGATCACTGCTAGGTAAACCACTCCCTTAAACCTAGAAAAAGGAGCTAACAAAGTATAACATGGGACTCGCTTGAAGAATGTGCTTTAATAAGGGCCAAATTCAAGTCTCCACATCATCTACTTTCACTTTGCTGTAAAATGTTGTGATAGTGAGTTATGTTTTTTTATTGAAGACAACTTTTATCTCAATTTCTAATGTTGTGTTTGGACCCAAACAGCACATGAGAATAACTTCATCTTGAGTTCAGTTTACAAAGAGAACTTCACCCTTGAAAAAATAAAAAGGAAAAAAAAAACTTTCTGAAGTAAACTATATGTACGAGCGAGCTCATGTAACCATGTGACTTCAGCTGTTTTAGACCTGTGTGTTGGTTTACAGCATGTGTTTCAGGCTCTGTTCTGTGTATGTTGGCAGCAGTTGGACCATGATAAATGAGCATCAGGACTGATACAGTGTTTCTACAGCTGGAGAGGATTCCATTTAGGAATGAGGAGTGTGTACAAAAACACCCAACCCTAGTTTGTCTTCATTATACAAATAGATACTGCTGATTCCTTAGGCAGTAAGTTCGTGTCAGTTTACACACCCATGTGCCTTTATGTATACATGCACAATGACACACACCAAACAATTTAGACCACCTCTGGGTGCAGCACTTTCAAACCTTGATTAAAGATTCATGAATTTTCCAGTTTCCTTCTTTTCCCTTTGCAATTTTTCATGTCTGTGTATGTGTGTGTGTGTGTGTGTGTGTGTGTGTGTGTGTGTTCTGCTCAGTAGAAAGGGCCAGAGGTCATTTGGCAGTAGTGTCAGGTGTGTCTGGCTGACAGCCCACTCCTCAGTGGGACAAACCCTGTCTCTAATTCAAGCCCAGTCTGTTATTGGCATATGGATATGAGCCAATAACAATAATGTAATACTTACCGCCTCACACAGTGGATATTACAGCAACTGACACGACGTTATCAGTTCTGATCTAGTAGCTTTTATTACCCATTTTTCATTTTTCATGATATTCGGGAGTGAGGGCACTGTTGTAGGGTAGTGAGGGGAGGGGGGGAGGGAGGGACTGGGTTGTGATTAAATCCCACAGCATTAGAGATGCATGGTTTGTTATCTGCTTCACTGTGCTGTGTGTGCCTGGTAGAAATCAGTTTTAATGGAGGTGTAATGATGTGTTTTCTTTGGTCAGCAGATTCCTGAGCAAAATGAGCTTACATAAACTCTTTGTTTACGTGTGTATTTGTGCATCCAGTTATTGAACCAAATAGATGAGCTGTGTGATGCCAACTCTACAAAGCAGAACGGAGGACTGATCTTGTTTGAATAAATGTGATTCAAGTTAACTTTAGAATGATCTAAGACTAAGTTGCAAAAATGTACATGTACCTCGTCTACTTTTTTTTACATTTGTTTCTTAGAAACATCAATATTCTAAATTCTATGTATAGCTGACAGATGTGATTTAATCTGTCTTGAAGTTCATAACAAGCGACTCTAACCCTAATCCTAAATTAAATGACTCCTTCACTTTTTGTACCACCACAAAGGGCAACAAGTCAAAACCAGTTCTTCCACTTTAACCATAAGGTGCGCTTGTATTAATTACTTTGTTTTAAACACAGAAGATCATTCTGCAGCTGTGATGGCCGAGTGGTTAAGGCGTTGGACTTGAAATCCAATGGGGTCTCCCCGCGCAGGTTCAAACCCTGCTCACAGCGAACACTGGAACAAACATTTATTACATAGAATTTAAAATTTCTATAGAAAGCACCCTGATGTAATGCAGTCATAGTGGAAGTCTTTCAAGTTGAACAAAAGGCTGCTGGAACACCGCATATTTGTGTTGAGCTGTCAGTCTGTTTGCAAACCTAATAAGGTCCTTGTGTAAACTTGTGGCAGAGTTGTTTAGCTTTTAGTGCTCTAATAGTCAAATCATCTGATTGACAAATGCGGATTGCTTGTGTGTTTTCCAAAACGTTCTCCTGCTTCAACTGTGATGCTGCATGGGGCTCCCTGTTCTTCCCAGTCTCATGCAATCAGCACTGCCAAAGCCTACACATTAAAACAAAAGGGAGAACTTGAATTTTTTTTTAGCAAAAGCCCTTTTTTGTCCTAAATGGGCCATAAGGCAAGACTCAACTCCTTGATATTTAGTATGGAGTAAGCTGGAAATCTGCCTGATAACTGTCATGTGTTGACAATCAGACAGTCAGACCTTTCCGGACTTCCTTCACACTATGTGGCTTTTTGGATAATTTGAATGAGATTTCAGATATCAGAAATGCTCAAATGGAGTATTTACTCACACTTAAGTGCCTGCAAACCAACCAAACATGATAGTCAGTGCTCACAAAATACTTACAGCATGAGGTGTTTCCCCCCCCACACACACACACACACAGATTTC
>JAPZDY010000026.1:11083509-11096208 GCA_029783645.1 Ctenochaetus hawaiiensis | reverse complement strand
ACACACACACACACACAGATTTCATCTTATCTGAAGTGTCTCAGTTATTTATAGCTTTAGTTTCTTCAAAAGATGAACACTAAATGGATTCAATAATTGATTTGTATGGATTTAGATTTGTTAAGCAGATTCAGTAGGTTGTTGAAATCAGATTCTCTAAGCGGATTTAATGCTGGTTTTAAATAAAATGCTGTCACCAACCAATAATTCCAGCTGCTAGTGCGAATTAGCCGCTCCACTGTTTAAAAAGAGATGAATTAATGAAGTACATTGCATTCCCATCTTTTGTCGGTCTTCAGTACATCCTCCATCTCGAAGTTCTTGCATTTTCTAAATCTGCCTGCCACTGTGTCTCTTGCATACATTTTTAACTGCTAAAAACAGATGCACCAATTTTATTTCTTACTGCACCTCTAAATTTGGGTCTGTGTTAAATTAGAAACTTTAGTGCCACTTGTGCTGGTTAACAGGAAATTCTTCATGCAAAATCAAGATGGTTGCCCCCATTTACTCTTTGTTTGCCAAAGAAAAGTCTAAAATGGCGAGTGTGTTGAGCTTTTACCTCAGTGTTTTTAGCCTGTGCCTTTGCTAGTTTACCAATGAAATCCTCACTATAATGTTAATATTCTAAAAATAAGGTTCATCTTTTACATGTTGTTGTCAGTCTGTCAGCATTCTGTTGATTTCTCTGATTCACCTTCATTCAGGTATTTCTACATAATCAGCAATTAGGTCCAGTTTCTATAGACAATGCAGAACTAAAACATATAAGCAGAAAATGAAGTTTGCAACAAGTCAAACCAGGGAGGTATTCAACAGTCATGATTGTTGGATTTAATGCTTTGAAAATGTGCAAATGAATTGAACATTGGTTTTATTGTCGTGGCAATAAAGACCTTAAATCAAATTTCAGAGTAAGAAAGGTTTAGGTTGAAAAGATTACTGCAAACAGCTCAAATGAAAATGGGTCATAGTGTGTGATAGTTGCACGTCGCTCTGATTCAAGGGTAAACTGATGTAATCATCTAAACATAGTGTATGAATGGGAGGAGGGATTTTGTAGCTGAAGGCATGACCTTGATGAAACATTTTTATCTTCCTTAGAAAAGCTTTTAGGCACAAAGTACTGAAGGCAAAGACAGACTGCAGCTGTCTGCAGTCTGTGCCTGGGCCGTACGGTGAAGCAGATGTTTAAGTATACAGTAGGCCATGTGTGATGTGTTTGTGGATTTTTTCTTGTCGCTTCCAGCTGCCAAGGGCTCATGTGTGTCAGAGCCACAAGACGCCAAGACAGTGATGTTGATTTACAGACAGCGTGTGTGTATGTGTGTGTGAGATATTGTGTAAGGGTTTGTCGGTGAACTAATGTGAACTCTTGATCTGCCGCAGCTTTTGTGGATATGGAAACTAAAAGGCAAAAATACTACCAGTTCACCTGTTTATATTCGCAAAGTTCCTCCTTCTGTTTCTGTCTCATTCGCTCCATTTCGCTTCCACGAGACATGATCTCCAGTCTCGGGTCTCTCAGGGATGATGACCTCACCTGTGTCAAAGGTATCGATGACACATGCGGATCTGTTTTTAACTCAGGAGTACATACTGAACTCTGACTGAACTCACAGTTCACTTGTGTGTGTGTGTGTGTGTGTCTCCTCTGTGTTTTCCTTTAGACCTACCATGTCTTCCAGCTCATCTTCACTCTGCCTAAACTTGTCACACAGCAAACATCGAGCCAACACTGATGAGCCCTTTAATCCCTTTGTAGGCCACCTCTTGACACCATATAATAAGCTGAATGTTGCTTCTTCATCTTCACTGTGCAAGGTTTAGTTGTGGACAAAAGGTGTCTCTAATGGGTTTGTGTCCCTGGTTTGAAAACTGTGTGTTATGTTGTGAATCAGCTTAACACACACACATGGCAAGTGTTTAGGGGTTTTTTTGTATTGATTTTTCAGTGACAGTTATTTCGAGGTGGCAAGTGCTGATTTCACATTTGTTTAACGGCTCATGGAGCTGAAGTTGCCGATGCTTTCGTTTCAAACTATCAGATGTGTCAAGTTAACAGACTTGTGTGGACTGACACAGTGGACATTATAACACTATGAAGCAGATTAATACCAACAGAGGAAAGAACATCTCCTTTAGCACCTCTGCTTGTCTATCATATGAAATCTCCATCAATTAAACCTTAAACGGAGAGAGCAGCTACATTTCATTACACAATGCTGCTAATCAACACAAGGCTACCTCTGTGAATTTATTACAGAGATCTTTAACTGTCTTCCGCTGTCGTTTTAATCATTGAGATCATTTTTCAACATCATGATCTATAACTTCGTGGAACTCTGGCTCAGCATCAATAAGATGGTGAAGAAGTTTTTCTAGGAATTATTCTGTGCTGTTAATTCAAAGAGGGGGGTTCATCAGACTGTCCTGTCATCTTGGTGTATAAACACACACGTACACACACATGCAAACACACATCCTGAGACTGTGCAAAGTAGACAAAGACACAGTCACAGCTCACGAACACACTTGAATTGCAGCCTTGGCAACTGTTTTTCTTTCTTTTTTTAATTAGAGCAAAAGATCAGAGAAATACCAAGTGTCAATACCGCCGAGAATGAGAATATGGCAACGGCGACCTTTTAGAGCTCCCTGATCTTTTATAATGTCAGAGATGGAGCATCTTGTTCTTCTCTGCCATAAGTTTATGCCCCCTTGCCACGCCCCCACATGGAAATATAGAGAACTGCAGACTATTAAGGACCTCAGCCAGTTTTTCACTGGTTATATTTAGGTTCCCCCATTGATGGAAATAGCCAGTTGGCATCAGACGAGCGGCTGATCTCAAGGGTCTTAAACCCTCTTGTTAGACTATGTCAACATACTTTTCAGTGGCTGTCAACAGTGTGTACATACAACAGCAGGAAGATCAAATGATAAATAAATATTTCATGTTTGCTATGAAGTGCAGCTGTAAACAACAAAGATTTAATGTCCTTGTAAAATTGCCACCATGCATGTAAATTTCCAAACACAACCCTAAAAGAAAGCTAGTAAAGTTTGAAAATGTGGACTGAGTGGAAAACGACTTACATACTTGTTTTTTTTTTTATCTTCTCTAATTGGATCCAGTTTGAGAACAACAGCGATGATATGAGGCACTGTTGCCTGTTGCCCGATGGCCACATGCTCCTTTCCCACATTCCCAAAGCAGCAGGCAGAGGATGAGATAAATCACCCAACCTAGAGGCTCACTGGCTGGGATCATCTCTATCTGCGCAGCCCTCCCCTCCCCTCCCCTCCCCTGCCTGTGGATGAAAGGTGTTAGCAGCTAGCACAAGTATTAGCCTCAGGCTGTGAGACATGGGAGGATTTCTGTGTGGCGTTGGTGCCGTGGTCAATTGGAAAGCAGCCTTATCTCCTAATCCTGTTAAATAAATGGTCTGCATTTATGTTGTCAGTGGGCTAGAATAAAAAGGACAGAGTGAGAAGATATATAATGCCTGTAAGATAAATGTGCTCTTTGGCCTTCTCTGTGGATGGTGGTGGAGGAGGTGAAATGATAGCTGGGGAATTCGATGAACTCCACCAGCGTGTTTGTTCTTCTTGTGAGCCACTTATGACTTAAAGCATTATGTTCACACCACAAGAAGGAATTTATCTCCACAGGCTTGGGAGATACTGTAGAGTTTCTTGCTAACATGATAAGTGCAGCAGCTGTGGAAAACGCCAGTAGAAGAGATAAAGATAACAACAGCAAAAAGGGCAAATTTATCAAAGGCTGCATCAGGAAGATTGAGAGTGAAAGAAAAACACTGCTTGAGTAAACAGACACAGAGAAGAGCAGAAGTGATGTGTGCGAGTGTGTGACTGCTCCGTGCATAGCACTCATACAGTATGTGTGCATGCTCATGTGCATACATGTGTGTGTGATCTCATGTCCATGTATGACTGCCAGTAGAGGGGGTCGGCCTGGCTGCTGGCTCGCGTTTGCTTAGCTGTGGATTCTTCTTCCTGATCCAGTGACTCACAGCCTGTGGCTTACGCAGAGTTTCTGTGCCCAGAAAACACTAATCTGGAGCACACAGACCCAAGACCACGACATCAGTACTGCTTCATCGCTACCAATGGACGTTCGGTTTCAGGAAATACAAGTTCGTTGTAAACTTGAAAAATTTGTTTGTTCTTGCGAAATAGTGGAGTCATGCATAAGCCCATCTTATCATATCCAAAAACATCAATGAGCCTCTCTTTGTGATGGACTTTCTGCAAACTTCCTGCAGAACTCTGACCTCCCTCTGTCTTTGTTTGGACTGAGGATGCTCCGCTGACTAAATCTAAGCTATGTCTTGTTTTATGTGATGCCTTTTGTATCATGGAAGGATATATGTCTATTCAACTGCATTTTTTTGTAGAACAAAAGCAAAGCTCTTTTCATTCAAATACAGCTGCAATCAGTTGCTCTAATAAGCCTCTTTATCTTTTGCTGCAATAAGCAAACTTTTTAATCACCATGTTTTGATGATGGCAATGACTTCATGTAATTTGCAAAAGATTTTACTAACTGCACAAACAGACCTTTTACTCAGATGATGATTGTAAACATGTGCCTCTATAAATTCTTTGCGATGACCTGATGCAATACTTGGCTGCTAAATTTCAGCTAGCTATAAACTGGGTTTTAGGCTTCATGGAGGAAAAAACAAATCTATCATTATTATGAAAAATGTTCACTTTTAACATCCATCGCAGTTCACAGGTCTATCTGATTTAAAACTTTTTTTCCCTTGTTGACTGTGCACACTGTGCAGTGAGGGATTACTGCCACTGACACTTCACTTGGACTTCATCTCTATTTAAAGTGGTTAAGATTTCCTGGCTGGACTGTTGGCTTGTTTATATCTTGTCTGCTTATCTGGCTGTTCATGTTTTTGGCCCCATTTGGAGGGTTATTTAGATGATGTCATGTTCTCAGAGCTCTGCAATTACTTTGGTAAGTAATGTTATCATTACTGATGGAAACAATGACCAAACTACTAATGATACGGAGGAATTTTCCTTTAGTTTATATCCTCCTACTCTCTTTGATAATGACAGGTTACACTGTCAGCTGCATCTCTCCCATTAGGTTCGATTATGTCTCTTGTGTTTTTTTTCCTAATCCCACACTGTGCCCCCCCTCCAGGAGCCTAGTCTGGGGTTTGCTTTTTTTTCCCCTCTTCCTCCCTCCTGTTCTCCACTTTCTCATCTAAGTAAATGGGGCGCCGTTGGCGACTCGCAGTTCTCCCGCTCCTGTCCTCCCCATGTTAAGTGTCATTGTCTTTTTATGTTTGAATGGGATGTAACTGGTAAATCTCGTTACACTTGTTGTAATGACAATAAAGTTTCTTGATTCTTGATTCTTGATTCTTTGTCCTGTCAAGTGTTTACTTGATTCTTGTCGGTATTGCAGCCTACAGCTGAGGGTTGAAAGTTCTTTCAATCCAAACTTTTGACTTTGACAATCAGTCAATATAATTAACAGGTACTTAGATCTCAACACACAGTCCAAGTGCGTCTTGGCTCTCTTGAACAGTATCTATAATCACAGTACAGTTTTGTGTTCCCACACAGCAGTCGAGCTTGAACATATCAGCCTCTCCTGGTGAAGTCAGAAGTCTTGCTGGTCATTTCCTCAACTTTAACTGTAACAGCAGTAAACCGGTGCCAAACTGAGACGCAGTCATAATGCTACTCTTGCTGTCAAGGCTGTGCAGCCAAAACTGTTTGCCTTCTTCTGAGTTGAACTGCACATGTGACTTGTAATTTCTGCCCGGAGCAACAGCACTGAATAAATATCATACATTAGGAATGTATCATTATTTTGAGAATTGTGTAACAGTCATGGGTGGAGCTAATGAGAGAGAGAAAGCCAGGGGAAAAAGAAGGAAAATGAATTTATAAATGTTGTGGTCGTGTGAGAAACAGACTTTGCAAGGCCAAAGGGACATGAAGGGGGTGTGAGGAGCAGTACTGGCAGTACACTCCATTATTGTATGTGTGTGTCTGTATGTGTGTAGGACCCAGATGGACTGTACTGAGGTTACTTGGAGAGAAGAAAAGAGTCGTGTTGCTTGGGAAATGGACTTGCCTAAAAAAGCCTGTTGAATTGGCTACATCCTTCTCGAAAAACACTTCTGCACCAGACGTTGCTGTACTGCATTGTGAGCTGTCGAACTTAATTTGTGCAAAAGTTGGGTTAAACTTAAGAAGAGCGGGAGAGAAAGTGGAAGAAACTGAGTGGGGAGGAATGAAAAAGAGACAAGGGAAAATGAAATGGCATGAGAAGGAGAGATGGGAGAGGATGGAGGTGTGATACAGTTTAAACTTATGTTTCCTTTACACTTGCAAGTGATCCTTTGGAGGAAAAGTTGCTACCCAATTAGGGTTGAAATAAAGGAGCAAAAACCTAGGTCAGTTCACACACATTGCATGGATGCTTGGATCCCACACACATGCATGCACACACATGTAAGGATTGTTCGGTGTTACACAAGTGGCCAGCTGGGTAGAAATCAATCAGGTAAACTAGGTCAGGGGAGGGGAGGACTGGGAGATGCAGGAGGTCTCAGAGGAACAGGCCTTTGTTCCACATAGGAGGTGGATACAGAGAGATACATCAACAAAATGCCTCTGGCCTTTCCCTAAGGTGCAGAAAACACACTGGGTGCCCGGTACACCTCTGCGTGTGATGCATGAACACATGTAGACACATCATTTCTCCCATGCGTCTGGTGCCCGTGGTGCAACACATGTGTGTCCACAGGTTACACAACATCTTGATCTCCCTCCACCTCTGAGGCGACGCCTTCAGACCCTGAACCCAGTATTACTCAGGTATTACTGTCCTGACCACTCCTTTTCCATGGAAACTCCAATAAGAATCTACCATGCTAAGTCCCATCCAGATAGATAAATGACCATGTTATGTCCTCAGTAACCTAATAAAGGCACCACGTAAGGCTCAGCAGCTACGAACAGACAGGAGCAGTGGTGGATAAAATCTATTCAGAACCAATTTCTGTGTATCATTCCTAATAACTGGTGTTATTGCATTCATAGCGTTTGCCCGTATACATGGAGACATAATGAAACACAGAATCAAATCAATGAAATCCGCCCACTTTCATGTAATAGAAAAGATGCATTATAAGTTTACATGGTTATTCATGCTGTTCCTTCAATTATGCACTGCCGTGTTCTCAGGATTTATCAATATTTATTTTTAGGCATTGAATTTTAAATCATAAGTTATATAATAATTTGATTATACATCGACACAAATTATTTTGCATCTTCAGGCTTATTGTGTGTGTCTTCGTCTGGGTGCATGTGTGTGTGCAGTGTATGTGTGTGTGTGTGTGTGTGTGTGTGTGCATGTGAAACAATCTGCTTCTCCGCATGAGCTGCAGGGCAGTTCCATAAAGTTTAATTATATGTTGCATTCCCAGTGGAAAGGCTGAGATTAAACTAAATTAAACTGTGTTGGGGTGCATAAAATGTTTCTGTGCTGCGGAGGATATACACACACGCTCGCACATAAGCGCACACACAAAGGAAGCTTGCCGTGCTACAAAAGGGATAGAAACCATGATACCATTGGTAGCAGTGACTCACATGAAGTTGAAGCTATTCTGGTTGTCATTGTATCAGTCTGTGTGGATGCTGTCTGCCATGTTCGTTTATCCCTGAAAAAGGCAGAGTGCAATTATTTAATATATGTCTGTTTATATGTGTGTATTTTGACAAAGGCTGTCATATAAAGATAGATCTTAAAAAAATCCACCTTAAATAACAGACAAAATAAAAAGTTCATGAAACATTTAACATTTCTTGTAACACCAGATGCCATTAAATATCACAGTGTTGCTTTTAAACTGCATGCATATGTTTTTTAGATGCCTATTTATCTATCTGATATAGTGTCAACTTGTAAAGTTTTTGTAGTAAACATGCACTTATTTCTCGATTCTGATCACATAGCAAATTTGAATCCATTGTTCGGTCTCTTTTTAGGTTTGTTTTGGTCTCCACCAACTCCTGAGAAGAATATCTGGTGCTTTTTCTGCTGCATGTGCTCAATGCTGAACTGTGTTCACCCGTCAGTGTCTCCACACGGTAACATTTTGCTGCCTTACACACCAGTTCTCGCATTGGCACACAACATACCACTGCACGGTATGAACACACATAAAGGATGCACCACCATGTGCATAGAAACACACTCTTTTTGTATTTAAATTCAAAACGTCCCAATTTTCACAAAGAATTTTTCAGCTCTGTTTTTCCCACCATCCACTCTCAATAACTAAATTTGAGCAGGATCAGTGTTTGGTAAACAGCAGGATCTTACTGTTTGGTGGCTGTAGTGAAATGTTTTATTTTCGTCTGCTGTTTTGTCCCTTTTCTGGTTTATTTTCCTAAGTTCTGGTATTCAAAATATGGCTCAGTTTACAATGAGTGTCCTACTATTTTAAAATAGTATCAAAACATGCCATGAGCTTAATTAGGATTAGGAAAGTGATTATGTTTTGTTATCATTGCAATAATAGTATGACACATTTTACATTTAGCTATGTTAATCCGAGGATAAGTATTTATAATACGGAGACAAATATGGATGGGAACATTGAGTGTTTTTCTCCACACTGATTACTCGGCTTCCTCTTGTTTTTTATTTATGGCTGGACTTGTGATGACTCTTCTCTCTCCCTCTTTGATGGCTTTTTTTTCAGTCTTTCCATGTTTTTGTAAACTTGGAATAGAACAAAAGAGCTTTCACGTCAGTTATTGCATTCACGTTGCATGTGTGTTGGAATGAGCGTGTGTGTGTATCAGGGTATAATTTCAGAGATGAGAGTCAGTCCTAATGTATTCCATGTGGAGAGTGTCTGGTCATGGTGAAAGTCATTAGCCTGCTGACAGATTATAAATATGTAGAAGAGAGTGGTCATTCCCCTTTTATGAGTCAAGTGCATTACGTGGCTCCTGAAGAGCAACAGAATATGGATCCATGCCAGTTTGAGTTTGAGTTACATGTCACCTTAAAAAACGAGGATATAATCTTCTTATCTGTATATACATCAGTTTTCTTTGGCCTACTGCACTTCTGCATTAATGCTGTTTACATGTGAACATTTTTTGTGTCTATTTTAACAATGTCACATTGTTTTCATGCAAAAAAGCATCTGAGTAAACATCTGGTATGCAGTTGGAGGGGTTTTTAGCTCCATTTCAGATTGTTAGCTTCTGCTCCGTCTGATTACCTCTGCTGTGTTTTTAATATAGCAGATCTGACAGTCTAGTTGGTCCCTTTTGCATATTTTTTGCATGCTGTCATTCGCCTGAAAGAGCTTCAAAAATTTGCTATGGTTAATAAAAGCAATAAATTTTGTTTATTTAAAACACCTGTGCTGCGTGACTTATAAAATGAGGGTTCATGTAGGATGATAGAGGCTACGCAAAGTTATTTTTCCAGCTTCACTGTGACCCAGCCTTAAACCTGTCTGGGTAGGCTCATGTCATAGTTTCCACAAGGATGTACTGTCGGTGTTTTAAGACAGATCTTTCTGAAGACTGTTTATGAAAAAAGTTTGGAAAAAGAAAGATGCAGGCTTAGTTTGAACAGAAGGCCAAAGCAGAGACAAGCTAAGTTTTGAAATTTAGTCAGCTTAGTGTGGATGTTCTCGTTGTTTGCACTGATAATTCAGTAATGATTGCTGGCTTTAAACAGGAAGCCTGAGCAGGGTGTCGCCTTTCCCTCTTCTGCTCCTATTCTTGCATTGTCGTCTTTCTCTTCCCTGCACCCCTCTCGCTCTCCAGTTCATTGGCCCCGTCCTTGCCTCTTCCGTCTGATCCTCCATTCATCATTCTCTGTCCTCGTTGATGACCTTATTTGTCAGCCGTCCACCTCCTGTTCTCACCCTGACACTCTCACTCCTTTACCCTTTGGCCTGAGACCTTTGACCCTGCTGAAACTGCTACCCAGAGCACAGACCACAGCAAACACAACGAATCCTGCTGCTTTTAAATGCAAACAGTGCTGTCATGCAAAAGTAGAGTTGTGCGGATCCAAATATACTGCTGGTATTCCCTCACACAGAAATTTGTATCGAAAGATATTGTCAAACTTGTAAAAAATATTTCTGAGACATGGAGAGATTTGCTTTGATTTCTAAATGATGCACATTAAGACCAACTATGTTTATTCCAAATATTTCAAAGCATGGAAATATCATGAAAACAGATTAATTACAGGCCTTTGCCTTGGTTCAATTTCTTCTGAAGCACCACACAAAATAATTAAAATCATACATTTAAGCAGATGCAACAGACCGGCTCTAACGCCTCAAAGTGCACGCAGCATTACAATCGTGTAACTTCCAAAGCGCCTCATTACGTGATGTGTTCACACACTCCAGCTTCTATATAATGATTAACAATTGCTGACATCCTGTATATTGATATCAACTCTGCATTCGATTAACAGACTAAATTAACAGAGTCTTCTACACCAGGGATAACACTTGCACAAGACTCATGCTAATACATTAGTGCTGCATCAGTTAAAGACCTCTCTGTCTTTTTGTCAGTGTAACAACAGTGTCACAGCGATCCCTTCAGAATCGAATGGTTCATGTGTGACTGCACCAGCCTCGACCTGAACCCACACCATGCAGGAGAGAAGAAAGGTTTCCATTCAATTACCAGGCTCTCTTTTCTCCTCGCACTGATAATGTACCTACAGTACACACACACACACACACACACACACGTGTGTGTGGCTCTGCTATCATACTTCTCATTCTTCTGAAAGCTGGACATGCCTCTCAGGGATTATCCCGCCTCGTGAGCAGCATTGCGACTAAAAGTCCCCTTGTCCACTTCATAGAAATGTCAGCCACATGTCCACTTCTACCTGCTCTTAAAACTGGAACAGAGAATAAATCCTCACCAGTCAAGGCAGTAATGAAAGCAATGCACAAAAAAATTCATTTAAGTTCACCTAAAGGTCTCACAGTTTTTTGATGCAAAAACTGCGCGATTTGCTTTTTTTTTTTGCTTTTTGTATTTGTTTTTTTACACATATCCTTTAAAGGGATACTGCCAATTTCAGAAACTTTTGTATTATAAAAGCATAAATATATATTAAGAATATTTTGACTATATTTTTTAACTAGGTCAATTTTTTCATCCAGCATTATCTCATTAACTTTTTAACTTCTCTGGGGCCTGATTCATGAAAAAAATCACAAGCTTTGCTAACATACAGGTTGCAAATGGCAGCATCGTTGCAATGCTAAAACAGTTAAACAGCAAAGTGCATTAAAATTTGTCTGTTTAAAGTGGTGTGTATGTGTGTGTTGCATTAAGTTGAGTTGACAGTTGTCTTTATCTTCATCCATTAATGAGACAGCATGTTGATTTTTTTAAGTGATGCTTTGCAGCTAAATGCTAACTACGCATGTTCTCTACTCATATGAACTAAGCCTCTTGTACTGACAATAGCAGAGGCGAAATTTGAATTCATCATTACAGCATTACCAACAATTAACCCAAACACTTCTTTAAGGCAATATAGAGCTGTATAAACAGCAATATAAATATTTTAAAATGATGGCTACCTTCAATTTGGAACCAACTTTACGACCGTCAACTTTACACTCTACAGTTTAACAAGCGGTGAATAATGCAGTCAGTGGTGGAGTCCGTGACAGCAAGTTTCATTCCACTGAACTGGGTTTCGTGCACTTGTCACTGATATAAATGGTGCATGAATGAGCCACTGAACGACTTGAATCTCATGCAGACTCTCCATTACGCCATAATTGCAGGTGTTTTTCTGGTAAAAATCTGCTGAAGTCGGGCCTACTTATATCTCTCTGGTCATAATGTTCTGTGAAGATGATTCCCGTTAAGCACAACTCCAAATGTATTTAAAAACAGGCTAAAACTACAATTTTTCAAAGATCTTTTAGGGCTGGCTGAGTTAATTGTTAGTTGTTTTTTTGTGTCATGTAATTTTGCTAATTTAATGGTCTACCTCCAAAGAACAAGTGAGAGCCGATCTTTAACAGCTTGTCCAATAAATTGAAGAGGCCGACAACAGCTGGGAAAGGCAGCTGGAATAAACAGCATGTAAACATCCCATCAAATCCAATTTTTAATCTCAAAAAATTCAAAAACTAAACTATGAGCTCTTCTCCCACCTGTTTATCATTCTGGATCAGAGCAGAATCTGGTGTGATTCAGATGTTTATTCCTCCAGAAGTACCAGCTCTCACTTTCATAGCTCTCCAGCTCACAGCGGCTGTCTGTTGATTAGAAGCAGGTCATCACCACACAACACACACACACACTCACAAAGCCCCAAATAACTTTACATTTAACTCTGTAAATTAAGGATTTATTTCCAAACAAACCAGAACTGGTGATTAATGGATCAGTGGATTCAAAACAGTTGACATAGTTCGGGTGAATTTTATTTTGTTTCTGTTTCTTTGGATGTAGTTTGTTTTATGATAAATTAATAAGACAGTCAAGTCTGATAAGGGAGAGACACTTCAGTGAAGAAGAAAAACTTGGCTAAAAGTTGACTATAAATGTTCCCATTTGCCTGGGACATTGAGATCTTCCAGGACACATGAACCGGCA
>JAPZDY010000026.1:11026132-11037371 GCA_029783645.1 Ctenochaetus hawaiiensis | reverse complement strand
CCCCCCCCCCCCCCCCCCCCCCCCCCCCCATTCCCTTTCCTCCATGTTTATATCATTCACATCACTCCTGGCCTGATGTCTCTGTCCTTGACTCTGCAGCATTAATTTCTCTCCAAGTTTCATCCCTTCATCCGTCCCTCCTTCCTTCTTTTCTTCCATCCTTCCCCACTCAGTTTCCTCCACCTTTACCACCTCTTTCTTGCCTCTACCTGCTCTTTACTCCTCTCCACAGTGCCGCACCCCTTAGACTTTTCCTTCTCCCTGTTGCTATGACATTAGCTAGCTGTAGCAGTGTCAGGCCGGTCTTGAGGGATGAGACTAAAGAGCTAAGTCTTGCTCTTTTCATTTAATTACTCCTCCCTCTCTTTCTCCTCGCCTCCCTGCCTTGTTCCCCCTGTATATATCACACCCTGCCACCCTCTCCCTCCCCTTCTTTTCTCACACATCCTTATGCCTCTTTGTCTGTTCCTCTTCTTCCACCTGACTCTACCTGTCTTTATGTGAGCATCCTCTCATGTCTGTCTGTCAAAAAGAGGAGGAAAAAGAGACGGGAGAGAGATAACACTGCACCCACATCTTTCTGTGAAAGTGTTTGGACCATGTGGGATCATGCAAAAAACTTCACCCATTTGCCTCCTGCTTTTGTCTCCATTTTTGTGAAAAAATCCCTGCAAAGTGATGCTACTGATAGTAAATACTAAATCCAGCTGTGCACACACATACACACATGAAAACTGCAGTCCTGCAAAGTGTGTGTGTGTGCGTGTCCGTTTCTGTGTGTTGGCCTAGGCATGACCTTGATTACCACGGTGGCAGTGAGGCTCCTCATTAGTGCTGGACTGGAGGAAACCGTGGGTAATGAGGGAGCAGCATTGTCCTACGGCAACACAAACACACACACATACATACACACACAGATGCCAATGCACCACTTTGTATTAGTGCTTGCATGCACCTGCTGACACCTGCGCTTATGCAAGATCTCATACATAAGCCTCATGTACACACATACGAACACACACACACACACACTCATTCTGAGTACATCTCAGTCTCATGGCCCCCCACTCAGTTGTCTCGCCTCACCTTCTGTTTAGTGTTTTTTCTCTCCCACACACATTCTGCCTCTACCCCCGTCTCTGTCTTCCTCTCTCTGTTCTACCCACCAGACAGACCTCGCAGACCTCTCTGCCCACTGAGTTCCAACAGACATCACAGTGTCGCCCTCTGGTGGTAGCGCTCACAGGTCGGAGGGAAATGCCTTGAAATCCCCGTTCGGGCTTTCGTAAGAAAAGATGTCCCAGTCAACACAGAAACATCAAAGCAGTGATGTGACTTGAATTTGATTTGTGTTTATTTTTATTGAGTGAATTTATAGCTCTTGCCGTATGTGCTTATAACTTGAGAAGCCCATTGTTGTATAACAAAGATTTTTCTCTAGACGGTCACAAAATCTAGTTTGAAACTTATAAGAACAGTTTTGTATTTAAAGTTAACCTAAAGCATTTTATGAGTAATAGTTTAACTTACAAATTTGGTGCTTTCTCCAGTCTTTTTAAAAATTAGATACGCAAAAGCAGAATTGAAAGGAATGAATTAAAGTTGTATGACTAGCTAGCTAGCTTACTACCTTCAGTGGTAAAGATGATTGTGAAAATTAGGGGGAAAAAAATTACAGTTTGTGGGGTTACAGGTTACATATTTAAATGAGACCTGTTAACAGCGAGCATGTTGTGTTTCTGTCCTCTGTGTTGAAGGCGATAGCGGGTTCTGTTAGCAGCTTAGCCTTGGTTGATTGATGGTTGCTGGCTAGAGATGAGATGCCTGTTTAACCTGCCTCTTTCTGACATAAAAGATCTGTCATTTCAAGATTTCACAAAATACTAAGAATTTTTGAGTTGTAAACATTGTTCCATGTGAGAATGGAAAGCTTGACAGGGGTAGCAGCAACAATAGAAGTTTCGACAAATGGTCAATTCCTCCATAATTCAAACTGAATTGCAGCTCATTTAGGCTATTTTGGTTACTGTGTGGCATTCACTGTATAATCTTACCTTCTACTTGGTCTGGTATTACAGTCTCTCCATAACTGGCTCGGTCTTCCCTTCATTCATGCCTAATGTAGGCTGGTTGGAATACAACTAAAGTAACCCAGCACCAGGCAGAAGAGTTATACTGAAGGAACTGATTCACCCTTTGCCCATAAAGGTTGGTTTTTCACTTGTATATGCACAGATTGTGGTCTGTGTCTTTTGCTCTCACTCATCGGTATTTCGACATTAAGAATGAAAGTGAGAGTAAAAGAGGAATACAGAATAAGTTGCCTCCAAAGGGTCCCATCCTTGCACTTTCTTGGAAAGAGTTGCCATAGTTCTGCAAAAGAAACACTGACATGCTGGTGTAAAGATCCTCTTTTTTCTCTCTGTAACTGCAAGTAAAGTAAATATGGTGCAGACGTGATCAAAACAGTCTCAAGGTTCAATGTTAGGTCTTCATAAGTACAATAATTAATGGAGAGTTTCAGCTTTCATTGTTGATATACTAGAAGTCCTTTTTAATATTTGGGTATAGCAAGATTTGTTGAATAAGCGTCTAATGGAACATTACACTGACTTGTGTACATTTATAAACTTTGGATTTAATGGCTATAGCTTGTACAGCTCATATAAAAACTGATGATCACAAATCCAACTTATCACCTCCTTTATTGTAATTCTTTCAAGGTTTGTTATTTCTGCGTATAGTGTAAGATTAATAATATGAGATTAAAAAAAGTTTCTATGAAACTGAAGTTACTTGAGCAGGAAGAATATTTGTAGAAATAATTATAATGAATTAATGCACTTTAACGGAGTAAATCACCTTGTAGGAATACTGCAATTGTTTCTTTGTAAGACTGGCCTGTATTTAAATATTGTATAAACATATACAGTGTCACTAGAGTAATGCTGTTAACTGAGTAATTGATGTAAAGCTCAGATGAAGTACTGCAGAAACCTTATATTATTCATTCATTATTGTGAACATTTTAAACAACATAATTTCTTCCCTTGCTGTATGGTCTCAAACACAGTGTCACTTTTGTTTTCACCAAGTGTTATAATTTTTTGAAGGACACCAAATTACATCAGAAACACTAGGAGCTGACCACTGACAGAAAGACACTGGGTCTGCAGACTGAAATGTTTTAATTTTCAGGTCTGGGGTGAACACTAATCAACACAACAGTTGGATTTGATACTGTGGCCTCACCTCTACAACACACACACACACACACACACGCATTCACATGCACACACACAGGCACACACAGAGCAGGTCATGCAGAGCTACACTGGATTTCATACCTAGAATTCTTGGAATAGTAGTTGGAGGCCTTGGTTGTCTTTTTATGTTGGAAAGATGGATGAGTTTTTGTAAAGAGATGAAAGAGCTTAGCCTCCATTACATGTCTATTAAAGCGATATTTGTTGCTTCCAGGTTTACACCGTCGATAACACTTGAGTGGTTGTATTTCTGTAAGTGCAGATGAAATGTGAAAGTGCATGTGAAAGGAAGCATTTGTAGTAACAGATGTGTAAATTGGTGTGGACCAAGTTGACTCTCCCTTTTCCCAGTCTCTTCTTCTCCCTCTGTCTCTCTTCTCAGTCTCCATCTATCCAACAAGAGTCTGATTAATTCTCACAATTTCCGCTTTGATCGCTCCCCTTAGAAGCAGCACAACCAGAGCCGTTGACAGAGAAAGAGACAAGAGAGAGAGAGCTCTGAGAATTCAAAAGGTAGATAAGGGACTCTCTCCCTCACACGCTGCCTTCCTCATATCCACTTTCACTGCTTTTTGACACATTCCAGCTAAAAAGGGGAGGAATGTGAAAATAAAAGAAGCGGGAGGTGAGGAGACAGGTTTGAGAACGAGATGTAGGGAGATAAAAGTGGTATCGGTGAAAAATCTGCCATGCCACACAGATGAGTGCCGCATGGTATCTCTGGATGATATAAAATAAAATGAATAAATCCATGCGGTACAAATTTATATCAGATTCACAGAGTGCTTTACAACACTGAGTGACACACCTCAAGGCAAGAAATGAACAAACACTGAAGAAGAGGATACATCAGGTCACGAGGGTTAGCAGCCTTAAAGGAAATGAGTGTATGATTGTAATGTATGTCCGAGCTCTGTCTCTGTCACCTAATGTCTTAAATCTAGATTCATATACAACCAGAACTCAGACGTGTCCAGAAGTGTAAAATTTAAAATCAGCTGTGTGTCTAAGCCATAGCTTTGGCTAAAAAATAACAGTGGCTATATGACGTCTGTCTGATGCTTTTTAACATCTTGGCTACAGCTTGAGGTGTGCTTTGGTCTCAGGACCTGCAGCTGTCTAACCAAAGATCAATGAAACCTAAATAGGTTCTAGTTCAGAGAAAGGGTCTCTGCAGAAGTTTGTTTTAACCTGCAGAGAGTGCTTGCTTCTTTTTTGCTGTCTAACACTGAGCCAGAAAATACTTGGTAAATATAACTTTTAAATGGCACTCCAAGGATCCACTGACTCTTTGCTGGCCAGGTTATCCAACAAGACCACTTTTTGATTACTCTTAACATATTCTATGGGCTCTTTTGGTGCAGAACCTAAACACCCTTTTTAGAAATCTACAGCACTGATGTTATCCCTTCCTTTTTAGAAATCCTGATGAATTCCTTCAGAGTTTAAGCAGGATTTTTGTTTTGAAACAGTACATCTTAAAAGCTAGTAAATTACACAATCGTTCACGTCCTTACACGTGAATAGCTGAATAGGTTGGTTTACAAAACTTCAAAAGCAGCTTATGTAATCATATATATAGAAGAGCCTTAGTTGTTACATGAAGGTTAATGATCTAAAATGGTTGCAGTGAAAAAACAAAATTGGTGAGGCTTAAGGAAAGATGTTGGTTTGAGGTAAAATAAGAATGTTACTGTTCAGTCCATGATGTAAAATAAGTGTGTTGTTAACACTCTCCACAATAAATGTTAAAGTTATGTTTGTTTTACACAACTATCGATCCCACGTCCCCCATATGCCAGCTTTCTTGCTTTATACTACTTACAATGCACAACAGTCAGCTGAATACCTCCTTTGCTCCCGTCATAATTACCACAGCCACTAAAGGTGTAATAACCTGCTCTTCAAGAAAAACTATGACCGTTTTTCTAGTAATTACTGTTTAAATTCATCTGAATGGAGAAACATCTCTGACTTGTAGGAATTTTGATAAATTATTATTGTATATCTGTTTCATTAAGGAAGATTGGAAATGACACTTCAGATAGAGCTCAAGAGAGTGGAAAGGAAAAAAAAGATATGCTAAATGAGCACACAGCAACATTAGTGCCTATAGACAGATACATGTTGATTGTGTACCATGACAGTGTGGCAGGAAGCCGTCAGTCATACACACACACACCATCACACTTTTGATTTATCAACATCTGCTAATGACGGATTGTCTGTTATGAAATCAACAGGCAAGTCAGCTCAATCCTGTGATCTCTCCAGGTTGGCCTCAAGAGACTTGAGCTCGTGTGTGAGAGTGTGTGTGTGCGTGTGTGTGTATTAGGCTCTGAGTGTGAGGTAGTGAGTGCGCAAGCATGCATTATATGTGCATGCACACACTCGCTGCTCTGCCTGCATGTGGGGTCAAAAGGGTGGCGCACAGGGGGCAACTCCCAGTAATAGCACATGTTTGATTGGCTCTCGTTGCTGCACCGACACAGTTTGATTGGCTGTCAGGTCCAGCAGTCACAGCAGTGAGCAGGTAGGGGAGGGTCTTCGCTCTTCTCTGTTGCTAGGTTACAGGTATACCCAATAGATGTGGAGATATAGAGATAGAGTAGAGATAAGGATGGGGATGGGTGTGGATCTGAGCATGGATCTGTGTGTAGAAGTGTGCGGACGTGTCAGTGTTTATGCACGTGCCTGCGATCATCAGCATCAGGGTGGGGTCGATGGGACTGAGGGTCAGGAAGGTGGAGGTAAGAGTGAGACAGAAGGGGAGCGAGTTAGAAATATGAAGGGATTCTTGAAAACGAAGAGTAAAAAAGCATTTTTATCGTGTTTTAGCGCAGCAGAGTCTTGTTCATACAGACTAACAGACCATCATCATTTATCCACAGTCCAACAATCCAAATTGACAGCTTATCCAAACAACTGAAATGGACCGAATATGAAGAGATCTGATGATGCCAGAATTCTCTTGCTGTCTCATTTTGTAGTTTTTCAAAGACAAGTGACACAAGATTCTTTGTTTTGGATGATTTTTTACAAAATCCAGATCCAGAAACCCGAAGTGTCCTATTTGTCCCACTGACTCCCTCAAAATTTACAGTGAATAGATGTAATTATGACCGGCAGGCAGATCCCAGACCCGTGGTTAGTTTGTAATTCATTAAAGTGCTGTTGTATTAATCACAGACTGCCCTAGACAACACTGCTCTGAGAACAGCTGTTCCGCTGCACTTAGATTGCAATCATAGAGCGGTCAGTCGCCACTAATCGAGGTCATTTATCAATCCGGAAGACCTCACACACAAATGTGAACACACTAGAATACACACACAAACACACACACACACACACACACACACACAGGCTGATCGATGGCTCTGCTAGGCCGGTAAGAGGGATTGATGGGTGCTTGGCTGGTGCTCTTTATGTGTGTGTTTGTGAGCGGGTGTGCGTGTGTAAAAGTGTGTGTTAGTGTGCTGGCATGAGCACAGCCAGGGCAGGGAGCACACAAAGGCTAAACATCTGTAAAGATTAACCTCCATTTGATTAAAATGTGAACCATGCTTGTCACTTACAGACTAGTTAGGGCACATAAGCATAAGTTTTACTTAACATTATTTACAAACTGGAAAGACTTTTCATACATGTTATGCTTCTTCTTATTTAAATAAATGTGATTAGAATTTAAATAATAAGGTAAATGTATGCAACGGAAATCTAATGAATAGCAAAAAGCTCCGGTTTCAGACTGAACTGAACCCGGTATTTCATTTTTTTCTACTTTCACAATAACCTGATGACGCTTTGTCATCAGCTCATTTTTTGGTCATTTGTATGTGATAAAGTACAGAGATCTGCAAACCCTGGTACTCTGTAGATGTGTCTGTCCATGTCCTGTGTCTTGATAAACCATGTACACTCCTTAACCTGTAAAAATGAATGCAGGTCTCATTTTGTCAGGCTCCTGTATTTGTTATGGAGATCTGCTTATTCCATAATTTACACAAGGTAAAATTAGGATTTTCAAGGTTTAAACAAACATTTCCTCTGAGATTGCCTTCAGTGCACTGCCCTAAGGTCTGTTTGGATTTCTGAGCTTCCCTTAATGGCTCTATGGTATTGTTGGGGAAGCAGTAAATGTAACACAACACCAGCCTTCTGCAGCAGACTGCCACCCTCTGTAGAGAGAACAGGCCCTCTGCTAATACCTGAGCCACACTGTGAAAATACATCAGTGGAGACTTAGTGTGGATGCTTCTGGTGACTGGATCTTGTAAACATTCCCTACTCTTGTCCCGACTCCTCCATGTTGCTGAGGCCAAGAACATTTGGCTGTCTGGGAAAGATGTCAGACTGAGAGAAAAATAACTAAAGGGTGAGACAGAGAGAGATAAATAAACGGGGAGGAGGAGGAGTTGGAGGAGGACCTTTGCTTTATTTCAGTGTTTGGTTAAAGTGGAGTACATGATGCTGTCTAATTCTTAAATTCTTTCCAGCATTTTTTCCTACTCTATCTCTTTCTATTACCCAAAATTTGTTTTAAGTTTTTCCCTAAAACATTTCCCACCTCCCCTGCTTTCTTTGTTCCTTTCTTTAATTTTCCACTCATGTTAATTTCCATCTATCACTTTCAGATTGTCTCATTCTTACCTACCACTTCCTCTCTCCATTACCTCTACCCGGCTGGTTATCACACATTTCGTCTGCTTTAACTCCTCTGCTCATTCTGTCTCTATTTCCTCTCCTATTCCCTTCCTCCTGCTGATTCATAATCTCTGTTTGGACAGAAAACAGAGGGACGGAGCTTCTGTCCTGATGAATAACAACAGGAATTGGGAGAGAGAGAGAGAGAGAGAGAGAGAGAGAGAAAGCGAGAACGGGACACTGAGGCAGCCTCCTTTGCAAACTGTCTGTCTGGCTGGCACTTAGTCTCTCGGTCTATCTGCCAGACTGTCAGCGACTGTGTGTTTCTGTCTGTGTCAACACTCTCACCTCGAACCAAAATTTCCACAGATCATGCGGTCCTGCTAACCAGGTTTGGCTTACTCCTGCTATTCTTAGGCCCGTGCCATTCAGAGTCTGTTTAAATAATATGGCCTCTTTTGTCCGTCTCCTTTTTCCAACACCTGGCTCTGCCCTCACTTTCACTCATTTAAAGTGCCTCTTCCACTTAGCCTTATGAGAAACGGAAAGAGATGAAGGAAGGGAGAATGGGATCCTAATGGAAAAACAAATAGAGCAATGGAAAAAAAAGAAAGCAGAGACCTTTGTAGAAACAGATTATATGGCAGCAAGCAGGGAAAGGAGATAAAGGAAGAGTGCAAATATGGAGAGGAACATGGGGGCGGATGGAGAACTGGTGGAGCGTGAGTGGGGGTCTGACCCAAAAGTAGGAAGATGCTCCTGGAGATAACAGACTGAAGCTTCAGAGTTTTGTTGTGGGGAACTCAGAGGGCTTTTCCTGTTTATTCATTTCCCCTCCTCTTCCCTTTCACTGCTGCATCTTTTTAATCCCTGTGTTTCTTTAAGCGGTCACACACGGTTAGTGTGACAGGCTGGACCGCCTGTCACACTTTTCTGTGTGTGTGTGTGTGTGTGTGTGTGTGTGTGTATGTGTGTGTGAATGCATAAAAGACAGTGTGTTTTGTAGTTTTGCTGACATATTGTGATCAAAAATGTAGGTCAAATATGAACAATTTGCAAATGAAGGGGAGAAAGTAGAGAATGAGAAATAAAGGGTGAGTGGGACACTGCTGCCACACATGTTTATGCATGTGAGGTTCTGTAGAGGTGTGTTGGTTTTTTTTTTTTGTTTTTTTATTAGTGACCATTTTTAGAGACCACTCTATGTAATGAGCTGAGCAGGGTAACAGGGATGGGGCTGCATCACTAAGTCCTGCACGGCTTAAATCACACTGGCATCTGGCCTCCACACACACACACATGCAGGCACAACCTGACATTATCTGTGTGTGTGCATATGTGTGTGTGTGTGTGAGTGTGTTTGAGCAACTGACAGAGGACATAATTAGGAGTAGGCTTAAGTGCGAGAAGGCCTTCCTGCTTTCATGTGTTTACATTTGATACATTGTGTTTACTGCATTCATTACCCTCATCCTCTTTGCACATCCCTGATTAACATATTTGGTCATTTGCTTCACTCTTCAGGACATTAAGCAAATAATTAATTTCACTTAATGAATCTGTCTTAAGACTTAACCTTAATTGCAGTTTTCTCTCCCTCTTCCTGCTCCTTCTTGCGCTCCACTTTTTAGAGTAAAGCAGCAGAGAAAGAAAAAGGTTCGCTGAGGGTCATAAATGCATTATAAATTTAGCTTTCCTGAATCTTTTGAAAAGCTCAGCTTCATGCCACCTTCATGAATTTCAGATAAATCCACACTTTTGCCTGAGCCATGTTTGTAATCCAAACACAAAACTTGGCTCTCTGAGAGCTTGACGGAGGAGCGTAAAGGTACAATTTGCTGCTGATGTGATTAAAACGCTGTGAGTATTTGTGGTGACGTGTCCCGTTAATCTCTCTCTCTGAAGTGTGTCTAATTTTGTAAATCAGCCTTACTATTGTACGGGCCTGATTCTCTCATGACTCAAAGGGTGAATGAATTGGTGGGTTACACAGTAGCAGTGAGTCACTATCAAAGCTATATTTGTGCGTGGATGTGTGTGTGTGTGTGTGTGTGTTTGTATTTGTGCCTGTGTGTGACTGTGTCTGCCCTGCCTGCCTGTGGACGCATGTGTGCAACTGTGTGTGAAGTTAGCCAGCAGTAGCAGGGTTATGAATCAGATCAAACAACAAAAAAAAAAACACACACACATAGTGACACCAGATCAAACACACACACACATACACACACACCGACTGTCACTGGTGGACTTTGATCCTCACCACAACATCCGCTCTTCCACTCCAACACTGCTTTTCTGCTGCTCGTCTGTCTCACGTGCCCCTCAGGACACTTACCCAGGACTCGAGTTACTCCTTTCAGATCCTCAAATAGAGCTCGGTGTGCCTTCAAACACAAAGGACACTCCTGTTGTAACTGGACACTCAGCGTGCAGGATCCAGACTTGCAGCCTGCAGATGGGCTGCAGGTCTCGAAGGAAGGGTTGTGGTTCGTGTCACCATCTCAATGGCCATGAGAGTAATAATAATTCAGTTATATCTGTTGAGTTGTGAGCATGAATAGGTGTTTTGTTTGATGACTGGCCAGATGTGAATGTCTGATGCTCATAGCAAAATGTGCTAATGTTTTTTCCTCTTCATTCTCAGTGATGAACTACTAAGATGTGTTTTACATTATTATTCCTTGTAAAGGAGATTTACTCAAGGAAGTTTTCACATTGATTGAAATATGATCTGAAAAGGATCTGACAGCTAACTTATAAGATATTCACAGACTCTATATATAGAGAGAGGTGAAAGGAGCTTCCGGGTCTTAGAGGTACTTGTGGTCTCTAACCATGTGGATCATCAGATGTCACCACTACAATGGAAAACTGGAGAAGAGTCAAGTTTAGTTTCATTGTTTTAAAAAAAAATAACACTTGAAAACATCAACAGCAGTGTTACCTTATGTTCCATAGATAAACTTCAATAGAAGCTTTCCACTGAAGTCACAACAGGAGAGATAAGACTGTGAAAACCATTCACAGGGAGATCTGTTGATAACTTTGACATCTAAGTGTAAATTCTTAAAATGTTTCCAATAACATCTTTGGCAACATCAGTATTTAATCATATCAAATAAATTGTTACTAAAAAAGTAGTTTAGCAGGTGGTAGTTTTTTTTCTCTCATCATGTTGTTTACTGTATTTACAGTAGTGCCTCAACTTTATGCAAATGATCAGATGTTGAGAAGACAAGAAGAAACCAACCCTGAAAGATTGAAGTACACAGTAGAAATTTATATGAAGCTCAACTGTGAACATTTCAGGCAGATGTGCATTCCTC
>JAPZDY010000026.1:11010004-11023260 GCA_029783645.1 Ctenochaetus hawaiiensis | reverse complement strand
AACATAGATGATATAATGGGTTTAGAATGATTTTTTAACCATGAATTTTCCACTTTAGAAACACACCCAAAGCCACAACATTCAAACCATTAACAGGTGAAGTAAAAACCTTGATCTTCTCATTAAAATGCAATGTTCTGTTGGGAAACCTTGGGTTCTGGCACTCATGTGGATGCAGATTTGACCCACACTGGCCACACAAACACCCTTGCCGACCAAAAACGCTTTCTCACTCGGTCAACCCCCTCAGCAGGAAAATGTGCCCTGCCCAGCCACAAAAAGTGCTCAGGAATGACTGGAAGAACATGACTAAGAGATCAAGAGCTTGACCTTGCCTATTCTGGTAGAAAATCTGTGGGATGTGTTATCCACTTAGGCCCCACCCAGCACCCCACAGGACTGAAAGGATCTGCCACCAATGACCTGGTGCCAGACACCACAGGACATTGCCGGAGGTCCTGTGTCCATGTCCTCACAGGTCAGAGCTGTTTTGTCAGTGCAAGGGGGCCCTACACAGTATTAGACAAGTGCTATTAATGTTGTGGCAGATCAGTTTTACTTTTCCATCATCCATCGATCCATGAGCTCTGGCTAAAGAATCAGAAAGCATGACTGTAGACACGCCAATATGTCTGTCACCGATAATTTTTATATCATTTCAAGCTGTGGTTTAAATGTGATATACAGTAAACTCACACAGGTGTAAAAGGCTCAAAGAGTCAGCTGTTTGTAGCTGGTCATTGTGCCCATGGGTTGGATTTCTGAAAACTCTGTGCAATTCAGTCCACACACAGCTTCTCGCTGCACATTCCTCTGTAATGTATACTGTATTTTTTTTTTTATCACCAGCTAACTTCCCTCTCTTCAGCCTGCTCATCATCTCTTCCTTCTCCTGTCAGAGTAAAGGGAGAAGCAGACAAGCGCTGATCGTATCGATGTTGTCTCTCTTCTTCATTTATCGCTCTCTTTCTTTTTGCGCCCCTCCTCTCCAAAGCGTCTCCATCCTCTCTGTGTGTTCTCCCCCATGGCTTTCCTCTACAGCAGTGCGTTGCCTTGGTAATTACCAGTTGTCTTAAACAGACAGATGGAATAAGAGAGAGTGACGGGCAATTTTTCCAGTGTCTGTTGTGCACGCAACTCCTTTTTTTTTTTTTTTTTTGCATGTGTTATTTATGTACACTTCTTTACCTCTCACCATCCCATCCCAGCCTCCCCACATTCCCTCCCTGTGAGTTTGCATTTGTGCACGACTGATGTGTGTTTTTGTGTGAGTTTGTGTGTGTGTATGTGTGTGTGTGTGTGTAAGGCCGACATAGGGAATTACCTGACAGAGTAGGTTAGTCCTGGATGGGAGTGGGACAGTCTCATCTCCTGCTGTTGTGTAGGCCATTTTAGATGCCAGGTGTCACTCCAGACCTCTGCAGGTTCCCAGGAGGGATCACCGCTGTCCCCTCCTCTTTTCTTCTGTCCCTGCCTGCTCCTAACACAGCACTGGAGTGAAGAAAAGAAACTCTTTAAACTGTCAGGGAAAGACAAGATGTGAAGGTTGGATGGCAGAAAGACTGAGAGGCAAAACAGAAGAGTGCAACAGAGGCTGAGTGTTACGTGTTTAGATGAGGGACTGACACACATTAAAACTATGTCAGAGGTCACGTACGCACATTCATGTCCTCTAATTAATTTTCTCTTTCAGGCTGGTATGATCAGGATGGAGCAAGAGGAGTTTTTTATCGAGCCAGTGAAGAGGGGCGATGGAGTGATAGAAAAGGAGGAGGAGGAAGGAGGAGGAGGAAGGACACACATTGTCTATCGCTCCTCAGCCATAAAGAAAGAGCCCATCAGCAGCGCGGCGGCAGATTTCCACTCCAGAGGTCAGTCTGTGGCTCCCACTGTGCATTCCTCCACTCTTATACACCCTTCACTGGATGCCTCTCATGCACACTTATGCACTGTGTGCTCGGTTAAACTCCATCTTCTCTGGTAGCCACATGTGGAAATTATTTAACACCCCTGACTGCAAGCTAAGTAATCATTCGACCTAAATTTTAAACCAAAGTTTAAATATTTCTCTTGACTTTTTGTCATCATTAATGTTTTTTTTTGGACGGAAATCCTGAAATAAACCAGTATTTTGAACCATTCTTCCCTCATACACACCTGGTTATATAATCATGTCAAACTATTGTATGCAAAGACAGTGAGTCACAGTGTGAGCATACTCTGCTTGTCAAAAAGATTACACCTACACACACTCAAACGCATCCTCCTGTCACTGCACTAATTTTCCAGTGGTAAAAGGAGTGGAGACACACATGTTTGACTGGTGAAGTAGCATCCTCTGTATCCTTTATAGAATTATACGCCGCCTTGGCTGCCTTAACAATTAACAGCTGGCACTCCAGGCTTTGGTTTCTCATCATGTCTGCCTCCTTTTTCCACTCTCCATATGAAATAAATGGGCTGAAACAACAAGAAAGGCTATTATTTTAGCAGAGACACGATACTTACAGGTTGGTTTAGCATGCTGGCTTCAGGATTACAGGGAGGAATGACAAATATGTATTCAAAAAGGCTTTAATACTCAAGGTCTGAGCATTATCACACAAGCAGAATTATATTTTCATCATAAGAATTCATCTATTCATCTGTTTTATCTAGTATTACATCAAAATCTTAGTTCTTCACAATTAAATGAGAAAAACAAATCTGGCCTTTAATGCAGTAAGTGAGGCTATTTAATTTGCTTCAAGGAATTATCCTTGAGTCACTTAAATCAAGTGAATTTGGGCTGTTTTTGTGTTTTTTTGCTTTATCATTTAGCTGAAAACAAAATAAATTAAAATTTTGATAAGTTTGGAGGTAGGGATATGCATGTATTTGCCACTTTATGTAACCAAAATGAAAAAAGAAGCATCAAAAGTGTCTAAAATGTTGTGCTTCACCTGTAAAGGCACATAATGATGCTGCTGTATTTCAGTAACAAAATGAGCATGTAAAAAACAGAATAGCACATGTTTTAACCTTTAATTAATCTTAAGCCGTAATTAAAGCATTTAATTAACACAAAGGATGCGAGAAGATCTTGTCGCACAACATAAAACTAGTCATAACTAAGACAAAAGAGCAGATGTTGTGCTTTTATCCAGTGGCCACATTAATTTATTTTAGAGTGTGCTACATACACACTTTCTGGCTAATGCCAAAGAAGCTAGTGCACACAGTCCATATCATGCAATGTTTTCTTTGTTTTTTGGTCATTAACATTTTGAGTTTTATTTGATTTTTTAAATACATTTGTTGAGTTAATGAGTGCTGTATACCCACAACTGTCAAATATATACACTGCAGTTTGGACAAGTTGTTTATGCTAATTGAACCAAAGCCTGGATTAATTCCTAGCCTTGCCCTAGCCTTGCATACCCGATTAAATTGCATTTGCAAATTAGTTTGGTATAGTACATTAAAGTTCCAAGGAGTATCATCAATAAACACTGATCAAAATGCATTTAGACAGACCTACAGCCAATCAGAGCAATGAAACATGTCACATGATGGGTCTGCACTTGGTCCCGTTTCAAACAGGCAAAAGAAGTTGGTCAGTTCACCATCGTTCTCAAATTATAGCTGAAGACTTTCTTTTAAATCTCTTTCTGAAAAGATTTTAAAGATGCTGCTAAAAATCCTCATACTGAAATGCAGTTACAGAAGCTCTTCCATCAGTGGTTTGAGAACATAAACACACTGGGAAAATTATGACTGCAATGCATGCCTCAGGCTTGTGTCAGTAGAAGTGGCTGACCAATCATGGTGATTTATCTGATGTTTTTTGCAAGTCAATCAATTGTGACCCCTACCAGTGCAAGAGTCTGCACCGCAGCTAATCACCAAGCAGAAACATACTCAAAGAATCAAGGCTCGCATGTTGTAGAGAAGGGAGTCAAAGCGCTTTACAATGAGTGTTTCGCAATAGATGTGATCTGCATCTTCCTATTCTGAGCAGTTGAATCAAGAAGGTCTAATAATATACAGAGAGAGAGAGAGAGAGAGTTTCCATAGGAACACCCAGTGAGGACAGACTGCATTAGAGTAACACAGATTGGCTCCCACTGTTACTGATACCTGGCAGAACATCCACATACGTGTATACACACACACACATTCTCACACACACGCGCACACACAGAAGCTGAAAAATCCTATACCCAAGTCTTACACACACACACACACACACACAGAGGATGTAACAACACACTGCTTACACAACTCCCTTGATCATACATTTACACTTCTGAACACACATGAACGTGCACCCAAACACTCATGCACGCATGCAAACACACACATACACAACACGTCTCACTGCTCCTTGTTGCCTTTGAATCTTTCTTTCTAATGAAGAGTGTGGTGCAGATCAATAGCGTAGGATAGAACAGGCCATAGTGTGTGTGTTTGCCGTGTTTGTGTGTGTGTGTCTGCGTGTGTATGTCTGTGTGTGCGTGTTTGGCGTGGGCATGAGTTCTGTGGTCGTCTGGCTGTGAGTGCTGGGATTTTCAAGGCTAAGCATACAGACAGACTGACAGACAGACAGACAAGCAGGCATGTGCTGCTCCCAGTAGCATTTGATGTGGATCTCTCTCTCTGTCTCTGTCTCTATCTCTCTCTCTCTCTGTCTCTCTCACTCTCTCTGTCTTCGTTTCTACTGTCGTTTTCCATTTTATCTTTGTCTTAGCTATTCTAGACAACAACATTATGTAAACATAGGTTTACCTCCCAGTTGTTACATCACATCACTGTAATATCACAGCGACATAAACACATAAGAAGCACATTATAGATATATCAGCCTTCACACTCGAAATCAAACCCTTTTCCTCTTTTCTTTCCTTCCTCTATATTCTCTTTCCAAGACAATCACTCCCCCTTGTAGATCAATCAGAGACATTAGCAAATTAATTAATGATCAATCAATCATTTCTTGAGATTGCCTTGCCAAGCCTGCTTTATTCACAGTCAGTTATTGAATGTTGGATTCATTTCCTGGCTAAAGACAGAGGGAAGGAAGTTATATTTAGCAAGGTAATAGAGGAGCTCAAGACGGAGAGAAAGAGAGATGAAGAAGAAGCGAGATTGATCGGTTTCTTACACCATAAGCTGAGGAGGTGTGAATCAATGTCCTAAGTGGAGAGAGCAAGCTTTATTATTAATGTGGCACATTCGTCAATTAATCGCTGTGGCGATAGAAAACGACGGATTGCCATTCATTTTTTTGCTGGGCGGACGGAGCTTCATCCCTCAATCTGTCTTTTCTTCCACCCCTCACAATTTCATTTTCTCTTCTGTTATATGCAGCTCTGGTCAATATATTTCTTTTTGGCTATTTTTTTTCTCTTTTTCCTTTCTTCCCTGGTCTCTCTCTGGGTTTAGCGTCACTTGCTGCTTCTTTGTCCCGTACAAGCTGACATCTTGCTTTCTGGTGTCATATTTTTGTCTCTGAGGCTGGACAGTGAGGACGGGGTTGAGAATTTGCTCAGTGAGATTTGACCGTCTGTGTGGGTGTGTTGCCTCTAAATTGTGTACACAAGCATGCTCATGCGTGCCAGTGCAGAGTTGTGTCCAGGGTGCTGAGACGTGCCCAGACAGATGGACTACCAGAGGCTTTATTTCCCATCATACCCCTCACCTAGTCTGCTACCTGGTTTAAACTCAAACATAAATACTGTTTGTGAAAGTCACCATTTTTCTTAAAGTCATAAGACTTATTCAGCTGCTCCCTGAACAGTAGGTTATCGAATTGTGTTACAGGATTTTAGTCCTTTGCAAGCACACTTGTTTTTATTGACATTTCATAGATTTGTATTGTTCTCAAGGCAGAAAGGCTCCCTGCAGCCTCGGGGGCAAAGCCTTTGCAGTTAGCTGGTGGTCTGACGCTGGGCGGAGGACTGAGGCACTAACACAGGAGCCCATGCATTTGCTCAAAGTCAGCATTCATTTTTAGCACGCTGCTGCTGTGCCAGATGTTTTATTCTGCACTGTATTGTGCTTCACTGTTCTGGGCTGATGTGAACTGCTGTGAGGTCACTGTTGTTGGTGTGTGCACCGGCAGGATGACGCCTCGGCTTTGGCCGGTGCTAAGAGGAAGTTGGAGAGGGTCAGACAGAGGCCAGTGGTGCTAGTCACAGTAGCTTAATGTCTGCTTCTTGCATCCTGACAATCAAGGGGGCTCCCTCGAGAACCCCCCTTGCTCTCTCTCTCTCTCTCTCCTGCTCTTTCTACATCTCTGCTGGTGTGATAGTCATATGGTGCAGGGGTTTTCAAGAGGAGACTCGTGACTAAGCACTTAGAGATCTGAGCGCACTCTCTCTCTCTCTCACACACACACACACACACACACACACACACACACACAAACACTCACACATAAATGGCCTGAACTCATCTTCAGTATGTAACAGTGGGTCCCCGCAGACACGCATGCCTCTTGTTGCAATCCCAAATAGCCACAGAGAGGTGACAGTCTTCTGATGTCATTATGAGGTTTATTTAAGGGATAAGCTAAGAGCATCTTTTAAAGCATTCGCTTTGGATCTGCACTACCACAAGCTGTAAGTGCATTTGCACCATTTTTTCTGGGAAACTCAGGTTTAATGAAACTCAGATCTTATTTTTGCAGATCACGTTGTCATTCCAATGCCAAAGGGAAGTTAGAGCATGTCACACAATCGATCAGATTAAACAAACCAGCAGGTCAGCCAAATTTTTTGAAAAAGAAATCAGAGGTAAACAGCAAAACTCTTACTAAAATCTTTGGAAAACATCCATCTTATACCAGGGTGCTACTTTATTTTTGATGTACTGTTGTTGATGTAGTGCAACACGCTTTTCATTTGCACTGAGAGCTGATGTTTTAGGTATGTGCACTTTCCTTATACCTCTTTAGAGAGTGTTCAGGTTTTTTTAACTAAAGGGTTCTCTAGGGGTGGGAAAAAAAAGTTACAGCACAGTTTTGCAATATGTAGTGCACCAGTATTGTTTAAAAACCTTATAAAAAAAAAAGTACTGATCTTTTTAAATGTAAATCATCAAGAGAAATATTGCAAATACAAAGAAATTATTTTCAGTGCTAGAATAATAACATTAGTTGCTTTTTAAGCCACTAGATGGTGCTGCGTTTTTTTTTCTTTTTTTTTTCTGGTGAGGTTGTCAAAGGTCACGTTCACCGATATTTATACGTTGTTAAAAATAGTGTTGCTCAGTCCGTGAAAATTGTAAAATAAAAATGACTGAAGCAAGGTGAACAGATATGAAACTTTATCCATAATAGACTGAACAGTTGTTGACAAAGAAAATATTGTGGTTGAAAAAAATAGCAATACATAACATTATATCTTCACACAACACTCAGCATATTGTAAAATGTTTAAATTTGCATTAACATCATGGTGCCTTTAGCAGTGTGATAATATGGTATCGTGGGGTCTCTAGTGATTCCCTTCCCCTCTTTTTTCTCTTATTCTGAAAGTTTCCTCTTTGTAATAGAATTACCTGGCACTGTTTCCTGAAGCAGTAAATTTAAAAATTTAAATTTAAGCACCATCTCCGGCGTGTTGATGAAATCAGGAACTGTCAGTAAGCTTCTCTTTTAAACTTTATAACCCAATAGTTTTAAAGGAGAATTCCTTTACCACATATATAGTCTATGTAAACAATGGCACTTGCCAGGACTGAGGCTGAATATTTTTAGAAAGAAACCCCCAATCCTTAGTGGCAAATTCCAGATTTTGGAAACATAAACTTTGGCAAACCATAATGTTGTGAATAAAGATGGACTTTAAGGCTCAACATAGGACAAGGTACTAAGGTATAATCTGTTTTTTCTTTCAAAGTAATTATAGCCCAAAAAATGTTTCTTTTTTATCATGAATACATCAATTTGATTTGACTTGGCTGGCAGAACTCTTTTGAAAGTTTTGCTATGGTAAAATAACTACTCGTTTTATGTCCATCAAATAAAACTGGCTTTAAAAAGGTACTGGTCTCAGATCAGCTGGTTGTTCAGTTCTGGCCACATTGCTGCAGCAGCTGCTGCTTATGGCAGGTCCGCAGAGCTGCAGCAACACACTGTTTCACAGCTTGCATTACGTACAAAACATGTGTTTTATGTATGTAATAATGTCCAATGTTATATGATGGTATGAAGTTATATTGGGCTGCCGGGATTCATTTCGAGTCTACAGTGTACTTTGGCGCATACCTGCATAAATATGCACGCATGCAGCCATGCTGCCAAGCATGCACATGAACACATACACAGGTGCAAAAAAGCTTTACAAATACACACACACACACACACACACGCACACACACACACACTCGGATACAGTGTGTGAATGAGTGCTGGCCCAGGTGTGCCTTTGGGAGGAAATTACAGAGTTAGGAGGGGAAGTATTCCAGCAGCCAGCTGCTTCCTCTCTCCTTTTCTATGGCCACTGGCTCTTTCCCTGGAGAGCACGACTGGCTTTTTACCACACTCAGCATATGTGTGCATGTGTATGTGTGAGTGTGCGTGTGTATGTGTGCACAGTCAAGCATTCCTGCATGTATGTGTGCATTTCTGTAGATTGTGGTTTATTTCTTGCTTGTTTCACTCATGACTGACTGACTGACAGCTTTTGTGTGTCGGTGTGTTTCTGCCTGTGTGTCTGAGCTGCTTTCCTCCGTGTGTGTTCTCCCTCTGGCTCGTCTGACTCCTCACCTGCTAGTACGCTCCCAGCAGGCCTTCCATTGAGCCATCACTCAGTGTGCCACAGCGCTGCATTTAAACAGAGCAAGACTCCGGGGATAATAGCAGGGTGCGGCCGACCTCTGCTCCTGTCTGCAGCCAGCGCTGCTGCACTGACCCACACACACAGACTGTATGCATGTGTGTATGGGTGTACGTGCGTGTCTGTGTGGAGGTTTTTTGTCTGTCTACGAGACAAAGAGAGAGAAAGCGAGGAGAGGATGAGGTGAGGAAGAAGGAGGGCCTTGGAGGGATGAGGGGTTATTTCTGCCTTAGTGATTGAGAGAGCTTCACTATAATCATGATGATCATAGTGTTTTGACAAGATTAGCACCTTTCTGAGCCTTGATGCTGCCTCTGATGTTGTGTTCATATTTTCTGTACCTGGCTCTTAAAGTTGGAATCCTTTTGCAGTGCCTTCCTAAATCCTTAATCCTTAAGTTTTCTTTGTTAGAATAAACAATAGTGATCTTACATGACATGAAAGTTATAAAGACCTAAAGAAGAGGTCACCAGGTGATTATCTGAGTTAAAAAAAAAATGCACTGAACAAAAAACCCAAACAATTCTTCTGCAATAGTTAAGATTTCATTTTAGATTAGAAGCCTAACTTCTAACTCAAACACTTTTTTTCTCAGATTGTTTGTTTGTTTTTCTATTTTCAATACTGTAATAGTTATCTTTCTCTAACCCTGAGTGTGTAGTTGCCTAACTTAAGCCTGTGTTAATTTGGCACTACAAAAAAACCTGTAACCACTTGTAATAAAGGATTAAAAATCCAAAGGCTTAAAAAATGCTGTAATTGGGTGTGAAAATAATGCACTGTCGATGACCGCAATCCAGGAATTTTCCTGAATAAAAAGACACTGGAGTTACTAAGGGATGACGTTGGCTTAAGGTTTTGAGTGCGATTAGTGATAAAATGTAAACATTAAGTGCAGGGTTGGTGTATTCACAACACTTATTCACAGTTTCTCTTCACTCCTTTAACATTAGGATCACCCATGAATATTGACAAGTCTAAAAAAAAAATACCCGTTGATCTTTCGAGCTGTTTATGTGTGCGTGCATTAGTTGACCTTTGAATGTGCAGCAATAATATACACTGTAATCATTTTTATGCATGCAGGCTTAATTGCTGGGTTCTCACACAGCAGCAGGTACAAGTGTGTGACTACAATTACGTGCAACAGAGCTCCCTTGAGGTGACCAGTGTTCTGCGTTAGCATCGGTTATGTAACCAGCCAACCTAAGGGACAGAAGCTCATGGAAGATGAGATGGCGTGTGACTTCCTTCCTCCCACTACTGTCACAGCGCCGCAAACACACTCTGCACACATGCACACACACACATGCTGTGTTAAATCTGGCGCTCCTCAGAGAAGTGTGGGAGCCACTGCCATCGCTGAATAAGCCTCCCTGATGTGCACGCTTGAGCAGGAAATTTTGATATCGTTCTCTAATGTTAAAGCTTCCACACAGCCGTGGTGAGAGAAATCATATGTTATTCTGGATGATTTTGACTCTTGTCAGTGCTATGTGGGTGATCTCCTGTTGGTTTAGTGGCATCTGTCCGAGCAGAAGAACTTCCACCTTTATTATCTTCATAAGCACACAGGGTTTAGTGGCTCCCAGCACGGCTCCACCCAACATCACCCTGAAATGAAGTCTAATCAGCCAGAATAACACCTGTGTGGGCGCGCAGGGCCTTTAAACTGCAATATAATGGCTCCCCTGTATGAGCAGCCACTCACTAAAACACCATGTAAGTTAATGTAATAATGTGTGTGTGTAAAGAGGAGGATGTAATGCTATGGCAGTTGATTCAGAGGTTAATGGAGCCTCTCATGTGAATGAGGCTTTCATTGCACTGGAGACCCAAATACATTCACCGCTGTTACAGCAGTTTCCTCATTCTGTGTGTGTGTTTGCTCTGTGTGTGTGTGTGTGTGCAGTAGTTATCCACTTCAGTGAGGAGTAAATATGTTCCTCAAGTGCAAAATCATTAGAGTCATGGTGAAGTGTGTGGTTTCGCTCTTTTAGGAGAGTGTGTAGCTGATGTAATCGGTGTTGATGATAAATTGTGTATTTTGTGAATGTTTCTCCCGAAGCCTCCCAGAAACATGAGGCAACAAATATGTGGCAAGACTTACTCAGTATTTGAACATCTCTAAATCATCTCTAAAAGTTTGTTTTCTGGAACTTTCAGCTGTATCACATGATGCTCATCAGCTGATGGTGTTTGCTCACTCGTGATGGAGATGAATCTGTTAACATGCAGACTCAGGAGCGGTGATCATTTCATCCATAGCACTCCATGGATTTCTTGGCTGCCTTGTCTTATAAGCTTTAGTTAGTTATGTAGGTTTGTTTTTTACCTTGAATGTGCATTTTAACAAAACAATCCCAGTTTTCAAACACATAAACCCTCTGAAAAAGATTTAAAACATGTGCAATTGACCGTTTCTCCCGTTTCTGGTAGACAAGTTTGACTTTCTTTTTTTTTCTAACACAGGTGTCATGGCTACGTAACTTCCATTTAGAGCTGGAACTGATAAATGCCTGTGACTAATACAGTGATTTGACCTATACTTAGGGCAGAGAAAAGCCAGATGTTAACAGCGTTTGGTGCCTTTTTTGTCCAGTGTGAAAAAGATTGAAGTGGATTTTGGGTTGAGATTATCTTGTCATCATTTAAAATAAAAACTATTTTGCCATAAACTTTGATGCCTAATATTCTAAAACTGTTTAAATTTACATGAACTTAACTTTAAATGAGAAAAATACACATTTATTAAGAAACTTAATAACAGAAATATGTAAGAATAATTTTTAACGATGATTCTGATCACAAGATCAATTACGCGGATGTTCAGAGCATGAATAATTCCTCTTTTATTTTACTCTGCCAAGGTAAAAATGATATAAATTCCAGGTTGTATTTTGGTAGAATCTTTCAAATCTCCACTGTGAATCAACACTGATGTAATACATTTGTAACATAGATATGAAAGAGATAAAAGTAAGCAATTTCATTTTGCAAAACTCTAAATATAACATAGTGAGTTTATATTATTTCTACTTTTACTTTTTGCTTAAGCTGAAATTCTTTTCATAGCAGTTTGATAAACACAGATACATTATTTTCTCCTCTTCACTTTTTCGCAATTGGCACCATAAATTTCCTGTTGACCTTATGAACAATCCAAACTCTCTTGTCTTGAGCTAACATAGTGGTTTATTTCTTTAATATTCACAAACTAAGATGAAATATGTTGCTATTTGTGTACACAATGGCAATCACGCACACACCATGTAGTCAGAGGGAAATTGTCAAAGCTGAGTATGCGCCTCATAGCTGCTGTCTGATTAGCAGAGTGATGAGTGGTGGTGGGAGTTTGTTAGGCTGCAGTTCATTTGCCGCTGCGTACCCAAGGGAAGTTTAATTGAATAAAAACACAGCTCTGTGCTTCTTCATTCAACAATGGCTATAATAGTAGCCATGAGCAATGAGGGCAGACACATTAATCTATGGCCCAGACAGTTAGCAGTCGGCACAGGCAGCATCAAGGTATTACAGTACCGGGATATTTCGAAATCCTGAAGGTTTGATTTTCAATAACGTCAAAGATGCAGATGCTTCTTTTCCATGAAACTGATAGGAAATCACTGTATTCGGCTCCACTGGATGATGCAGTTAAACTGACCTACCGTGTAACCAATCAGAGAGCCAGACTCACTTTGAGAACAAATCAGCTGAAGCAACCAGTAGTTTGGTTAACAGATATAACAAAGCACTGACTGTTGTTTAGACTCGTTCATACATCTAAGACTGTGAGTCTGAAACTCTGAGTGAAAACTTTAAACATTCCATCGTGTAGTCTAAATATAGAAGACATTAGTTTGTTTTAAATTTCTTAAACGTGAAGAAGGACAGTTGGAGAGAGGGAGCAGGGATGAGGAATTTAAATCATTTCCATCTTTCCATGCCGTCCGCTCTGTGCTTCCGCGGAGCCGGCTGATATGTCTTGTAGCATTAGTCTGATGTGTTCAGATTTAGCTCAAATAAAAGTGGAGAATGGCTGTAGAGCAGAGAGGATGGAGAGAGGGAGGGGGAAAACAAGGCCCACATAGAGCCATAGAGCTTTGCAGGAACAGAAAATGCACATTTGTCATTGTGTTTACTGCACCCAATGAACTGGAGTGACTGTCAAATCCAAATCCATGCCCTGTTGATCCCGGAATTTAATGATGTGTACTTGTGTGCTTGTGTGCTTGTGTGCTTGTGTGGAGTGTACAGTAACACAGTGATGGTAGGAGGCAAACTGCAGGCTGGATTTTTAGCCCTCATTTTTCAAAGCAACAATTATAAAACAATACTTTTTTAAATTTAGTTCTTCTCATTTTGCAGGCTCTGTTTAAACTCTGTGCATTGTGGCTACAGCGACATAATGTAGTCACACTCGGGGTGTTGAAA
>JAPZDY010000026.1:10979078-11004183 GCA_029783645.1 Ctenochaetus hawaiiensis | reverse complement strand
GGCTTCACTTTTGCTCAGGCAGAACCCAATGGGTGACGTCACGGAGGGTTTGTCCAGTGTTTTATACAGTCAATGGTGTTAAAGTGCATTATCCACTCCTATCATGACAAAGCATATCATGGTTATCATCAACACCTCTAATTACACACTTTCCTCTACCTTGTCAAAACCTGGCGCCTACATTACCCATGATCCGAAACAACAGTCGATAGCTGAGTTAGAAATTTGGGTGTGTTATGTCGGGGGTGGGTGGCGTAGCCTTGGGCTGTTAGTCCCGAGCATAGATGAGCCGTGGGTTACAGAGGTTCGGTAACATCACTTGTTTCTAACCCTCCCCCCCAGAGCTTGTGTGAACTTGCAGTCTTCAGCTCACAATCCAGACCTGATGACTCAAGTGACATAAGACATATTATTTGAAATTTCACATTTCCCTCTGAAGCCACAAAATTTCAGCTTTATAACTTTTTTCCCCATTTGCATTAGTGCTATCTAACAACTGTAACCTAATGCGTCAAATCATTGCCGTTCCCCTTTACATCTTTTTCTTTGTACTTTAAAAAGCAAGAGTGAATCACCATGTTGTGACAAGATATGGTTAGTAATGCAGCTTTCTGACTTTTACAATAATAAGGAGCTGATTATATTTAACCACCAGAAGCCTTTTTGTTATGGATATTTTAAGAGTGAATAGGGAAATGCCTGCTTCAATATAAACCTCACTATTAGACTGTAAGTGCATAACAGAGTCTCTAACACTCCATAGATGTTGTACCTGATCACTGCAGAAGCCTGAAAGATTCAGACCAAGACTGAAAGATTCATATCTCTGCGACTGCATTATAAAGGAGCCAGTTATTGCTGTTATCACACCAAATAAACCAAAATGAGTTGATCAACACTATCTTATGATGCATTTTATGATAGCGCCACTTCCCGATCAGCTGGCAGATGAATTGTGTTGACTGAAATCAACTTGTCACGTAGCTTTTCTTTCCTTTATCTTTTTATATTCACAACTTTTTCCACTTCTTGCATTTTCCTTTCCGTTCTCCGTCTCCATCACCCTTTCTGTCCTGGAGGTAGCCCCAGGGCTGCCAGATGTGCTTGTGTGCATCCAATGTGTGTGTGTGTTTGTGTCTGTCTGTGTGTGTGTGAGAGAAAAAAAAAACATGCTCACCTGCAGTTTTTTGCAGCTTCTGTGCAGTGAATACACATCATTCTTTAAACATCTTTCCACATGTTGGATGCTTCTCTTTCTGTTTATTCACCATCAAATTAAAATTATTATTTTACTCACACTTATATGACATCTTGAAAATATTTTGATTGTTTTTTTCAGTACATGCTTAATTTGACCTTAAAACTGAGTTGGCAACCGTAAAACATTAAAAGACACTCCTCCATGGATTGTGATTGACACCTGGTTTGCTGCGACTTACCATCCTAGTGATGGCTTGCACTCATTACATACAGCTCACCTTTGAAACAACTGTCCTGTTATTGCATATTTAATAGTGCATTCATACACATAAACATTTTGGTCACTGTAGAATCATTTCCCCCATCTACATTCCCCATATGACAGACTCAGCAGCCAGCCACGGGGTCAGAGTCACTACAGGGAAAGGTGATGTGCTGTATTTAAACAAATGAAATATTAATAGTCAGTCAATTAAAACAGGAGCAGGCGGAGTGTCCCAGGAATCCAGAGAAGACGTTAGCACAGCACTAATAAGATGATTTCCATTAGCTGCGGCCAGACAATGCAGGTAACAACAGCCAGGCCCAGAGAGACTCAGGGTGGCTGATTGATGGGTTGGAGGCTCATCAGGAACTGAAGTCTGACTTTTGCCTCTGCTCAATGCTAATGTTGTATTGATTCCAGAGATGTATGTTTTTATGTATAAGTGAGTGATAAAAGATTGAGGACCTATGCTTCGTTTTAATTCGGTGACCCTGTAAACTGTATTAAGATTAAAAGAAATACCCAGTAAGTTAATGTGCACAGTTGAAACAGAGCTATAGTTTCAGCTCGTTTGCACTAAAAATAAGATTTAATCAGACTATGATGTCCCTGTATACAAGCACCAAGGTAAAATTTGATTTATTGACAAAAGAATGTTTGACTTTCAAATGGTATGAGGCAGTGTGCTGCCCTACAGGTGGTTGCAATCAGACTTTCTTCCTGTTGACCTTTTGCATCACATACCAAACAAGTTAGCGAGCGGAAAGCAGCTCCCTGTTTAATGGTGGAGTTTGCCGTTCTTCATTTTCCATGCATCCATGTACTTCAGGATATTTAACTCCTTATGCTGAGACTGCTCGGTCTCCTTATCCTTCCAGAAAGTGACATTTTTTGCCCTCGCACCCGCCATGATGTCAAGTCCTTGGTTGTGCACTTCTTCACTTGTTAATGACCGCAGCAGAACTAACTCTGACCAGGAAACATGCACAGAACACTTCAGCCGATTTAAGGCCTTTTGAGGCAAATACATCCCATAGTAAATCAATCCTGAAAAGTATTATCTGTTAGTCTGAAAAAAACTCCAAAAGAATGACTTAGTATGATTTCAGTCAGGCTAACATGTTTTCACGTATTTTAGAAGACATGTTTTAGTTGTACCAATAAAACAAAAAAAACCTACTTTTTCAAACACCATGTAAACCCACTGAATGATTAGTTTTCCTTCTTTCTCTTTCTCTTTTCCTCTCTATATTCTCTCTTTTCCTCCCTTTTCCTCCTTGTCTCCATTCGGCTCAATGTAATTCATCAGGGAAAATTGGGAACTTTGTAGGTTTGTTGGCCACATAAGCACACACACACACAAACTCAGCAGGACACACACACCAGCATACAGTTCATACACACACTAAAGCAGGACAGATGTACACTCACACACAGCAGCAAAAAGAGCAGCTGGTACACTGTCCAGTCATGAGCAAATAATTAGTGTAACAAGCAAATAACTATAAGACAAATATGACAATAAGTTTTAACTCAATGCCAGCTTATTTTGGATTGCTTTCCGTTTACTGTGTGCTTCTGTAATTTGCTGACTCATCATTACTAAAGGACACAGAGCTCAATGTATCACCCTCTCCTCTTTCTACCCGCAGCCTCCCTTTCTCTCCTCTTTCATAGCAAGCTACAGTATTGCTATTCTTAGCAGGGGGACGCAGAGTTCTCCATTACAACCCAATGGATACTGATGTCTACTCGTGCTTTTTGTTGGCCCGTGTGTGTGTGTGTGTGTGTGTGTTGTGTCAAGTCCTAAGCTAGCTTAAGCCAGCTGCATCTCACACGCCTCATGCATGGCTTAACTGAGCGAATGCCCGTCTGTGTTGGTGTTTCTGTATATTTGTAAGTCCGTGCATCGGGATGTGTGTTCATATTCGTGTGTGTGTGTGTGTCCGTGTGTGTGTTGTTTATTCCAGTTGATTCTTTTCCGTGTGTGTGTGTCTGCTCATATTATCCACACACCCACCGTACCAAGTTTTTTTCTCTCTCTCTCTCCTACACACAGTAACACACACACACACAAACACGCTGGCATTAACTGACAATGGATTTATCACCATATATTAACCTTTAACATTCTTACTGGTATGTAATTCAATATTATTTAATTTACCTCAGTAATGCATGTCAGTAATCCTTTTGGAGTGATTCACAGTGTAATATGCCAGTGACAGGCAGAACAAATACTTGGCTCACAGGTTGTGAGTAGGCACACTTCCATATGTGTGCGGACACATCAAAATGCACACGCTCACACACGCACACACACACACACACACACACAGTGGTATTCACAGAGTAATCAGCGCTGCAGCTATTATTAATGAGAGAGAACCAGGTCATTAATATTTAAGCAGTGTCACTGGGGCCACCGCCATGAGAGAGTGCGTGTGGTCTGTTGTGTGTATGTGTGTGTGTCCACATATAGAAGAGGGGCAGAGGGACCATAAGGCAATTTCCTCAGGCAGCGTGGTGAGACCTACTCCATTACAATAGGATAGACAGAGATGGAGACATATTACTCTCTCAAACTGAGAGGAGGAGGAAGACAGAAACAGAGGAATCTGATTTTTGCTCCTTGTCCTCTCACTCCGGCCGTTGCTTTTTCTCCTCTACCCTCGCCTTTCCTTTTCTGGCCTCTCCTCTCCTCTCCTCTCCTCTCCTCTCCTCTCCTCTCCTCTCCTCTCCTCTCCTCTCCATCAGTTGTTTTTGCTCTGTGGAGAATGAAGAGGTTTGTATGGGGAACAGCAGATATCTCATTACATCACATTGGATGGGATGGGCCTGGAAGCTTTCTGTGTGTGTGTGTGCATGTGTGTGTGTAAGTGGGTGTGTGTGTCTCCACATTGCCAGCGTGAACCCTTCTAAATGAACACTGTTGGGGATATCAACTCTTTGGTCTGTGGAAGTCCTTCACACTGGACATGCTCTGGTGACATCATACACAGCACCAACATGATGGGGTCCAAGGGTGAGAGTGTGAATAGTTGAAGAAAGGCCTTAACATAAAAACTGTAAATAATGACAAAACGCCTGCCATCATTCTCTCTCTCTCTCTCTCTCTCTCTCTCTGTCTCGCTCTCTCTCTCTCTGTCTCACTCTCTCTCTCTATCCCCACAGCCTCTTTCTGTGTCTGGGATTAGTGGGTATTACTTGCTCTGCAGAGCGAGGAGAATGAGACAGGTCTTAGTGCCAGTTCCTAGATTGTGAGAGCAGAAAAAATTTCCTTTATAATAACCTCTCTTTATTAAATCTAGCCAGAGGATATACAGCAGCCTGTTTAGCCTTTCGTCTGTAAAGCAGCCAACAGTTGTCCTTAGAAAAAGCCAAGTCTTTCTGATTGAGTCATTGTGAACATACTGATTGAAAGGTAATTACGGCAGTTCATGGTGAATCCTATAATATGAAGGAGATTACAGTGATGAACTGGATTAGTGTAAATATGAGTTACATCCCAGTAAAGCTGATAAAAGTTAACAAGGAAAGGATGCATCCCTTTCACACATTATCCTATATGTCCTCATTGATAATATGATAATTATGTGATATGAAGTGATATAATAATTGTCCCTAAAGTGGTTTTCATTTTGACAAAAGTCAGCACTCCATTCCAGCTGTTGAGGTTAAATAGGTTGGTGTGAAGGGAGCAGTTAAGTGTTTTGAACTTGCAGCGAGCAGAGCAATATCGCCCGAGGACGTGTTTGCTCGGATAACAGTTGGCAAGACATTTGTTTACATTTCCAAACAATGTGTTTGAGGCCTACAGTAATGTGTTAATGTCTCACCCATCCCTTTTGAGGGAGGTGTGGAGGCCAACATGCCTCTAAAGCTCTTATGCACTGTATATCTTTAGCCGCACCCATGTATGAATTATCCAATCAAATCTAAAAGATTTGATTGGATAACTTAATCCTTCAGATTTAATTTAAATCCCTCACATAAGTAAATCCTGCCTACATATTTAATATCATTCAGACATACGTCATATTAAACACACTAACTACAATAACTGTGTTTAAGAAGCTACATTTTTTCAGTTGATATATGATTAATTTGCTAGAAATACTATTAGCATCAGCCTGTTTAATAAAAGCATTAGTTAAAGAAGCTATAGCAAATTAAAAGTGTCATATTTCCTCACTTTTCTTTACTTAAATTAGATGAAATGTACCATAACTCTAAGTTTTTATTTATTTATTTTTTCTTTGATTCTCCATCTAGATTTTTTTTTTAATTCTGATCTGCTAACCTTTTGAAGTAGTGATTCAACAGAGAGCCTTTTTTTCCAATCCAATCACTGAAAGTGCTTCAGCTGCTATTCACCTAAAGTGGTCTACTGCAAGCCATTTCAAAAACAACTGCTTTACCCCTTTAGAGACATGAATTACATGTATATTTTGGATTTAATTGACATCACAGTTGTTAACTTTTCCTCCCTGCCCCAAAGTCTGTCAATCCTATTTCACTGACTGAAAAAGGTGCATCAACTAGAATCTTAATGGTGCTGCTAATATGAGAACACTTGCACTTGATTTTTTTAAAATGATCAGAGGTTTCTCTTTTTCACATTGGATTTGAAGATTATTTTTAAAAATTGTTAACCTTTTAGCTTTTGGGCAGAATAATCTCTTTACACAGTACTCCGGGACAAATGGCAGCCGCGTGAAACATAGAGCTGAATTTCTTCTGTAAATTTTAAATGAACACATTATGCACATTAAATGGACATTACAGACATTGAAAAACTTCACTGGTGATACTCGACCATCCTCTCACTCCTCTCCGTCTTCACTCCTATCCTGTTCTTGCTTGCTGTGTCTTCCTAGTCCCTGGAGTCAATGCACTGCCTCTGTAAATCACTTCAGAACCATAATCCCTGTTGTCAAACTGGCCTCAGTCGGTCTTGTGGGCTGTGTTGAGTCCCGGTCCGTCTGTGTTCTCGATGCCGGCGGTGTAAACACCGGCAGTCATCTTGTACTCCAACCTTCTGTTCCAGGGAGACTGCTCAGCTAATAGGGCCACAAGCTACAAGGCTAGCTGAGCTAACAACAGCTACTAGCTACAGCCACAGGGCACACTGAGCGGCACTTAGGGTTAGCTCTGATGATATGCTGCCCCCTATTTAAAAACATTGCACCTGACTCATTGGTAAATTCATAAACTTCATCGTAATCCCATCAAAAAGCCCTGGTGGTCGCCCCTTTATTTGCCATCTGCCTGTGTGTGCAGTGATTTGATTACCTCGGAGCTTCATTAGGATGGAGAGACAGGGAGGCCGTGCTGGTAGCTCCCCTATCCTGCCTACTCAAGTATAAAGTTACCTTTACACGGAAGAGCCTGCATTGATTAGCCATATGCCTGGGAGGTGTGTGTGTGTGGGGGGGGTGTATCCTCACCCTGTGCCATCACGATCACCTCTGGGGGACTGAGAGCAGAGGAAGTTGGACGAGCAGAGATATATCCCATATGGATAGGGCTTGCTTGGTTTTCCCTCAGTGCATCTTTGAATCAAGATGCTATCTCCCTCGGTCACCAACAAAGCAGTGATAATCTGAACCTTAATAGGAGAAGCCTGGGCGAGGGTTTTCCAGGAAAGAGACAATGCAGGAAGCTGACCGAGAGCATGCATGCAGATAGCCGAGCATCAGGAAAACACATGCTGTCCTGATGATCGCCAAAGGCCTCGGGATGGACGTGTTTCTGATATATCTGGCATGTTTAGAAGCTTCTCCGCAGCTTGACTTTAAACCTGCTCTCGTCCTGTTTTTCTCCCATGTTTTCACTTTTTGCTGCACAGATTTTGCTTCAGTGGCCATGTGTTTGTTTGACTGACATGCACAGTGTTGTTTGTCAAACGGAGCTAGTTGGAGGTGTGATCTTCACATAAACATACCTCAGCTCTGTCAACATTAGCTAGCGCAAGCTGATTATGGTTTTGATTACATTTTATCAGCTTCTATGTCAGTGCGGCTCCCTGTTCGGGGCCGGCTTTGTAAGAATGATGAATGGCTCTTTTAATTGTTTCTAATTGATAACTGCTCTGAAAGACTTTGTTATGAAACACCGCCAATTTAGTAACACCGATACACTGTAGTGCCTTATTAATTCTCTCCCGTCTGGCTTGAGCACTGTGCAATTGAAAAGAACTCAATGCATTTGTGGGCCGACTAGGCAGTAACAACTGTTGGTGTAAAAGCATGCCAGTTTTTAAATGCCAAAACACTTTAATTTTTATTCACCTCCATGTCCAAGTCTTCAGTGTATTCAAATACTCCATGCCTTAATCATCTAAAGCATTAGAACATTTCTGCTGATTTACTACCCTGTTTATGTAGCTAGGTTAGAGATGGTGTATAACTATGTTGCAGCCCGGCTTATGTGTTTACCATTATCATTTATGATGAGGTGTTATTGGAAGATAAATCCTCATTCTGCCTCCCCACAGCAGGCATGCTTGCGCTCATTTCTACTGGTGAGCTGCTTGAGGAGAACATTTGCATACATATTGTCTCACACCTTTAGATAGACTTTCTTCCTCCCTCACCCACCCTCACTTCATTTCTACCCTTTCAAAAGTACTTTCAAAGGTACATTTAATGAATAACAAAGGAAACGAAGGAAGTAGAAAAGAGAGAAATGTAAAGAGAAAAGGATAATTAGAGGAAAACTTGCAGGTGTTCGTTGTTCACACCTGTAACCTGTTTGGTTGATTGGTATTTATGTCAGTTATTCTCACAGGTGAGCTGTCGTTGTAGCTTTTGTTATTGGGTCATTCCCACCTGCTTTGCCTGTGGGACAAGTATTTACTGTCAGAGCTGTGGTCGTCCGGTTGAAACATCCAGGTGTTAACTGGACACTGGAAGACCAAAAAATGGAGATATATGTCTATGAAAGCCTTTCTTTTTACAAAGTATTTAAAAAAAACTGGCATATCTGATTTGACAAAATATGGTAAGAAATCTAATTTGATTTAAATGTAACTCAATTTAATTCTTAGGCCAAAAATTCTTTGTCAAAGTCATCCTGTTTGTGGGTTTTTTTGTTTTGCTTCACCTGAAGAATGAAAGAAGTCATTAAGAGTCAGAACTGTTTTGTGTTTTTGTCATAAAATAGGTGTCAGTTGAGGTCAGAGATTTTGAATAATCATCCATCTTGACTCACTACAAATTACAATTGAACTTGTCTTTAACAAACAAAAATGTGAAATTATAGGTTGACTAAATGGTATTGATAGATAATTATTGGTTATATATATCCAAAATATGCATTCCTAGGTTCAGTACCAAGACTGTTTACACATTTCTTAAATATCTTCATTTCACTGCTGGTTGGCAGCTTGAAACATCAACACCAGGGCAGATTTATTTTAGCATTACTTGTGTTTATAATGTGTTAATAGTCTGTTTGATTGTCAGAAAACTTCTACGAACCAGCTGACTTCACGGGCTGTCAAATGGTGCTAATTAAACAAAAAGGTACAGATAATGCTTTCTAATGTGGAACTGCTAAATGAAAAGGGAATCATGCAGTCAAGCGTTTCTCAGATGGTTTGAACTCAAAGCCTTATTCAGTTTTCTCATTAAAATCTCTCCCATTCCCCACCTTTCCTGCTTTTTTTCTCATCTCCATCATGTTTCTTCTTCTTCTTCTCCACTTTTATTTTCATCCTTTTCTGCTCTCCCTCCCTCTTTCCTCCTGCATCGCCTACGCTACTCCCTCCATCCCTACAGTGCTCAAGTTGACAGATGTTTGGCTGGCTGGCCTGTCATAATAACGGTGGTGCTGGGTGTCTCAGGTGGCCGGCGTTGGCTGTTCTTTGAGTACTTCACAGCCAGGACAGGACAGGACAGGACAGGACATTTCCTGGGGCTACGGGTGGAGGCAGGAGAAATGAGGATACGGGCAGGGAGGCCAGGAGGAACAAGAATTGGCAGAAAATTTTAATATTTGTTTTTTGTGTTTTTGTATTTCTATCTGAGATCTTAACACATACAAACCAGCAAAATTACAAATGAACAAGCAGTCCATCTCCCATCAGTCTCAGTGAGCTCTGGCAGCTGCATTGGTCCGTCCAGCTGATGTGGTTGTTCAGTTTGAAAGTAACATCTAATTAGGAAGTGGGTGGATCACTTTTACCTCCAACCAGGACTCCCTCTTCCTTTAATCCAGGTGAAGCTTACTGGCATCTAAAATTAGTAGGAGCCAAAGAAACTGGTAAAATTTTAGTGGGATCATGCTTATTTTAGCCTGTATAAACTGTCTCATTGCTGCACTATCATAACTCCATCGCAATCTGATGAGTCAGTTAAAGCAATTTTCACTAATACTAGAGGGCAGAGGTGAAAGAAAACAGAGGAAAAATACCAGATGATGCAGGAGATTATGTGGACAAGGACAACCCTACTGTGAATTTATGTTTATATACTTAAATATAATTGTGGGACACGGCAGATTGGGTTGTTGGGTGTAATTAAGCAGAGGACAACGCTTTAATCAATGTTTTTGCATTAACAATGTATGACTGTAATGGATAGTGCTGAACCCACAGAGAATAAGCAACCCAGAGCTTTGAAAACCCACTGTAGACTACCTGCCAAGCACCGAACAGCAGACGAAAAGCAGAACTGAGCAAAGAGGAGAGCCAATTTTGAACTTGGACGTTCTTCAAATGAATGCTAATGTTGCTCTCTGTCTGCTGGATGTGTAAATAAGCCACTGTTGGCTAACAAGTTTGCCTTTTTAAGGTGATAATATGTCAGTGTGTTTGCAGCTTGTTGCACTCTCTCAGAGTGACCTAAAAAATCAATTATCGCAGTTAAATATCAAGTTAAATATCACAAAGTTGACAGATCTCTGAGCACAAACAGTGTTATTGTCTGTAAAACTTTTTCTAATTTTGAAGTTTGTCTTAAATATGTAGAGTACCTCTCATAAATTAGTCTGCCAAAAGTCTTTAAATAAAGTCAAAATCAAAACTGAGCAATGGCTTAGAATCTGCCTACACTTCAATCTTACAAAAGAGGCGCTCGAACATAACCATAAAATATCCATCATGCTTTAGTTGCAGAATCAATTGCTGTATATGAAAAAAAAAACATATGGAGACGATTTGCATTTTCAAAACAAACATTTTCCTGTAATGTAGATGAAAATATAATTCATCAACAGCAGCATAACGTTTCCTACATTGTGTTTTGTGACAAAAATGGTTTGTATATGAGCAGAATTTTGAGGAGACAGGCTCGATATATCCTGAGATTAGAGGAAGAGAAGGAGAGAGGTGACAGGCGGTGAGGGGTTGCAGGGTTGGAGACAGAGGTGGCAAGGGGGCCACAAACCCTTCAAGCCAGCAGGAAGCTGTCTCTGCTGAGATTTATGATTACTCTGGGAGCCGGACCTTGCTCTTCGCTGTCAGCCTCTCTCTCTTTATCTCCATCTTGATGCATCTCCATCTGTGTTTCGAAGCAAGATTGATCCATAGCTGTGCAAGTTTTCTTAAAGGAGACAGGCAGTAGAGCTTGATAAAACAGTAATAAGAGATGCAAATGAAGAATGTGATTTGTCTGCATTTGATGGATTCTCTATACTGGTGCTGTTATGAGTTTATCTTAGCTGTCCTCTAATGGCTGGGGATGTTTTCATACTTTTTTTGATTTCATAAGAGACCTTTATAAATATCTGGCTTTCTGAGGCAGATGTAGGCAGACACTGGGAAAGATGGGCAGACAGGCACTCAGACAGGTCAGTTTCAGACTGGATGAGACCTGCAGTAAGCCCCATATCAGCCTGGCTTTGCTGTCTTATTGGACACTAAGGCTCTCCAGTTTACATGGAGCTCTGTAGATCCAACCACAGAGCAAAGAGTGAGAGAAAGAGATTGGGGACATGATTGATCTTTGCCAACAATATTGCCTCTGTGGATGGCAATGATTGGATTACTGTGTTTTGAGATGTTTTTGTGATGTTTACATGGGCTGTTCTTCTTTGCTGTAATTGTCAGTGTGACAAGAGGCACTCGCTTGGGGCCTTGCAGCTTGTGAGAAATACCGCTATTCAATTTAGGTTAATTTGTGACAAAATGTGCAATCATAAGTGTGAATTCTGTCAGTTTCAAACCTTTGCAGAGCCTTTTTAACGTTGTGGCTTGCATATGAATCCTAAGGTAACTCTGCATATTGAAAACTTTGTGAAGATGAAGCTCAACTCTGCTAATGAAACGGCGGTGCAGCAGGACACAGGGGGAATCGGTGTGCACCACAGCCCCCCCTCCAGCAGCCGGCAGCCCTGTGTGTTTCTGACAGACAGACAGTTATGTAAGAAGGGAGAACTAAAGGTTGCCTTGTCTCCCGAAACCACCAGAAATCCACATAGACACACCAAGCGGCAGCGAAGATAGGTGGCCCTCTCACCTGCTGATTATAAAGGCTGCTTCATGCAATATTAAAAAACGGTCCTCCACTCCATTTCAGGGAGCACAGAGAGTTATAATGCATCAGCCTAAATATTATGGATGTTTGGACATCCAACTCACAGCGGAGGCTCGACCACTCAAAACATCTAATCAGCATTATAGAAATTACAGTTAAAAATAAACAGCCTTAACCTAAAGCGGTTATTAATAAATGGGCAAAGTTCAGTGCTTGATGTATGAATAATTTTTATGGTCTTCAGGGAGCTGTCCATGTAAAATTAGATTGCTGATTGCCAATCTAAATAATTAACGGCAGTATGATTATGGGAAGCGTAGTTCACTCTGTGCTTCACACTGTAGCCTTTGCAGCTGTCATATGGCAGCCCAGAAATAATGAGGAGTCAGTGCAGGGACATTGTGTGGGACAGCGTGGCATGTTGCTACCTGCACGGATACTAGCAGCAGCATTAACGGTCCGCTGTCCGAGCCACTCATCACCATGACAGCCTATAAAGCTGTCACCAGGGAGACAAAATGTCCACGCCTTGAGCTATGTGACCAAAATGTGTCTGTAAGTAAATTAGTCCACGTGTTCAGCTAACTGTGGCTCTTCTGTGGATGGACAGCCTTGAACTCAGGTGAGGACTGATAAGTTCCCCGACCCCTCCACTGCCCACCCAACCCCCACCCCACAACGCTTGAATGCAAACACCCTCAGATCAGTTCATGTTATTAACATATCACTTACCACAAGCAGTTATAAAATAAGCATCTATACTATTTCAATAGCCACAATGTTTTTCTTTTTGAGACCTGATTTTTTTTAGCCTTGATTATGTTAAACTTTAAAGTCATTTGTCTGTTTTTGCAACATTTCATCTGACCTCTGAAATTTTAAGTGTCTGAAAGTGTGTGTAGCAATTTGGTGAAAAAAAAAAGCTGGGCATTGTAGTACCATTATAGCCCCGGTCCTGTTAATATAATAGCATTTGGTTGTGCAAAGTGAGGGAATAGAAGTACTTCTGTTAAGAATAACACAAGAGAGCAACTTTTTTTCATACCTCTACACACTTGGTCTGACCATTTCAAAAATCATCCTCTTCCTGCCTGTGATGACTTCAGTTCAGCATGTTCCTGGTTCATTATATTGTTTAAGATGTCACCTGGGCATAGCTTTACAAGAGCATGCGTTTCCAGCCAACCAACCCTGTTAAATAAATGTATTGTCAACATGTGGTTATGTGGATTGTCAACATGTGGTGTGTTTATGTAAATGCTGTAATAAATTAGTCTACTTAGCTGCATAAACCACCTTTTAAAAGGCAATGTGCAACAATCGCATGGCTGTTATTTTGCTGTGTTGGAAGTCCCTGAAACATACAGAACATACTGTGACATACAAACTCTTCTAATTCTTCTAATTCCACCTGGATGGCCAGAGTGACCATCATAAGATCAGACCCAGACATTAAAGAGCCCCCCGGATGCAGAACGGTGCGGTGTGCCACACCTGACTGCCAAACACTCACCTTAAACCAAAGATCGCTGCTCAGTAGTAAGATGAGGCTTGACCTGAATTATCATCCCTATTCTCTCCCTCTCTCTTCCTCTCTGTTGCTGTGGCTCGTAGTCTCTCCTTACTCTCCGGACTCCCCCTGCCTCTCCTCACCTCGTATTCAGTGGGCAACCAGACATTCTTGACATTTTCCAAAGGTTGAAAGACAAAGAACCTTTGTCTCCTAATAAGGCCGCACTCTGTACCCCACCTGAATGAGAAAACTGAGAAAAGGGAGGGTGGTGTGGTGTAGGGTGTGTGTGTGTGTGTGTGTGTGGGGATGTGCAGGGTGGGGGTGTATAAAATGCTACAGATAAGTGTGTGAAAATGTAAATGAAGATTGAGAATGGACTAGAGAGGGGGAGAGAAGTTTCAGGTAAGACTGTTGTGTGTGTGTGTGTGTGTTTGTGTGTGTGTGTGTGTGCATGCAGGTAAGAGGTGTGTGTGCATGCAGGTAAGAGGTGTGGGTGGAGGAAGAAAGAAGGGAGAAATGAACGTTGTTACAATCAATCCTCTTTTCTGTAGGTTGAGAGTGATAACAGTTTCAGAGGCTAATGTAAGCTATTGCTGTACTTCGCCTGCAGTCACACAGACAGACTCGGATGCATCTACAAGAGAGCGATATTCTCCATCACTGCAATAGCTTGAAGCGGAACTCACAACACCCAAGGTCCTTCTGGTCTCTTCTCATCTCTCTCTCTCATCCATCACACCCCTCAGCTCTACCTCTCACCTCCCTCACCGCCTCCCTCAATCTCTCTTGCACCTTATTCCTCCACAGTGTTCTCTGAAAAAAAAACTTGCTCCAAAACAGCTGAAGCGAGAGAAAAATAGTGTTCTAAGAGAGTGTAAGCAAGGACAGAGGTGCGATGAAACGGAGAGGTTTAAATAGTTAGGGCTCACTACGTGGTCGAGCCCCCTTCCAATCTTGCGGTTTGGTCGTGTCTTGTTTCCCACTCTGCCAGTGTCACTTTGAGTTATTCCTTCCACTTACCATACAGCTGTGTCCCGTGTTATGCAATGTCCCAGCATTGTCTCGTTCTCGGTTTTCAAGGCAATGCAATTTTTGCAAAAGGCGCAGAGTTAAAAGTAAGAACACAATAGATGCTTTTTTTTCTGTGTTTTGTCTCAACATTACATAAGCAATAGGTAAAAATATCTGGACCTGCCTTTAAAAGCAGATGGTGTGGTTATGACATCAGGCTCGTTAAAGGCAGCTATAACTAGGAAGAGCCAAGGGTTGTTGTAAAGTACACTGCTTTAAATCCAGCTTCCCCTTGCTAACAAGGAGAGGCAATGTTCAGTGTGTGTGTGTGTGTGTGTGTGAGATGAGCTATGAAACAGAACAAAAGTACATGCAGCAAAAATCTTTTAAATTCTCCTCTCATAGTTTCTCCTCTCTCTCTCTCTCTGTGAGTATCAGTCTCTGCGCCCCTCGTCTCCGTCTCTGTCTGTGTGGGTATTCTGTCACTCACTGGAATGTGGGCAGATATGGGATCATTTTCAGACTTCCAGATTCTGCTAGCGACTCAGAAGCCAATATTAGCCACGCGGTCGTTGTTTTACCCATGAGCCCGTTGCCTTGGAAACATTGCATAAGAGGGAGTGGGAAAGCGGGATGCCCCTTGCTGATTGGAAGACAAGGTGGCAGATCTCTCTTTCTTCCCCTTGTCTTCCTTGTATCTTCCTCTTGCATCTTGTCTCATCCCTCTGCCTAACACTCTTTCTGACCCTGTGTGTCAAAACACTGGAGCTGGTCCCCCTCATGCAACGTGTTGAATCAGCTCACCGCCCAGCACCTCTAAATAAAACTCCACAGTCTATTACAGTTAGTCGGCCCCACACCCAGGCTTCAACTAAATTAAAGCTCCTGCTGGAACAGTGATTTATAGCCCAATTGGAAATGTTTGTCCTCACACACAGCGCTCACACACAAGCACCTGCACACACACTCACACACGCACACACACACACACACACACGCCGCACACACACACACGCCACATGGTGAGCTGAGTTGTGTGTCATTCTTGGCTGTGGGAGGCCTTGGCTGGAGTCATGGAGGATAACGCTTTGTTGAATCCACTGAGACCACATGTTCAAGACGGCATGACTTGGCCCTCCAAGGCTTCCATACAAGCAAGGCGATGCTGTGTCTACATTTCAGGAGGATGAGACAGAGAGAGAGGGATGATGAGGGAGGACAGCGTGTGAGAGAAGGATGGCCTTGGCTCGGGAGACGGGACAATTTATCTTCTGTATCTTCACTGACTGCGACTATTTGCCAAGAAAAAAAGAAACAGGATCAGACTAGACATTTAAACCTTATACAGTCATTTAGGAGGCAGGACAGCAATTTATCCAAAAATGTCCAAACAGCATAACCGACATACCTGAGTAAGAAATCCAGAGCAGGATTACTGATCTGAGTGAATCCAGGCTGATGTCGGTTGCACAGTTTCCAGTGGAATAAACTCAAAATGAGTCTCTTGTATGGTGGCCTTCTTTTCCAGCATATAGCAAGCCAAGAAAAGAGCGGGGTGGGCAGCCCCTGTGTGAGGTAGCTGTCTTAATCCATGTATTTAGCAAGCACCATCTGCTGCTTTTATTCAGATGGGGATAGAAATTTTTGGTTGATTAGGAGAGAATCTGTCTTGGATAGCGGCAGCGTTACCACAGTTACAAGAGACGCACATTCCCAAGTCCTGTCAACTAGTGTCTTGGAAAGCAACAGAAGATAGACACGCAGACGTACAGTAAAAATCCAAATTCTTAAATAAGCATACATTAACATACGGATGTGTATATGTGCCACAGGCTTTACGCATGACAAAAGTGTTCAGAACACTGTAGCACCTTAGAGAGAAGCAGACATGGAGATGCACACTAGCTGAGGAGATTCAGAAGATTACAAACACTCACAGACAGATCAACAAGAAATTTTGCCTCAGTGAGATAATGGCAAAGAAACAGCACAATATACAGCAATATGACGTCATCAGAACATACTTTATTGTGCTTTGAATGTTTGCTTCTGAGGCATTACTTTCAAGGATGTACCACGATGGTAAAGACCCATCAATATGTGATTTAGAGTTTTACTTTAAGTTTTGCTCAGTTGGTAAAATATTAGTTTGTGGCAAAAGACAACTCAGGTTTAATCCACTGAATAATGCCGGTTGACCCGATGCTTGTTCAAGCTTGGTTGCAGTTTATCACAGATTATGTGCTTATGTTACTAAAATATGCAGGCCAGTCTCATTCTCAGCTTGTCAGATGCTGATGATCTGTCATGCCCTTTGGCGTCTCGTACAGATGCAGAGGGCACCCTTTAGCGTCTATGCAAAACACGCTGGACTTTGCATTAGATGCCAATGGTTGTCACAAGGGCGGCGATATTGGACAAGTTGGGAAGAGAAGATGCTGAATTGCTCTCTCCTATTAGAAAATTACATAGAATGTCGTGAAACAAAATAAGGTTTATTTGTCACTTTCATAATAAATACCATTTTCCATTGATCGCGGGTATGTTTGTAAAAACAGACATATTTTAAAAATAAGAGCACACTTAAAAACATGGATTAAAAAACATCCCACTTTTCAAGATTTTTGTGTAAGGCTTGCTCCATTATATAAGTCAGGTATTATTAAAGATAAAAATGGGGGTCCTTTCCCCTTTTGCTTCATCCGTGAAATCTGAAGATTTATGTGCCCTTTTTTTTTAACCTTAGATATCTCATGTCTTGTTGCATATATTCATAGTATCTTATTTGGGTTTTTCTATCTCCAGGTGCTGATCTCGGTGGTCTGATGGACCTCGAGTCTCTTTTCCAGGGCGTGGAGCAGAGCATCAACCACACGCGAGCTGGGCGAATGCGCAGGCAGAGTCTGGACAGGGCATACAACATCGAGGTGCTTCTGGGCGTCGACGACTCGGTGGTCCAGTTTCACGGGAAGGAACATGTCCAAAAGTACCTGCTCACACTCATGAACATTGTAAGTGTTGGTGGCTCGCAGATAGACACACTGAAGCAGATAAACACATGGACACATGAAGCACCTGATGAGTAAATGCTGACTTTAGGGTTATTTTAGGTCCTGGGTATCACCTCATAATGACATTTAGTGACTTGCTTAAAAACTAAAAGGGAAAAAAAGGAATTATCAGTAAACATTCCATTTAAGTTGAATAGAAAGTAAGTCACGGAGAGGTCAGAGAGGGAAGGTAAAATACACACGGCTATCAAACACACACACAAATACATACACACACACACCAACTGAATGAGGATTCAATTCCCTTCCTACATGTTCTCATCCAGCAATCAGCCGCGGGTAATCCTTTCTTCTCTATCTGAATATGATGAGATTTCATTTGTTTGAGTGTGTGTATGTGTGTGTGTGTTAGGTGAGTCCTGGGCTCTGAAGGGGCTCCTTTATATCATTTCATCAGGCTTTGTGTCATGTCATCATTCATCATGACTGTGTTTGTGCGTGTGTGTGTGTGTGTGTGTGTGTTTGGGAGAGAGAGAGCTACAGAGAGAGAGAGAGAGAGAGATTCAGAAGCAGCAGTATGCTCCAGGCCACAACAACACTTAGCCAAGCACTCAAACTCCCAGTTGTTTTTATGTGTGTGTGTATGTGTGTGCCTGTGCGTGCATGTGCTTGTGTTGCCGATGTGACACAGTACACACTGCAGACTTTAATCTTTGCAAATTAAACCTGTGGTGAGAGTGCTGCTCGCATGCATTATTGGTACGTGTGCGCGCGGGCATTTGTGTGTGTGTGCACGTATGTGTGTGTGTGCATGCTCCTGTTTGCCTTCGCTTGAGTTGAGACCCACTGCGCAAGGAGCCAATCTCCGACTGTTAAGCAGGTGCAAGCATACAGCAACAAATCCTACCACACCTCTTTGTCTCAGCTCAGTGCTCGAGAAAGAACAAGAGCCGCTGTGCTCTCTGCCTTCCCTTTCAGATATTTGTCAGACAATATAGGAGAAGGGGATTCACAGCCCTGTCGCAGCCCCCTCTAATCTGTGGGGAAGCGATGGAGAGACAGAGGGAGAAGGAGTATTTTAAACAGTGCGTTCGGAATAAATTACTGACAGCCAGATAAACAGAAATAAATAAATAAATAAGGGCTGCCTCCCACGCGTGGCATCTGGGCGACTTTCTTCTTGAAAGTTTGCTTTGCTCACTTTAGGATGGGTGTGCTCTCTCTCTCCCTCTCTCTCTCTCTCTCTCTCTCTCTCTCTGTCTCTCTCTTTGTCTCTCCCTCTCTCTCTTTCTCTTTTTTATTTCCTTCCCCTTTCCGTCTTTCTCTCAATCTCACAGACTCTCAGCAGCACTGAGTCGCTCTACACTGAGATCTGTTGCGTCGTTGCTCCTCCCTGACTCGGGTAGTTTATGGCAACAGATCCTCAATGATGATAGAAAAAAAAAAAACTTTCCAAGTATGTGAGTGATAACACAGGTTTTATGAGAAGACAGACAAGGCAAACTGAGGGTAAGGAGGGAGACCTATTTGCTACAGGTGTCCTCGAAAGACATGTATATGAACACACAGACAGGTTTTTGAGTCGTTGTAATACTTTGAAAAATAGGAACACCTTTTTCCCTTTTAGCCCTTTATCTGGAAGAAAACATTCAAGGGAAATAATGATTCTGTTTTGAGGCTGTTGTGTCCTTTTCAACCAGGTCTCCTGCTTTCACCGGTTCTTTTCTACTTACATTCATCCAGGAGGCTTCTCTTCATACGTCCAGACTAAATTGAAAAGTGTCTCAGACAGAAAGACCACTGTATGTGTGTGTCAAGTGATCCTCTGTCTTTTGTTGCAGGAGCTGTAATCCTGTTGTACAGCCACCTTCAACTGATTAAAAATGTGCTTGCACAAAAGCTTATTCTGTATCTTTCCGTCATTTCTTAAACTTCATTTTAATTTGTCTGTTTTTCTAGTCATCAACTGATTTGTAATGTGTCTCTGCATCTCACTCTTCTGCTTTTGCCTGTTTCTCTGTCTTTCTGTCTGTCTCAGCGACTGCTGAAGTGAGCTGGGTATCAAGATGGATGATTTGGTCGTGTGTGTGTGTGAGAATGTGTGTGTGATGGGAGGGTAATGCTGTCTGCAGGACATCAAAGCTCTCCCACAGAAAACCACTAAATCCAGTCTGTAAAGTTCAACCAGAGTGTCAAAGTGTGTGTGTGTTTGCATGTGTTTGTTGAAGTAAACGTGTGTACTGGCAATTCTGCATCCCACTCCTTTCCCATGTGCTTACCTTCCTTCTTCATGTAATCTTTTGCTCAATTGCGTAAGTAAGAATGAGCAATACTGAACCAAATGGCGTAATTTTCCTCAGACGTTTCACAATATCAATGATTGAGAATGTGCATGAAAATATAAATGCAAACATGCAAATGAACATGTACATTTTTAAAATAAAAATTAAATTGAAAATGGAGATAATGACAGGTAAATGTTAATGTTCATACTATTTTTTATAAAACTGGTACATAAAAAAGAGGATAAATAAATGGACTAAAAAAAGTATTTCTTTTGAGATGATTCTATACTAAAGGGTTATTAAATAGATCTGAGGAAAAGGATGGATTAAGGGGGAAGTTGGAAAGCTGAGGGCCTTTTGGTAAAAAAAAAAAAAAACTTTGGCTAAATAGCCTCATGAGATCCCATTCATAGTAAAACCATTTATTTTGAGAAAAAAGGTAACTTTGACATTAGTTGCACTCAAAGGTGGTTTCTTTTAACTATGACTACTATTTTTTATTATCTTGACAGAAATACTTTAGTTCTCTAAATTAAGCTAGGCTTCATCTTTAGTGGTAACAAACCAAAAAACACTTGTGGGTCATTTTTTGGACAGCAAAAACAAATAAAAGATAAGCTGCACTCATTCTACTTTGCTTGATAGTTGTTGTTCATAACTAAGGTGTGACTTTATGCCTGCTCTTTTTAATTATTGGAATTTTATGTAGATTTACAGTCAAATGTCAACACTATATATATATATATATATATATATATATATATACATATGTCTGAACATTTAACTCTTTAAGATAATTTATCTGAAAAAGACAAAAGACACATTAAAACAGAGTAAAGCTTTTCATAAAATTAACATGCCAACACCGGTTTGATAGATAATCCCTGGAAGCACAAAAAACAATAAATCAAAAATAAGATTTCTGTTTTTGCAAAGAACACTTCAATAATTTCGTTGATTTTTTTTTTTTTTTATTGAAAGACTGAACTTTAGGATCAAACTTCAAGTACTTAGTAGTGAGTAAGGAGATAAGGTGAGGAAGGTGAAGGGGAAATGAATAAATAAAATACAGTGAACGTGAGTTGAGAAGAAAGCAGGTGGCTCAGGTGATTGTGTCTGGCCTGGACCCCAGGTGACAAAGTGGGCTTTTAAAAAACAAGAGTGTTGTAGCAACAATGTTGTGGTAAATCTTGTTACATAAACTGTGTGCCAAATGCTAAGTGGAGGCTATTGTGCAGTAATCTTCCTGTGGAGACCATCATGGTGATGGATTATTGTAGCCAACAGCGATCTGTCTGTCTACATGTCTGTCTCACCTATTAATGAAGACCTTTGGTGAGGTGCCGCAAAGTGTTAATCACACTCTCCGTGGATATGTCACTGCTGATGAGAGAGGTGCGTGTGTGTTTATTTAATTTTAATGATGCATATCGGTAGGTGGGGTATATTTTGTCTGGCCCTTTGTGCCCTCAGTATGTGATAAGCATCATTTCTGTAAAAGCTGTCTGGAAGTGCTGCAGATTGTTCAGTCTTTCTTTACCAAAGCTCCTGCAGGCAGGGAAAAAGTCATATTAATAAGTGGAAGGAAGAGCTGGGAAAGGAGAGGTAGTCCAGGTAATAATAGACACCTTGTTAGCTGGAAGTGTCACAGATATGTAAGGAGCACTGTCAGGCTGAGAGCTCAAATTCTGGGTCTCAGTCTTTAAATATTCTCATGTGTGTTGACAAGGAGATGTAAAAAAGCTGTCCAGAGTCTTATCTAATTTATGTAGCACTCCAGCCAGATTTTATTTGATGACTCAGTTCTGTCTCATCAGCAGCTGAGGGTGTTTCAAATGCATATTTTTTAAATTGTTTCCTGACAAATTTTAATTGCCTATTAAATGTCGCCCCATCCCGGTGATGAGTTAACACATGAGCTTAGTGTATGAAAATATTATGACACACTTAGTTTAAATGTATTTTAAGCCTTTAGTGAATTACAACTATGTTTCCCTTTGTTTTATCAAAGGAAAAAAAAGATACAAACCAAAACAAAAATAGACAAATTCTTACCTTATGTGTCAACTTCTGGCTGCCCTGTGACAGAACTGCTGAACTCTCCCCCTTTTTTTTCTCTTTGAGAGCACTTACTGCTTTTCTTATGCATCAGTTGATATCCTTGTGCCCTCATTCCTTTCCCTGCATTATTTTCCAATTTTATATCCCACAACACTAAACTGAAAAAAAAATGACAAGACAAAATTGTATCAAAATATCGATGTTGTTTAATGTCACTAAAGGTTTGTTAACATAAGATTTGTTTAATTAGTAAAACAGACCTGTAATTTTTTTAAGTATAAGACGCATAAACAAACAGAGTCCCTATTATCTAATTTGATGTAAACATTTAAATTATACCTACTATTTATTAAGTTAATCAATTACTGATTACTCTGCCATTTGATATCCTCCTTTGACAATTTTTTCTACTCCCCTCTCTCTTAATTTTGTGCACTGTTTTGAAGAGTTAAGTGACGGACATGATTTTTTTCCTGCTGACCTCTAAGCCGACATTGCTAACTACTCAGACAGACAAACAAACCTGGGCTACCTGTAGCCTGGGTGGTAATTAATGACACCTGACAACGCCTTTCAGAGCACAGCCAGCCAAGTTAATGAGAGACATGCCTGTACATTTGTTAACAAGGAGCTGTGTGCGTGTGTGCATGTGTGTTTGTGTGTGTTTATGTGTACATAGGTAAGCACATTTTACTAAATATATGGCCGTGTGTGAATCTCTGTGCCATATCTTTCCTCTAATGTGAAACATCTGTGTGTGAAGTGTCAAACTGTATGGAAGTGGTAATGTGAATAAAGACACTTAAAGCAAAGGTAAAGACATTACGTTGTCTTTGTGCATGTCTGTGTATGTATGTGTGTGTGTCTCATTAGAGTGGCACTTGTGATGTGAGGGTCACCTGGAAGTTAGCTGCCCCTAATGGGCCTAATAGCCATCAAGGAAATGTGCTGAATCAGGCCAAGTTTGAACTGACCCACCCAAGTATCCACCTTAAAAAATCAAGCAAAGTCACACACACACACATATATACACATACACACACACAGTCATATACTTACTTAGGTCACTTTTGGGGACCTGGTATTCAGACGTGGACTTACATTCTTTTCCATACTAACTTTAACCACAACCTTAACCACTGACCCAAAAATCTGCTATTTCTCCAACCCTTTGCTCCAAAAGTAGGCTAAACACAGTTCTCTCTCTCTCTTTTGCACGTACACACACACACACACACACACACACACAGATTCAAAAAGAGCCACTGTGTGTCACTTTGTCATGTATACCACAGTCTGCCAAGATAACGAGGGACTGAGACAAATGTTACCAAATGAGAGACAGAGACAGAAAAACCAGTAGGTAGCCAGACAGACAGGCAGCATGAAAACTGCAGACACACGCAGACACACGTAGACACTCACAGACACACACAAGCACACACATTTTCAGACAGGGTTAAATGGAGCAGACAACAAAACTCTCTTCATTTGTTTGGTGTTGCTTAGCAACTTTGTGTCTTCTTAATGTGTAAAGTAGCTTCCAAAACATGAAACTTGAGGTTTGCTGAAAGGTAACTTGTGCCCTCTCTTCTTTCATGTCCCTCAATCTGAAACTGTTTCCTGACACTTCTCCGTCTTTCACTTTAAGAACAAAAAGTATATTAAAAGTAAATTACTTTCATTTTAGGATCATTGTTAAATGTTTCCGATGAGCTTTGATGAAAATATTATAGGTTTAAAAGAAAAATGTGTTTCATTTTGGTATTAAACAAGTGTGTAATAGAGCTGGCAATCCACTAGAAAAATATATATGCGTATGGAGGTGTAGTACCGGCATAGGGTGTTGGAAGAATCAAAGGACGAAAATAATATGTAGAAAAACAAAGTTAATCTGTTGGAGAAGTTGGGGTTGCTGGATGGCACAGGACTTTGCTCCAGGTGACAGGACTCGTGTCCTATGTGAAACCAAAAGTCAGTGTTAACTTTTCTTAAGTTACTGGAGTAAGTTAACTTACTCACTGCAATGCACATATGTTAACCCAAACTGTGATCTTTTCCTGAATCTAACCGAGTAGTTTTAGTGCCTGAACCTAAACAAACTGAGATGTTTGTCAGCAAGGTTTATTGTGAAACTGTAGCCAGATTTGCATATTTATTACTGCTAACTTAATCACAGGATAAGTCCACAAGTAAACCAAAATACTAAAATACTAAATTATACTTGTAATAATGATACTTGTAAGTAACAGATTAAGAGCAACAGATCACTGATAAGTACCGTCATACTTTACTTAGGTAATATTTCAGATGCAAGACTTTAACTTGAGATTTTTTTCACCACATCCTTGAAGCTTTTAATAAGATGAATAATCTGAATTTGGATCAGAGTCTGGCTATAGTGATCATTGTTGGCACCTAAAGAGCTAACTCTTTAGAATTAACTCTGAAAAGCTGTATATTTTACAAAAGCCCCTCAAGGATTATACAAAGTCCATCAGGAATACAGATATTGTCCCGTATTGTTCTCAACTGCATTGTACTGTGGGACTTTGTTGCTCACTTAACAGAACTAGTTCTGTCTTGCAGTTGCAGAGATGTGGCCATTGAGTAGACCAGGAGGGTTTGAGAAAATATCCTTTTAAAATGTGCACTACATGAAGCACAGGATCCAATGCTTTTGATCCATACGAGACAGTATAACTCAGGAAATCTCATTCTCCTCTGCATCAACTTTGCAAATCCCCCCATTTGATGGAATTACAATCTTAAAATTGCTGGAGTGCCGTTTTTAATGTGGTTATACTGCCTTGTAATGCCTTATGACCACATTTCTAATTACCACTCTTTTCTTTCCTTAACGTAATGCTCTGTTCCATCCACTTTGGAAGATCAGAAAGTCCCAGCTATTTTTCCAGGCTAGTTACAGCCTTCCAGCTGTTCCAGTTTGGAAAACTAACACATGGATGTCTTTAAGCATTAACATCCTCGACAACTTTCACTGCAACTCCTTATGTAATTTTGATTATGTTTGGCTACATTAGCAAGTTAGCTAAGAATACTTCCAACAGCAAACTTCACATCTCAGAAGTTAGTATTTTTCCTCATTTACTGAACGAATGTTCCCAACAGCACAGGCCAATGCTAAAAATCCAACATGACTTTATTTTGAGGTTACTGGATGTAGTGCAAAGCTGTTAAGTCTTGGGCCGCCGTTTAGCTCAGTGGTTAGCGTGCGCGGCCCATGTACGCGAGGCTCAGTCCTCCGCGCGGCGGTC
>JAPZDY010000026.1:10954631-10966492 GCA_029783645.1 Ctenochaetus hawaiiensis | reverse complement strand
CAGTATTTTCACACAGATGTGATTACATGCCCCATAAATTCCTCATAGGGATCTGACCCTTTAAGTAACTCCTTGGACCCCTTGAAAAGTCAGTCAAATTATTTTCAGTTTATCTACATTGGACATTTCTTTGCATGTTGAAATGTTGAAAAGGTGAGGAGCAACTCAAAAAATTGGGTGGCAGCTAATGAATTAATCAATTAACCTCTGCTGCTCCACTGCATACTTAGAAATCTTTATTGCCCTTGAAGCCCAGTTAAATTACAATAAACCATTCAATACACAAAATAAAAGTCTTATTCTCATATCACTAAAAACACACATTTTCATAATAAATACAGTGAAACACAACATTAGAAGTAACTTTTTAGTAACATTTCATATTTTTACCTTATAAGTTAAATTGTGTGTATGTCTGGCTACTCAGATATAGTGGCTAATGTGTGTAATGTATAAATTTATATGTATAAATCTATACTTAAATTGTGAATCTACCTACACTAAGACTCTCAAGTATAAGTACACAGGCCTTCATTCATTATTGTGGCATATTGTGCACACTAAGTGAAAATTATTCAGATCACTGAGAAGTGTATTCATATGTTGTTTCCATGTGTTCTCAGTTCAGCCTGAGAAAAGTGTGTTTTCTCCTCTTATTGAAATTGTACAGTAGCACGTCTGCCACCTGCTTATTAGTGTCAAAGCACCAGGAGACAAGGTCTCTGGATTATGTCCATCTGTAATAAACGTGATGAAGTGGGAGTGCTCATTCTCACTGGGATGAACTGCCAGGTTTCATCTCTGGAGGCTCATGTAGTTGTAGTGTGACTCACACACACACACACACACAGACAGACACAATGAGACAGAGCGTCACGCTGACTCATAGAGGACTCATTCAGAAAATAAAAACTAATCACATGTTGGTGGTAAAGATGAAATCATCAAAATTGATCACAGATGTGCCTTGCTGACATAATCATTTGAAGAACTGGGCCAATTTTTTTTTTGTTTGTGTGTGTTTGTGTGTTTATGTTTGTCTCGCAGCTAACAAACGCTGCCACCTGCACTGCCAGTCCAAGGAGACGCGAGACGTGGTCTTCATGCAGAGAATGGTCCTGGACGGCACACGCTGCTCATACAAGGACCCTCACAGTGTGTGTGTGCGTGGGGAGTGCGAGGTGAGACAATTTATGAGCCTATGAGTGAATGTGTGTGTGTGTGAGAGAGCAAGACAGCAGCACGTGTTTCAGATTTACTGTAACTGTAATAAATTTTCCACGTCCTTAATGAACAGAAAGTGGGCTGTGACGGAGTGGTCGGCTCCTCAAAGCAGGAGGACAAGTGTGGGGTGTGTGGAGGAGACAACTCCAGCTGCAAAACCTTCAAAGACACCATCTCACGTACAGCCAAGAAACAAGGTAAACACACACACACACACACACACACACACACACACACACACACACACACACCAACAGTCACACTCAGCCTCGCATACATCAAGGGACATGCTTGACTCTGTTCCATCAGTGCAGCAGCTGTCTTTCATGCTAGTAAGCACAGGATAAATGGTTGACAGGGGTCCTTTCCTTACAGTCTGTAGACGTTCCCTGTGTGTTGTATCATATTTAGCTAAACATCGCCCTCTAGAGGAAGCATCATAACAGTGTCCAAACCTCAGAGAGATCTGAGTTGACATGTTTCCAGGTGAGTTGAGCAGTGCCAAGAAGTTACATCAAACCTCATTTAAGCCCACATTTATCATCATACTCTCAACGGAGGAAAAGATGTAGATTAACAGCAACAATTTCCAGGACCAGATGTTTACTCTTGATCAGAAATAAGTCACGACTGGAAGGGTTTTAACCAGTGAGCAGGGATAATAGTTGAAATGAGTAAGAGGTCTTTACTGGATTAGCTGAGGCTCTTAGTCAGGAAACTGTAAAATGAGCTTTTGATGATGTTGGAGTCATGAACAAGACGTGTGTTTCCTTTTAGGTTTCCTCAAGGTTCTTGAAATCCCCAGAGGAGCAAGACACTTACTGATCCAAGAGCTGAAAGCAACCTCGCACACTTTAGGTATTTGAAACTGTTTTTCTTTTCACTGTGAATCTATTTTTTGTACCATCTACATGTGTGGTGCGTAAGTGTTATCTTTATATCTCTCACCCATCTGCAGCTGTAAAGAATGTGGCATCAGGACTGTTTTTCTTGAATGGGGAAAATGAATACCCAGAATCCCGCTCTGTCATAGAGAAGGGCGTGGAGTGGGAATATGAAAACGACAATGACAAGGAGACGCTTCAGACTACTGGTCCTCTCAGACATGGAATTCTCATCATGGTACACTGAGATGAATAAAAAACTACTGAATTTTGTTATACACCAGCATTTAATTGGAAACCAAAATACAAAAATTGTACTCAAATTTTACTTCTAGTCTGAAATACTGTCAGTTAGCAAGTGTTTATAACATTTTCTCACTTATTTTTTAATGATTTTTCTGTTTGTAGATAAAATTACATGGAGATGAGGACGTCAGTTTGTCTTATAAGTACATGATGAACATGGACAGCGACTCTGCCTTCCAGGACAATATCCTTGTAGAGGACAGTCCCTATGAGTGGGCTCCAAAGAAATGGTCTCACTGCTCCAAACCCTGCGGTGGAGGTGCACTGTGTTGTTAAACATTTAGGTCTTTCATTTTGCATACCTGTCTTTTGTTCCCGCACTTGCAGTTTTTAAATTTCCCATTGTTTTTTGTTTTTGCAGGGAAGCAGAGCCTGCGATACGGCTGCAGGAGAAAAGTTGACAGTAAGATGGTCCACAAGAGCTTCTGTAACAAATCTAACATGAAGCCAAGAGGAGACACCAGAGATTGCAACCAGAAGCCCTGCCCTCCACCTATGTATGCATTGTATTGTGACATCAACTGCAAAAATTCAATTTATTTTATCTAGAAAAACTTTTTCTACATCGATAGTCTTTTCCTTTTCTTATTTTTCATCATAAACTTCAGCATTGTGACATTTTAACTTCTCTCCAAACTCCTGTTTCTCTCTCGATGTTCTTCAGTTGGGTGACAGGGGAGTGGCAGAACTGCAGCAAACCATGTGGAAAGACGGGGATGCAGGTACGCTCGGTCAGCTGCGTCCAGCCGTCAGACGACAACACCACGCGCACCATCCATAATAAACACTGCAACGACGACCGGCCCGAAACTCGAAGGCCGTGCAACCGAGACCCCTGCCCCCCTGAGTGGAGAGTTGGACTGTGGTCACAGGTACACAGACTGAACAGGAGTCAAAACTCAGGGAATGGAAAACAAAGTCTGAGCGATTTGAGTTTTTTGCGGGGAAATATTTGCACTGATATTTTTGTACTGAAGCCCAACAGCTGGTATTTTGTGAGACATACAATGTTTCAAGTATTACAAGACTTCCTTAGAACTGTGGTCTTGGCAGATGATGAGCTGTAAAACAGATCATATGATCTTCACTGTAACTGCTTACAGTAAACCAAGAATACTGATTACAAAAACACTGTGTGTGTGATATTTATGTAGTTGCCTTTGTACTGCTGACTTTTTGTCAACTTAAGATCATGTACATGTTTATCAAATGGTTTATTATAATGTGTTTTTGTTAATGTCCTGTATCTCCAGTGCTCAGTGACGTGTGGTAACGGGACCCAGCAGAGACAGGCTCTGTGCCACACCAGAGACAACACCATCGGCCTGTGTTTGGACAGTAAGCCTGACACCATCAGAGTCTGTCGCCTGGATCCATGTCCCAGTAAGTGTTGAGGAAACTTCAAATTGTTTTTTTAAAAAAATGTCACTTTGTTACCTATTACTTGTCATTAACTAGAATAACATTATCCATAAAAAACAGCTTCCATCCCAACATAACTACACCATTGCCGTTTTTTTTTTTCTCTGCAGAGGGCTCATCAGACCTAAACAAGAACGGCAACATCCTAATCCAGTGGTTGTCTCGCCCCAACCCCAACTTCCCGAAGATCTCCTCACGTAAAACCCCCCTCTATAGTTCCCAGCCTGGTCTCCACAGCGGCAGCCGCAGCTGCATGTCTGTCCTCTGCTGGGCCCTGCCCATCTCTGTCCTCCTGTCTCTGCAGGGCCGGCCTCGGCTGGCCCCCTGACCCGCTCCTCCCTCACGTCCCGTGCCTGTGCCCACGCCTGTGAGCGAGCGGCAAAGCTTTCGCTTCTCTTTTGGGGGGGGGATGTTGCCTCTCTCTCTCTCTGCGTCTGAGATTGCTCTGACTGGGGGGGAGGTCTCTGGCTCCTGTGTGTGCTAGTTGGTTCTCTCTTGCTCTGTCTCTCACTCTATCTCTCTCTCTCTCCTTTGTGGAGCATTGTGTTGTAACCGCTGGCCAGTCGAAAACTCAAAAGATCAAGAAAAAATTTGATGTGAAAAGGATTTCGAAGTGGCAAGGCGAACAGGTTTTCATTGGCACCTACTGAGACGTGTCCAAGGGCCGTTCATGTGTGAGGGACCCCCTCTGCATTTGGCGGCCGTGTTTTGCGTGAGCTAGCTGCGTGTTGTCATGGGTTACCGCTCCTGGGATGCAGCTGCGCTTTTTTCTTGTTGTAGCGCACTGTCATCATGAGAAGAAACAGGCGTGAAAATAAACAGAAAGGGTATATATATATCTATATAGAAAAAAGTTATAAAAAATATATATGAAAGCTTTATTGTGAATGTGATCTTGTCACAATGAGGACATCTTTGCTAAAGTGCTCATCTGACATCCTGGTTCCATTTGGGGATGAGAATGGCGTCTCATTCTACGTTCCATTCTCAGATTGATAGGAACTCAGCACAGGAACAGGAAGTGACATCAGTGAACCTTTTGATTTTGGGGGAGGGAAGTTTGAGGTGAAAAATCTTAAAGTAAAGGCTAATTAAAAAAAAAAAAAAACAGGGTAGTCTGACCGCTTGAGGTTGCTTCCCATTTCACCTCATCATCAGCCATCCTCTCTTTGACTGTTATACTAAAGTTCAATAAATGCAGCTTATTTGTGCTTGCAGACTTTAAACAAATACATCTATAAATTTATTTGTATTTATATATATACCTATAAATCTAAATCTATATGAGTAACAATAATATTAATAATGTTTTACCATGAATAAGCTGTAGCTTATTTGCCTAAAACCTTTGGACTGCTATTGATCGCTTAGATCCTTGACTGTTATGTGTATTTTTTTATTGATTTTACATGAATACAGATGAATATTTAATAAAGGTAAAGTGTTTCGGGGAAGGGGTTAGACCTATATTATGCAGGACTTGGTCAGTTAGTTGCCTCTCCATTCTCTCAGATGGATCAGTGGTTTACTGTCGCTTCTTGTTTTCTTTAAGGATAGGATCACGTTTTGTCATGCACATTTGCATTCATCACCTGTATGCAAGTGTAGATACTGCATGTGTGTGATTGTGTGAGTGTTCATGTGCATGGATGCATGTGTGTTTTGAGTGTAAGCTGAGATCAGTGAGTAAATGATTGTGTGATTGGTTGAGTGAATACTAGTCTTGTCATAGAAAATGTGTTTGTGTGCTTGTGTTAGTGTGTTTTTGTGTGTGTATGTCTGTCTGTCCATCTGTGTATGAATGTGTGTGTGTGTGTCTGTGGGTGTGTGTAGGAGTGCTTCTTCATTCGGGCTTTTACACATTGCGATCAGATACAGAAATACCTCATAAACTTTGATTTGAGAGCGTCCGGTGATCTCATTTTATTTTGATGAACATTATTGACATGAACAATGCCTTATCTTGGATTGAATGTAATGGCATTTATCTGTGAAAGAGATGGCTTTACTCATTCAAAGTTTCACTCAGAATAGAGGCAGCTTCAAACCAACCTTACAAACTCACACCCGCCAACCATCAAACCTACCAAGGTGATGTCGGAACAATGTCCGACTACTGGGAAGGGTTTACAAAGGGCCTAGGGTATCGACACATATGGCATCTAGAAAAAAAAAAACACTTCAGACTTGTCATTGTATTGTGATCACATATTTCTGTTGTGACTATGTAGCGAGCTATCCAAGGTTTCCTTCTGCTGGAGTTGGACTGTATGAGACCAAGCCAGACCTAGCAGTGTGACTGTATATAACATTGGTGTTGACTGTATTTAATAATGTTCATGACTGTTATCTTCTTCTATAATATTCTATACTATGGGTAACTGTTTTGTGGCTTCACTGGCCTGCTGCGTGGGGCTGGCTAACGTTTGGCTAACGTTGAAGAAACATTCAGATGGACTACGTGCACTGCGTCTATATGCACTTTGATTTATCAGGGAAATTTTATTAATGTTTTGTAAATGTTTCATATGACACTTAATGTGCCATTCCAGTTTTTACATCATCATGGAAATTATGTATTTTATTTAAACAGCCCATATAAATTATGTAATTCATGTTTGTTTGTTTTTTTCAATCGATAAACAGATTGACTGGTTGATTTCCAAGTAATGAAGTGTTTTACCAAAGTGACTGTGAACTTGTAACTTTCGATACAGTTGAATTATTTTTCTTAAGAAAAGAATATATCTATATATTGAGCAGGGGGGGCGTACATCTCATTGTTTCAGTTACTGTCATTCTCAACAGCAAAGTTGTATCAATAAAAATGTTTTAAAAAGTGTGACCTTTCTCTTACCAAGAATGTTAACTGGCTGGATTCTGTGTTGAGGAAAAGTCAGAAATGTCAAAAAACACAACCAGGAGAGCATCTTATATTTACTGGCATGGTACAAAAAAGGGTACAAGTCAAGTAATAGAGGACTAAAAATTAACAGCTGCACACCTTAAGCAAATGCAACACAATGCTGCATGAGGAAGTTAAAATTAGATGGCAGATGTTTTAGACCAGGGGGGCAAAGTAGAAACTTAATTGTTGGCCATTAACCAAAAACAAGCCCCTTTGTGTTATAATCAAAAATGCAAAATAGTAATTTTTTCATTTGAACCTGCCGGCAGGCCAAATCTAACTTGATGGCAGGTCAACTTTGGCTGGACCCTGCTTTTGGCAGCCTGTTTGGGAAGAAAATTTCAAACCTGAAACACAGTTATTTTTACAACACAAGACTGGAGACCCTTCTTTTTCCATTTCAGTTGCTCTTGACTAATCTCAACACTGCTCTTGATGTTTGGGTTTTTCTCCTCTTCCTTCCTGCATCCTCTGCTAATGGTCTGGCTTTACTACTGTTCTCTGCACGGTGTGGAACCAACACACACACTCACACAAATTTATGCATGTACCTTCTGTATAAACAAACATTCACACAAAGACTAATGTGAATAACATTTGACATTCTTACACATGCATAAAATATATATATTTCATTTCCATTTCAGCAATTAGAAACACACAACTCTTATGGTCTCTACCCCTGGTTGTACCCCGTTTCAGCTTTCTGTTTTCTCCTTCACAGGCCAGCGTTGTCATGGAGATCGCTCAGTGTTCTGTCGTATGGAGGTGCTGAAGCGCTACTGCTCTCTACCGGACTACCAACGCATGTGCTGCAAGTCTTGCAGCAATGTGACCATCACAAAGCAGCCTCCCAACTCCACCTCCACGTCCACTCCCACGACCTCCATCCAGCCCAATGCAACAGCTCCTCCACCCACCAGCACCCCCAGCTCCAGCTTCACCACCATTCCACCCACCAAAGCTGTTGTTGCTACTATTTCATCTCCTACCATCAGTTCCTGGAGCACCACTCATCCCCCCTCCTTCACCACAGCTGTTCCTAATTCCACCCCTTCCCCACTAAGTCTTACACCAGTTATAACCACTCCAACTACCACTGGTTCTGTAGTCCTCCCTACTATCTTTTTCATGCCAACCACTACAGTTATTACAACCTCTCCCAGTGTCACAGATAATCTCCTGCCTCTTCCTGCCCCAGACATAGACAAGAGCACAGATCTACAGTCACAGAGCACTACGAAGAGTCCAACATCTAGTGTGACAACCACTGCACACTTTTTGGCCACAGCCAGTCCAACTGTGACTTATCCAACAGAAAGCAGTACAAAAACAGACCACTCTCTGAAATTAAAGCCCAAAACAAAAAGTCAGCCCAAGAAAAAGCCCAAAAAAGTGATTTCACCAAAGATCAATCCAAAAAAGAATATCTCACTCAAAAATACAACACGGAAAGATGTTCCATCAAAGACCATTCCAAAAAACAAAACCAACGCTACTCCGAAAAAGAATACTCCAGGGAGCAGTAATTCCCCAAAAACTACACCTGGAAAAGTAGCTCCCAAAAGGAAAACTCCAGCAAATACTACTCCCAAAAAGAGTACTCCCAAAATGACAACTCCCAAAAACACTACTTCAGCAAACACGACTCCCAAAAAGAGTGCTCCCAAATTGACAACTCCCAAAAACACTACTTCAGCAAACACTACTCCGAAAAAGAGTATCCCCAAAGTGACGACTACCAAAAACACTACTCCTAAAAAGACTATTCCCAAATTGACAACTCCCAAAAACATTACTTCAGCAAACATTACTCCTAAAAAGACTAACCCAGCAAATACAACTCCTAAAAAGACCATTCCCCAAAAGACTACCCCTAAAAGGGTGACTCCCAAAATTACTTCTCCCAAAAACATTACCACTGCCAACACCACTCCCAAAAAGACTGCCCTTGTAAAGACCACTCTTAAAAAGACCCCTCCACTGAAGATAACCCCTGAGAAAAAAACTAAACCCACACCCAAAAAGGAGGCTCAACCAAAGGCCAGTCCCAAAAAGAACATCCAGCCAAAGACTAAAGTTACAAAACAAACTCAAAAAAAGACAAATACCCTAAAGAACCAGAAAACATTGCCCAAAAGTGCTGCAAACTCTCAGACCAAGGTTAATCAGAATAAGGCCAACACAAAAAAGAATATTACAAATAAGAAAACAACAAAAACATCAATTTCATACTCTTCTACGGCTCCCACTCCGCATACTGGTCCAGGACTACTGAGAGAGTACTTTTCTACTATTATCTCATCCAGCACTAGTCTATATGCAACCACTGCAGACACGCCTTACCCTGAATCTACAATCAATGTCACTTTGATCAGTAACAACTCATCAGCTACTGCTGAAACTCCAGTCTGGTATCATGATACTGTAGCCACAACATCCAGCCCCTTCGATGATGTCTTAACAACAACTGATACTGTTCATTTTGAAGATGTCAGCATGCCTAGTGGGACCATTCCATATAGTGATGCCACAATGACCAACAGCGGTGATGTAACCAGCGGGACCATCCTCAGTGGTGATGACATCACAGTGTCCTACAGCAATGTGGGAATGATCAGTGACTCCATGGTGCTAGAAGACGGTTTCACCATGGTGATCCCAACCATCAACAGTGAGGATATGACAGACCTCGCTTCCTCACCCTGGCTGGATCTGTCTGAGTACATCCCTGTAAACAACCCCGTTCCTGCAACAGTCTCAGACCCTGCCATAGCTTCACCTCCTGCCACCATCACTTTGACAACAGAAAAAACAGCCATTACAACCATCACCACCTCTACTATAAGACCTCAGCAAAGACCAGAAGAGAACAACTCTATTGACGGCACTTATAACAGGATCATTGGTGTGGACAACGACATCTCCCAGAACAATTTGATCCCAAAGCGCCGGGTCAACCTCCGAGAGAGAACCAGGAACAAACGCATTCAGGAGCTTCTGGAGGAGAAGAGGAACTTTCTCCTCAGGATGAAGAGAGGCCATGCAGCATGATGGACCAAGCTTTCTCATTTCTCTTATAGAGATAAACATTTTCTCTCTACAGACTTTTGTAAGCCTCATTTAAACCCATCTGAACTGCCATGATGCTTTCTATCAGGCCTTTCTGCAAAATAAATAAACAAAAAAATAATAATAAAAGCTCTCTGTCACATCACTATGAAGACAATCAGGACTGTTGCAGAGACAGACTATGATGGTCAAATGTTTGAACAGTTGTTTTGAATAAAGAAAAGCTTATTTAGAGTACAGACTGGTGCAGATATGAATCAGATTGCTGTGCCTGTTTAAACACAATGACACAAAAAGGATAAACACTGTACGTTCAGATAGATCAGCACTTTAAAAAGTCAAGCTTTTCATCAATCAAACCACCCACTGTCCCGACTGAGGATTCAGTGATGATGTACTACGTGTAATTTAGCTCATAAAACAGTTTTATCCCCACTGGCACTTATTGAGCAACAAAATCTACCAACTAGAATCCAAATCATGATTTCAACATTATTTTACAGCCCAGGACTGCAGCTCATTTGCCCACAAACAGATAATGTATTACTACTTCTTAGCCCCTTAATAACAGCTATAATTGGACAATATGAGTGGTTAAAACTCTGAATACCCTATACAAACTTAAATCTGCTGCTTGGGAGGCTGAAGCTTGTTATATATCGAATGGAAATTAATTTTCAGTTTGACTGTATTGTAAGAGTTAACACTGCTTTGATTCTGTTGCATTTTCCAAAGCATCTGTCTGACTGCATGGGGTCTCTCATCACTCAGGAAGTTAAGGTACAGAATAAAAGACTGGTGAGGGACATTGCATAACATTTGGTGCTTCCTGAAGTGTGATATTTTGATGTCACGTTAAGCTAGGTGGAAAAACAAAAAAGAAAACAGGAAATTTGACTTCATTTTTGTTTTTCTTTTTAACAATCAATAAAGTATGGTGCTTTTTTTGTGAGTGTTGCTATAAGCAATGTCCCTCATGCACTCATTTTCAGTACAAAAAAATAAAAAAAATAAAATAAACAAGCCTGTTTGTATCAAAAGAGAAGCTTTTAAGGCCAGTTTGTTTTACTCTCCAAAAGTTTTCTTATTGGTACATCTCTAACATGCAACAGCTGCAAATGTTCCTATGGATCTTTCTGTACGATATCTGTACATATGAAAAAGAACTTAATTTTTAATATTTATTAAAGTTTAAGTGCCTGTGGTATTTTGCAAACTCTCAGTGTTGTGTGATTTTTGTTCCAATGACAATATGCTGTCTTTATCATTTTGGCCTCAGCCACTAGTTGTTATGTCACTCAATAAATCCTGGAAAAACAGGAATGTGGGTCACAGCTACTGTAAGCCTCACCACTATACCTGTTTCAGTGTAACCCAGTGATATAAAACCAGCTCGACTTGAATAAGTAAATCATCTGACTATCATAAGCAGGCCTACAAGATTTCCTCCAGTTCATATTGAGCCCTCAACTGCACAGTAGTGCAACATTTAACACATAGGGGGAGACATAGCACTAGTCATGCTCACTTTATTCAGGAGCTAAATGTCATTCCCAGCCACACTATTATGCGTAATCTTACACATCTGATGCATCTGTAGTTGCTGATACACTAAGCATCAACTTTCTTACTGTTAGTTTGCTACTAGCTTTTTTAACTAAGAAGAGTTAGCTTGATTAGATTGGTGGTAGCTGAGAACTTTTGAGAAGATGACTGTTTGTTTGTTGGTCCCCCCTCCTTGCACATGTGCTGTCATGGTCATAACCATATAAAAATGATGAGGTAATCTATACATTCATGTTGTGCTGTCACCATGTGCTGGGTAAATAAATTATACTGTAATGTAATGTGTATTACAGTACAACACACATTGTGTGTGTGTGTGTGTGTATACTAACATTACTTACGTGTATATACATATATATATATATATATATATATATATATATATATATACACATATATATATGTGTGTGTGTGTAATATAAGCCAGTTAAGAGCATAAAATATTAATATTTTCAGAATATGAATTCAGTGGTTGCTAA
>JAPZDY010000026.1:10915417-10938902 GCA_029783645.1 Ctenochaetus hawaiiensis | reverse complement strand
CGGCATCATGAAAGTGTTCCTGCTCCTGGCTGCTATTGTCTGCATCTCCCAAGCCCAATGTAAGTTTTCAGACTTTTCTCATCATTCACAGTTCTAATACAGATAATGTGAGGCTCTTTATGTGAGAGAATATCTATTTTTGCTGTGAGCAGATATCTGTGTTGTAAGACGATCTGAATGAAAATAAAATGTGTATTTTTCTTCTTTTCTTTCTCTGTAGTCCGTGAATCGAGACAGCAGTGCCTTTGTCAAAGGGTCAGGAGGCTGAGTGGCACAAGGGCTGACATAAAAGACATCGAGGTCTACAACCCAACCATTTTCTGCGACAAACTCGAGATTGTGTAAGATGCACTAAACTCTTTAATTAAGATTGCAGGAATGTGTGATATTAATGCAAAAATGTCATGACTACAAAATCTGACTGACTAATAAGAAGCTTGTTCCCAAGCAAACCTGGCAACACTGAATGTAGATCAGCATTTGAATCCATGATTAGGTTTATCAAAGGTTATCTGGCCTTGACTGTGATAAAAAAATTTAATGTCTTACTTGAGCAATAATAACTGATGCAATAATACTATATGAAAAAATGTAGTCATCAGTCTACCTGCGTGAATCAGTGTATCGGTTTTAAAGGTGTTTTTTCACCTCTGAACTCACCTTTACTGTCCATTTCAACAGTGTCACCAACAACAATGGCCTTCGCTATTGCCTGGACCCCCACCTGAAATCTGTGAATATGATCCTCAAAAGCATCATGTGAGTATATATACAGATGTGAATTTTAGCTTCATCTTCAGAAGACTCTGACCATCCAACGACTGATCAACAACTTTCAGTAAATCACCACATTTGATAGAAATAAATGGTATAAGGGCTCCATTTACACAGAGCTTCTCTAGTCACTGACCACTTACAGTGCTTTAATATCAACATTCACCCAGTCAGTCATACACTAATGGGAGGGGTTTTTATGCTAAGTACCTTACATATCATCAGGAAAACACACCGACACTCACTCGCCACCTTCCACTTTACAGTCGAAATATAAAACCATAACTGTAGAAATATGGCAATTACTGGCATAATCTCTTCTCCATGCTGTTGTAAGGTGTCTAATGTTTGTCCTTCTTGTATTATTGTCTTTTTTAGGAGCAAACAGAAAACCACTGCCACCACACCAACTGGGTTCAGCTCCACCGCAGGCAGCTCCACAGCCAGCTCCACAGCCAGCTCCAGAGCCAGCTCCACAGCCAGGTCCACAGCCAGCTCCACAGGCAGTTCTACAGGCAGTTCTACAGGCAGTTCTATAGGCAGTTCCACATGTAGTTCCAAAGGCAGTTCCACAGGCAGCTCTACATCCAGCTTCTGTATGTCTCTTTAACTACTTGGAAGCAGAAGAAGGTCAATAGACCTTTGAGTCTTAACAAAAGCACCTTAAACGAATGTAGACAAGAAATTAATGATTTTTTTTCTAAATAACTTCTGTTTATACCTACTGTATATCTTTTATTTCCTTGTTATTGTTTCCTTCCCCATACTTGTTTTTGTAAATAGACATATGTGAATGTAAGCAACATTACTACATTTTTGTAATTTCATTATTTTTTTATCATAAAAATGAATCAAGGAAGCACTGAGTTTGTGTTATGTTTAATGTTTGACATTGTGTAACAACTATGCTACCCTGTGGTAGCATAGTTTTGATTTGTTGTGTTGGCATGAGTATGGCTAAGGTGGACTGTAAAAAGTTTCCAATATAATCCAGAATGTAAAAGTAAAAGAAAAAGAGAAAAAAAAGTTACTTTCGGCTCATGTTTGCAAACTTAGTAACATCCTGCTCTTTACCAATTAGGGGTCATTCTTACAGCCAGTTCTTAGAAGCTTTATAAATACTAATCCAAAGCTGTCTCCACGAAGCAGTCTAAAAGCCACCGGTGGACTCTGCCGCCCCCATGTTTGAAAAATATCTGTGGTGACCAAATGTACAAGACCATGTGACAAAGTGCCCTTTATGATGCCTGTGCCTCTAAATGGTTAATGAGATAATAGTTATATGAGTGGTTTTATTACATAGGTGTGTCACCTAATAAAGCAATTTTAATCTTGCTGAAGGTTCATCAGCTGATTCATCATAAATGTATTACGACTGTCTATGACCTAATGACCTACTGCTTGAAGCTGGTGCCCTTTTGTATTTATATTTTTTTTCCCATAATCAGGCTGTCTGAGGGGCTGCCTGAGACTGCCGCTGTGACTGAGAATTAAATGTAGGGTAAGTTACATAATGAATTCACCGTTAATGGGTCTTACTGGTATTTACATGTATCAGATTGCAGAGAATGTCAAAGCTGCAGACAGACTCTGAAACTCCTGGGTCAATAGCCAGCAGCATGTGTTCTGCTCTGACAGGGGCGGCTCAGATCTGTTGAGTCTCATAGGCTGTGATCCTCTACACCCATCAAATACACACACACATGCGCGCGCGCACACACACACACACACAAACAGTGATTCCCTGGAGACTTACCCTTTTACCCTAACCACCACATGCTATAGCAAAGGTTCTCAAACTGTGGGGCCGGTCGGACTGGTGGAGCCACAAGCCACCACAGGTGGTGCGTGGATGACCAGGGGTCAAAAAAGAGGGGAGGGCACAAGATTTAATTAAAATAAATAAACAGTGGTGTCGATGCTATTGTGCTTTCCCTTATTTCAAAATTTAACTAGGATTTGGAGAATTTAAGCCGTTTATTAGTTGCTCTCCATGTCTTTTTAAGCATTAATAAACATTTTGGGGTCAGGGGTCTTGACCCTAATTCAGCACCTTCAGGAAGCCAAGCTAGAGACAATTTGAAAGCCTCTGTACATTATTGATTTTAACCCTAATTTTAACCAAAATCAAGTGTAAACCGACATTCTTTGTGTTTTAATTGTGGGGACCTAGTGTTTCTAAATTATGACATTTTAATTGTGTTGTTCTTCATAAGACAGTGAGACTTCACAGTGCCGTTATGTTGCACCACTCTTCTCCCCTGGCAAGCTGCTGCTTTAAGTCTCTCATGATAACTTCCGCCGGCACAGTCACCAGCGGTGCGTTCACGGGCACTGTGAGGACGTCTCAGGGCTCTGTTTACTCTCTGCATGTCCAAAAGTCATGGATGAATCGACCGATGACCAAACGTACAGTAACCCATTTGTGCTTTCAGTCTGTCAAACCGGCGCGACTCTGATAAAGAAATCACTGCGGTTGTGGAGCTATTTCACCGAGGGAAGGTAGAAAGAAAACACTGACACACTGAGGTAAGTGTTAAATATACTGTAGCATGCATGGCAAGCTGTTGTCCTGCATTCAAATGCTGGAAATGACTGGACATTATAAAAAAATGACAGACATTTGAATGAAATTTGATGCAATAATAATATTAAACAATACAATAAATGAATGGTTATTCGATAGTTATTAGTACTCAGGTGGCACCATTGAAGCAACTGTTTTGTTTTTTATAATAATAGTTTACAGACACAGACGATATTCCCGCACACCCATGGCGTGACTTCGGTTCCTGTTTTTCTTTTTCTTTTTTTTTTTTTTTGCAAGTCACTGTATTTGGCTCCCCACAGCGCTGACGTGAACAACAGCAGACAGGTTGGACTTCAGCTGTCTGCAAGGTGCACTGGAATACAAAACACTTACGATTTGATCCTTCCAATTTTTTAAATTTTTTTTCCAGAATTCAGATTTCAATTTTCCAAAGTGCGGGCGGTGTTGGCATGTCCGTCTAAGCGAGAAAGATGCAGATGGCAATGGAAAGTTAGCTCAGACAAATCTGATAAGGTGAACTGCAAACTGTGATAGTTCACCATAAAACACAGGAGGATCGATAAGAGTGACTGTCTGCATTTTTCATAACAGGGAACAAACACACTTGTTCTATGAAGCAGACAGTATTCCTTTAACTCAAAAAACATTTTCTTTTTTGATCTTGAACTTCCTTTACCTTACAGTTTGGCTGATTATCTCTGTCATGCGCAGAAGAGACCATGTTTGTGGGTGTGACTCTGACATAAACTCATGTTACTGACTGTGCTGTAACCAGACACCCTGGTTCTATTTGGAGCAGGTCACAAACAGGACACTGTGCACATTAACCACAGGCATCTGATGTGTTATTCTCCAACTTATCCATTGTTATGTTTATTAAAACATGCATGCATACATATATAAGCCTCGACTTCCCTCCCAAGACTGTGATGACAGCACTGACATCCATTTGTTGTTGCAGTACACACTTTGCTTCCATAGGAGCGGGCCTTTCTGTCAGTCTAATGACCCAGTAACACTGTTTGATGTCATGTGATGAAGTGCTCAGGTTTGGAGTCCAAAGCAAAGCAGAGTGGACCTCCATACTGTCATCCTTCAGTCTTCTGTGATCAGACCTGCTGATTTGCTCTCAAAATGACCTCAAGACAGGGAGACGTTCCAGGTAATTTTAGATTTAGACACTTAAATGTGATAATTGTTACATTCCTTTTCTTGTAAAGTCGTTCTTGGTTTTATCTCAGATATCAGACATACAGAAATAGTTCCCTTCTGCAAAATATAACACAGTTCTAACACTTATTCTTCTCTTTCATCCCTCAGCACTCGAGTCTGGCACATCTTCTGGACTCTTCGGTGCCTTATCATCTCCGATTGGAATGACTAGGCATAATATCAGCTATGATGAACTCATGGATGCACCCATGCACTCGCCACCTTCAGACTTGAGTGTCAACATCTTGTGGAAAGACCCTGTAATCCCACAGCACAAGTTCAGGAACACCACAGAGGTGCTGTCCTTTTTGTCCTTACTGTCTGATCAAAACAGTTTGGAAGTTCTTGCCTTATTAAAATGTTATTTGTGTTGGCTTGTGTGATGCTTGTTTCTGGTTCTGGTTAGGTGCACTCCTGGATGCGTTTGATGTGCTTGCTTATTTTGTTATGTAACTGGTTTGCAAGCTAATCCTGACAGTGTAAACTTGTGTGACTAGGAAAGTGAGAGTGGTGGGAACGTTCAGACTTTTGAGGCGGCAATGCCAGCCAAGTCTCCAGTGCCTGTTGTGAAAGCCAAAGCCACCTCTTTAATGAGCTCGCTCATGATCAGTAAGTCAACAAAAAAGACAGAGTGATTCAATGCAGACATACAAGTTTTAAAGACACAGATATGTTCCTTCTCTGCATGTCACAGAATTATGTAAGCTTCAACAATTATTATTACAAATGGCTGCTACCTTGGCTGCCAATTATGGTTAAACTATCCTCAGAGTATCAGCAGGCCACAATGAAGTGCTTCATATTAAAACACTGAATACTTTTGTCTCTGTTGTTGACTGTCTGCCCATCTTCACTCAGAACAGACCCAGGAGAATCTGCAGAGGTTTGAACATCAGGCCGGGCTGACAGATGCTCGGTATTCTCCCCACAAGGGGCTCTCTGCCGAGGAGACTCGCTTTCACCGGCTCAGTGACGGCACACTACCAGTGAGTATGAAAAAATGTTAGGTACAAGTCTTCATATGCCAAGTAGCAGTGAAGTTTATTTCTTCCCTCTAATAATAAAGAAAAAACTGAACAAATAACCTCTTTAAATTCAAATATGTAAAGATACAACTTCAATAAAAATAGAAGAAAGAACACTCACACACTGTCTTGCTTTCTGTTGGTTTATTAAAAAATCTAGGCCTAAATAAGAGGTTACAAATCTGGCATTTAACAGATAAACCTGTTAAACCTAATTTGTATATCTGATGAAGTCAATTTAGGCTAAAATGACATAACAAACCACGAGTAAGCAAGACTGTGATTATTTTTTTTGTTTTACCTTTGATAGTTTACCACCACTTATTACATTTTGTGTAGGATTCAGTTTAACAGATCCCACTCGGTTAGAGAAATTTGGTTTTGGAATGGCACAATGTTACATAAACTCTGAAGTTTCCAAGATAATGTATTTGTCATATTGCAACACGGGGTTGTACAATCTAATGACAGTTTGTAGTCCTTATTGGCTCACTCTTAGAACATAAACAGAATAGAATGAAATAAAAAAGACCAATGTTTTAAGTATCAATATGATAGTAAAATGGTCCAAATCTTTTAATTTTAAAGTTCAACATCTGAGAAACACTGTGCTTCAACTTCATGTTAAGGAACTAAGCATCACTGATGTTAAACACAGAGCTCCCACCCTCCTTTCACTGGAGTCCTGCACTTTGGTAATCACAGTCCACCTGTGAAGTGCAATGTTTAAATCTAGGATGTTGTGGTGTGGACAGACTCTTCAAAGATGAAGACACAGTGGTTTCTGCTTCTTGTTGCATATAACGTGCACCAATGGAAAACCAAATTTGGTGTTAAATTTTAACTGGTAGAAAGGATTAGGCTTTGAGCTTAATCTAAAAGGTGTATCAGAAGTCACAGTGCACTGCATCCACACAGTGCCTGTGTGTTAATGCCCAAAGGTTGTGTTTTCTTATCTGTCTGCGTTTTTTTTACTTTCTCCTATCACTATGTCCCACTCAGGGCTCATAATAAGTGAAGTGTACTCTATTCCTAGTAACAAATTGATGGTGTGTTTTTTGTGAGAAGTTAAATCATGAAACTATAGTGCTGTGGCCTCTTAAGTAATTGCAGGGTAAACATGGAAAGACATCTCGGTAAACAAGTTACGTAATCGGCTGGAGCTGCTATCAGTAACGTTGCCAGGTAACGCCCTTAAATGAAACGAGCCCCCTTATTTTCTAAAACTGACCAATCACCAAGCTCCTAACAAGAGAGAGGTTTCGGAGGCCCGCTGCGGTGTGGAAGTTACCGTTACGGCTGTGTTTTCGAGAAATAATTGTCTTAACAAGTTAAAAAACATCTAAATATGGATAAAATTAAGGAATCTGTTGGACTGGAACGTCAAAGAAATCTCATCATAAAAAGGTATGACAAGGAATAATTGCGATCGGTGCTTATTATACCTCCCGTAAAGAAGGCCGTTAGCATAGCAACACCCATAGGCTAGCAAGCAAACCTGGCTATCGAGCTAGCCCGAGTAAACAAACTGAGTCTTGGCGTAATTCTTTTTTATTCATTGAAGAGTCCGTTATCACCTTACATCAACATAATATGAACCGCTGTTACACTAATAACTGAGTTAGCAGCGAGAGACTGACGTTCATTTAGGGAGTTAAATTTGGCTAGCTGAGCTGTTGTGCTGGACAGTTATTTTAGCGACCGCTAGCTAACGTATGCAGTACTCTGAATGTCAATATGAGAAGAATGGGATCTAAAGAGAAGGACGTTCATCAGAGACTACCCCATAATGCTGACGTTAGTGTCGAGGTTCACACTGTTCAGATTGTTTTCATGTTCCTCTACCTCCAACTTCAAGGGGGAAAAACGGTCCTTAATTTGTGCTCCATGGATTTTATTATGTAGGTAAGCTAACGTTAGCTAAACGATAAGAAATAAAAGGCACAAAGTCAGCCAAGATCGACATACTTTCACACTGTTAACTTAAGGTTAATTTAAAACCTTATTTACTCCAACCATCTTTTATCTTGTATCATAGTAGAAACGTTTGTGAACCCGTCTGTAGTAAAACGCATACCTTCCTCTCTTTTGTAAACACATGAAAAAAAGGAGGTTGGAACATGTTTTTATTTGAATTTCCTTGTCTGGGCTGCTCTATCACTTCCTAATTCACACAAATATTATGAAAATTGCCACAGTCCTGTAGAATCTTGATATAGAATATTCTGCCTGAGGTCCAGAAGGGTTGGAGTAGTGATGAAGTATAATAAAGTACCTCTTAATACACAAGGCATTTTAAGCTTTGGAGTGCCCTTTATGAATGTATACAAAATAGCCACCACTCAAAGCAAAATGCTGGATCAAATAAACAAGATTGACATGAGTTTTGAAGGATATTTGTTTCTTTAACATATGGATAAGACTTATATTGCATGGACACTCAGTATTGAAAACATTCCATTAAAGACCATTAATCAAATGTACACATATATTAAGGCAAGTAGGGTTGATCATATATTTAAGTTGTTAGGGTAATTGAGATCTAAAATTAGTATTTGCACCTTTTGTTTGAATGGAAGAGCAGTGATACAAAATCAAGGCACATTATATTACCTTGGGTAGGTGGTTTTGCTGGTTCTGCCAGAGAGAGAAATCAGTTTTCTGAGTGAATGTCAAGGAGTATAATTTGACAGTAGTGGACTTTTAAAAACTGCTGGGCTCACTACTTATGTCATTAAAACTCCTGTAGTGTTTAAATAGTACTAATGTGGCCACCATTAATCACAATAATGTTTACAGTGGTCCTCTTTCTCTATCTCTCTTCTATCTCCTCCACCAATGCTACATGGCCACAGGTGATTGGCTCTGAGGATCTTTGACGCACTTTATTAGTTTCTGTTCTAAAGGCCCAGAAAAACACTGGTGACCTTTTGCATTGTGTATTCAGAGAATGTTTGCTCTTTAAGAATAAGATCAACACTGACATGTGCTTTTTGTCCAACACAGACATGCTGTGCTGCTTGTACAGAATGCATAAGTCAAAATGGATAACCAGCCAGCTGCACCTGATAATTCTGGAGTAGTGGAGGATCGCCCTTCATTGTCTGTTTATGTCATCATTTGTTTTTTCTGTCTGTGCAGAAGTTGAGAATGCCAAGTGGGGACTTCAAGGAGGACAGGCTTACAACATCAGCACAATCCACTCCAAGTGGAACCCCTTCAGTCACCCCCTCTGTCACCCCCAGTGTCACCCCCTGTGTGAGTCCCCACACATCACCCGCTGTTAGTCGCAGGTAGGCATCATGCTGCTGAGTTTTTATTTCATATTATTACTTGATCCAAACCCAGATCCAGACTATTGTATTGAATTGGGCGAAACCACAGCCCCTAATCATAATAATAGTATATATGTATATATGACATATTCTTCCATGTATCTTGTATGTTTATGTGTTGCTTCTTCTTGATGGGAACACAGGACCTGGTTCCAGCTGAGTCCTGCGCCTTTTCCAGCCACCCCAGAGCTTAACGGCCCCAACCCCAGCACAGACATGGGAGGAAACGAGGGAGGAGGAGGAGAGAGGTGGAGCTTTTTTGGAAATCGATCTCTGGTACAGAAGTCGCCCACTGACCCAGGCTCTGACACCAGCACAGGTGAGAGACTTTTCCCAGGTCCTACATCTGCATCTTGACTGTATTGTAGTATAACTACATTATTAATCCACAGTGAATTTAGTTTAGTGAGTGAGTTTAGATTGTCATCACAATAGGTTGAACTCTCTGACATGATCGGCTGTGATGAGGCCCCTGGTCATTGTTTTTGCCCTGAATACAATAGTGCTGGTTCCAATGCCACAGTTGAACTGTGAGACTGAATAGCCTGAATAGATGTTTAGGGCTATGCTGATGCGCCAGTGCTGTCCAAATGAAAAAAAGGGGATGCCCTACCACCCAAAATTGAATACACAAGTATGGCCCCTCTGATTACTTAACTTACTTGACACCTGTTATGTTGTTTGGAAACAAAGACTAACAAACTAATTAAAAAAAAGAATTCTCTATCTTTAAGTTTTCTGAGGCCTTAAGGTTAGTATCAACTAGTCTTTTTGCATGAACTGCCCACCCCTGATATTTACCACCTAATTCTCTCTCTGCCAGGTTTCTCTCTGCAGTCCTACTTTGGCATGCAGAAGTCCTCCACAATGGATGGCACCAACAACCAGGTCAACTTCAAGGTGGAGGACCCAGCCCACTTCATGCCCCCCAAGATTGAAATCACAGGCATTGAGGCCAAACGAGCGCCCCCACGGCCACATAAACTTAAACCTCGGGACATGAATGTTTTAACACCTTCGGGCTTCTGAAACCAGACCAATTGTGTAGTTACACACACAGTAGTTCTACCACGTCAGCCGTAATGTTTTCTTCCATCTAGTTCCCCCCTCCAGCCGTCCTCTGTCCCCTCTTCCCTCCTGCAAATTCACTAAGGCTTACCAATCCCAGAGATATTCCCACACTGTTGCCTCTCCCAGCAGACCTATGAATATGGATTCCTCTCTTTACAGCACAGCATCACCCTCCTATCTCATTTAACATGGTCCAAATAAAAAACCATATGAAGAAACTTCATTTAGCATCTCTAAAGATGGCACTGCCTTTTGTTATTGTTGTTCTGTTATAGGGTGCAATGACATGCATTGCCCTCCTGTCCCCGCTCCATGTTCTTTGAAGGCATAAGATTGAAGTTGTTGAAATACCTTGTCAGTCCTTTGCTTAAGTTAACCACTTTAGCATTGCCTCATAAAAATTGACTAGATATTTCAATACATAGTGCTCACTTGGCTCATTTTGTATTACTATTTTCTTTACTTTTAATAAGCTCACAGTTTTGTAGTTGTGTAGTGTTTCTTCTCTGTTAGCATGCAGAGTATAGTGTGGTATGACTGATAATTGTGCCAAAAATTGCAGTGAGGTTGTTTTTTAGCAATCTCGCCATCAAAGTTTAGCTTTTTTTTATTAATGTGAAAGAGCCTCTTATTTGACTGAGTGAGAGAGTATGACTGCTGGCCTGGACTGATTTTTTTTTTATTTTTATGTTTTAATTATTATTTCAACCGAAGGATTTTGAGAGTATCCTGCAACTTTCAACATTGTTTATACTAAAAAGTAGTTGCTTTTTTGGCTTGATCCTGTGTACATGTCATCACAGCATATTTCAACATGCTATAGAGACAAAGCATTGAAGTGGTCATTTTCAATATTATTTGTTTTTGTGTCACAAGCCTTGCTGTGTTGCTTGAAACAAGTTGATAAATTCCAATAAGTACTTGCACAAGGGAGACAGTCTCCCACTTATATCTGTAAATAAATCTGATTCCAATAAGCAGAAATTGTTCTAATTGTTTTTTGTTGTTGTTGTCTGTTTGTTTTGTGCAAACATGTCTGTAAAAAACCTCACAAGACAAGTGTCACACCAAACATGGTATGTCTGACTGTTTAATAAATCAAACTGAAGCAGAAAATGAGTTGTGCTGTTGAAGTACAGCTTCATGATCGTATGGAACCATTATTTTGGGGGATATGGCCCTAAAATATGTGTACCATGCATCAAAATAATGCTAACATCACTATATTTTATATGAAATCTTTATTATCATGAATAAACAAAAGGAGGAATTTTGACCACTTCTGTGATTATGTCCATGTGTTTTACCGCAACCGTCAGTTACAGTCTTTGGCCAGAAGATGGTGCTAAAGTCTAACATGAATTTACAGTGTAACGCCTAGACAGACAGACAGATAGATAGATGGATGGATAAGTTGCCTTGTTCAAACTCTGTAGGTACTGTTGGAGGAGGGATTGATGTTGTAACAGCAACAGGGCAACAATACCACACAAGAGCAGAATACTTTTTGCTACACAGCCCACCACATCAAAGCAAACAACCAGTCCCTCAGACACTGAACCAGCACTTACAGTAGAGGGCAGTTATAGTTAAATGCTCTGTTTATTGTGTGTGAGTGTAAAGGACAGAAGCAGTGTGGTATTGTGTGCGCCTGTTGTAGATTTGCTACAGGGTGTGCCTGTTGCTGTTGATTTACTTATTCTTAATTGACACTATTAAAAAAAATACCAGGATGTGAATCAGAGCATTTCGATTGTACATTATGTTCACAGCAAAGCTACAATGAGTCTGTCTTTGAATGTAGTGCTGCAGTTACAACAAAGTATCAGCTTGAGGCAAAGCTGCACTTTCTTTCTTATCAAATTCAAACTTTGACATTGTCATTTATCCTGAAATGGTGCTCATAAAGGGAACACTTCTTTACCTAATTACAGGTCATTGAGTGTCCACATCTGGTTTTCAGGTGGTGCTACAGGAGGGAAGGTGTCCATCAAACAAGGCAGGCAAGTGCAGACAGAGAGCTGTCAGTGTAAAGCTGGAGGTGGACAGTCTGTGGTGGTAATAAAGTGAAGGATAGACGGGCACAAGATTAAAGTCCGGAAAAAGTTAGTAATGAGGAAATAGCAGCAGTAGAGAGAGTAATCTGGTGTAAAAGTTAGGTAGAAGTACAAGCACAGATGGAGATACTAGTCTTGGGCCACATTACTGTCAGAGAATGCATAATGGCACATAAACAACTGGGGAGCAGAGACTGTGTCAGTAACAGCAAACCAGAAACACAGGCCAAGCAATAAAGCAAAAGCAAGAGAAATAGTGGGTGGGGGTGTCTGGGAGGGAGGAATACAGGGAAATGGGGAAATAGAGAGCAAGGGGTGGAGTGCCCCAGCAGCCATGACATAATACAGATGGCTCTCTCTCTGGGTCTGACATGACGTGGTTGTGTATCCCCCCTTCCTCCCCTTCTTGGGTCCCCGCCCCCACCTCTGCTCTGATCCCACACAAACCATTTAGCTCACTCACAGATGTGTGATGGCAAGCACCACCCTGCCGGAGTGACCACGCACCAAAACAAACACCGGAGCCTCATCTGCAATTTGACACGACACACTCACTTACTCATCTGTATTTTGAAAGACCAGTCTAGCCAATTCCTTCCCTAACAACCTCAAAACAGTGACTTTTAGTCCACAGACTATGTTTTAATTCCTCACACCCCCATAACAATGCCAAGACTTACCAATTTTTCTGAACTACCATGATGCAGACAACATAAAGAGGACCTGCTGGTGCAAATTTACAAGAAACCATTAAATTTCATAGAAATTTGAAACCATAAAATTTCACTGAAATTTGAAACCATAAAGTTTCATTGAGATTTCATAAGAAACTATGTCAGTGAAGTGTAAATGCACTGTGAAAAAAAGTCAGCTTTGAGGTCAATTGTGTGAACTTTCATTTAATACACGTAGGAGTGGATGAAGAATTTAATGTCGGGGTGACTCTGGGAGTACGACAGACTCTTGCCAGCGATTGAGTGCATGAGTTCAAGTAAACAACATCAGGGCAGCTGATACCTGACCCACACAAAGTCGCAGTAATTATCCACAAGAGGCACTTTACTCTTTTAAAAGGTTCCTGGTATTCAGACATTTTGCTTTTGTTTTCTACACAAGATGTTGTTCAGTAAGACATGAGGAATTATCAAGGTAAAATCAAGAAAGCTGCTCTGATAAGAATTTTTCACTGCAGTTACATTTCTATTATAGCTTTAGTATTTCTCAACTTGTTTGTGTAGCAAGCATCACCAACCACAGCGATGACTAATGTGCTGCTTTTGCAGATGTAATCAAGTTATACACACAATGACACAAACAGCTGGTGCTAAAACTTAACAAGGGACTTGAAGGGGGTCCCTTTTGACGTTTGCTGTAGGGTGGGACTCGCACATCTGGGGCTGATTCACAGCGAGCTAGCCCGGAGGTGAACCCACTAAGCTGAGAGGGACCCGAGCAAAAACGAAGGCTGCCTTCAGGTTCTGTTTCTGGTGAAAGTAAACATCAATCACACTCACTACCTGGGGATAGGGTAACAGTGATATGGTCATTAACACAGATGTAGGTCGCACACAAATCAAACCAGTGTGCTTAAGTTACGCAACAAGGAACTGCTGTATCTCATAAATTGTGAAGACATGACCTCTGTTACAGCATCTCCATGTCCCCAAAGAGCCCTTGCAAACAATGGAAATGTGTGCACGGGCTGCAAACGTCTAAGTATTACATAGAGTAAATACCATTTAAATGTTTTCTCCAGTCTAATGCACAATAACTCTCTTTATAAATATATATAGATATGTATATATAAACTTTCCTGTAAAATTGTACAGCAAAAAATTGCAAAACTTTTTCCTTAAGTTACAGTGGCTACATTCCTGAGCTCTATTTAAAATCTCTTTCCTGCTGATCTGAAACCATCAAAAGGTTGTTGACCTACATAACTGTCATTGACAAACAGAGGAAAACAATGTTTCAGTGCTAACTGTTGATGTGAAAAAGCTAAAATACTCTTTTCAAGGTCGTTTACTGCAACTATTTAAGGGGGCAGTATGCTATTTTTCTACAGCACTATGAGCTATCTCCATGTATGTTTCATTGATATATATTTATGTGGAGGGTGTGTTGGGGAGTGGGATTACTTATGTGTACTGCACTGTATTGTTTCTGCTCCTCATACTGAACTGTATATTTTGCAGTAGTAAAAAAAATAATGGACATATTTAAACTAAAAAAGTTACCTGTTTTATGCAACTCTGTTTCCAGCCTCTGGTCATCAGGCTGTGTGTCTCTGTGCTGTTCTTCAGGCATTCTCCTGCCATCCCCCACTGAGAGAGACTAGCAGAGAGTATTGTTGCTCGCTCCTGTACTGACTGCCAGGGCTTAATATGAAGCAGATGTGGAAGGGGAGATCCCCCTGCAACGAGGTCTAAGCAGTCAGCTGGAGGTGCTCGACTCACTAGAGCCACATCCGGTTGATGCACTCAGACTTTGTATACTCATTTAAGAACTTTACACACCCAGAAAGCTAATGTCGTATGATGCTTTGGAAAAAATACAACTTATATGACCTGACATGAATGACATTCTTGCAGTCACACAGGAATGTGTCAGTGTGTGCCTGCTTGAAACTGAAACCGTGTGAGATGATTCATTTCTCAAATGAGAACTTAAAGCAACATTATGCAACTTTATCATCCTTAATTAATAGCTTAAAAATCATTTTGATTGTACGCAGACACCCAAATCACCAGTTATTGCACAATATAGTGGAAACCCTGTCACACTTCAACAGTGTTCACTGATTTTGGTGAAACTGGATCATATTTTAGGGAGAAAATGTTCTCCAGCTGCTCTCCTTCAACTCTCTGTGATATACAGAGTTTTAAGTAATCTGTGACTGCTGCCACTGTAGCTACAAGATAGCTCTGTTAACTAGCTGTGGTAAGTTAACAGCCCATAGTGCAGAGGAGTGAACTTTGGACTGCTGGGAGGAAGATATTTTTAATGTCCAGGGCCGCCAGGAACCCAAGTGAAAAATGCTAGGGGGTTGAAATGGACAACAGAACCTAAATCAGGTAAGACCAGCAACACAAATGTGCTCAGCAGCCTAAATGGACATTCTGACAGAGGGGAAGAAGAGGATGATGACAGAGGAAACTAGGATGAGAAAACAGGGTGATCGAGTGAGCAGAGTGGTTGTCTGACTGGCTTTAGTTAATGGAAAATAAAATGCAAAATAAAAATTGCAGTTAATGCAAAATAAAAAGATGCAAGATAGATGCGGAGGAGGACTCCTTGCCGTTGGACCTGCAGGTGTATTAGGATATTGTCACTTGTTTAGGTTACGTTAGCTTGAAATGCTGCAGTTCTGAGTTGTGTGCGAAGCTTTTGCTCTGACTGCCCCTTCAAGACATACACTGGATGCACTATTGTTACAACAACCTGGGATTTTTATTAATGACAGAGGTACTGCACTCAGGAACTGTGGGACGCACAAACTACCAGTTTATACATACTGTTGCTTCAACACCCACAATATGTGTTGTGTGGTTGATCAAAATCCATTTTATTTTATTATTTAAACCACATCATCCTGGTTTTTGTATTTTTTAATGGAATCTTTAATGGACATACAACATATACATCTGTTTTTATCATCACAATCACAGTTCACATGTTCTTACTCAAATATCCTAATTTGTCATATTCTACATACTTTTTCTGATTAAAAATTCCTGTTTAAAATTAAAGTATTTAATTATATTAATGTTCTATTTTTACATATTGTATTACCATGGGCTATTTTTTTTTTTTTTTACATGGGTGTCACAAGGTGTCCAGCTGTAATTACTATTGTTTCTGTGGTCCCACCCACACTCAGTACACAGCACCTATTAACATGGGTGTATTCTCACAAAAATGTTTGACCTGTCAGGATGTAAACCTGGCTTTCCAATTTTATTTGTATGAATCACATTTTTATAGTGTGCTGATAACCAAAAGGTTAAAGTCTCTAAAGCATAGCAAAATAAAGATGAATTAAAATGTCGATCCCCTCTGAAATTCCTTGACTAACTGTGGCAAAACTTCACTGTATGCCCATCATTTTTTATCATTGTAGTAGTTAAGGAACCTTTGATCTTTGGGATGGATCTCATTGGATAATAAAGCCATGGTACACACGCAGTTACAGCCTACCTATTAATCCCTTAAGCCAGTAGAGGAATGCGGTTCTTGGCCTCTGTCACTGCTTCTCACTCACGCACATCCACAGCTCACCCACACACGTGTCAACGAAGAGTACAAATAAGACCTTAACATGTAAAATCACAGAGCTGAGGACGGTGCAAAAGGGGCTTCAGCTCAACATCCAGGTCACCTCCAGACATGTTTAAAAGGAAAAGTAAAATATTTTAAACTAAAAGTTAAAAAATTACCTCTGAAAATGAGCTACTTCTCCTTTTTCCTAATTAAGAAATACAAGATCTAACAGAGCTCTGCCACGGCCAGAAGCATATGAGGATGGCTAACAGTTAGCATTAGTAGAAACATTGAGAGATTCATGTATGTTAATTCGTACATATAAATTTACATGTCAAATGTGTTTTAGCCTCAATCAGACCCAGACTCAGACGAGAAGTCTGTGATTTAACACACTCTGTATCTGACAGACATATCAGAATTTTGATGGTAAATTCCATCTTTCATTTGTTTATGTTGTTCGTTAGCACAGAGGGTTGTCTGAGAAATGGGTCCAGAATCTCCCATAGGTGTTTTTTTTTGGGTTACATTCTGATGACAGCATAGACAACAGTATATCAGTCACATATTTTGTATAAAGCATATAAATATCAAACCATCAAGTGACTCCTTACGCCTTTTGGGTGAGGGCACTGTTATCTTGAGAGAGGCAACTCCCATCATGATGGAAAGTTTAATCACAGGATAAAGATGTTGACTCAGAACAACTTTATATCGATTTACAGTGACCCTTCAGTCTTCAGTTTTTTTAAATTACACATTACACATCACATTAAATGTCTGTCAACCACAATTTCAAATCATATTGACTGATGTCTGTCCCACCACTCTAAATGCCAATGTCGAAATAAATGTAATAAAAGTAACTTAAGATGTCACTTTAGTTGCTTTTTCCATTGAAACATAAAATTCAAGCAGTCTTTCCGACAGAATCTTCTGCCATCCGTGTTAAAACAATGAACCCTTTTTCAATGTCACCAAGAGCTTTTCCTCTTGATACCAAATCAGAATCAGCTGGGCCTGATTGCACTTTTACAGAGCATGATTGATTGTTATTTGCCTAATTTTACCATGCAATGCATCTGTGTGGAATTATCTGCATCTACATGTTTCTGTGTAGGTATGCACAGAAAGGTGACAGTAATATCGGTGGTGCCAGATGTTTTGTGTAGCTTTTCCTATGTGTTTGGAGGGAAGAAGTTTCAAAACGAATTTAACAAATTTTGGAGAACAGTCCATCCCTGTTCTCCTTCATCAAGCTCACATATGGGCTGACGTGGTTTGGACAAAGCGAGGTGAGGCGTGTGACTTGGCGAGACTCTTCAGCATTCCTCAAACTGAGCTGTGGACGATAAGTGGACATGGTCAGAGAAAACACACAAGCACCCGTTTAATACTTCTCTGTTTCTAGCTTTATTCTCTGTCTTGCTCAAAGGTCTCCTCTCTAGACTCAGTGTAGCTGCTTGTATTCTTCTGTCATTATCTGTTTGTATCCATCCAGCTGAAATAAAAGCATAGACTCAGAGAAGCAGTTTCTCTGCCTCTCACTGAGATCACTCATGTTTTCAAATTTACAAACCATACTTTAAGTGGAGAAGCAGTGAAACCAACCAAAGTGAAAAGATTTTAAGTTTACAGTGCTGGAAAACTGCTGGACCTCTGGTTCAATGACCTTATAATATAATTGAAATACACCAAAACATTCACAGACTGCAATTACAAACTATTCTTTTACACTCTAAAATGCTCAGTTTTTAATAAGCACAGATCAGCATAGTATCTAGAGCTGTTGATAGCCAGTAATGACAATAAGCACAATATTTAAAACATAAATATCAAATATCAAAACACTCAACTGATAATGCTGTGTTTTAAAACAGGCATGTTATACCATTTCCACTCTTTTACAATTCTCACTTTGTCATTGTTGTTGGCAGTAATGCGCTTTAATACTGGTTTCATCCCACCAACAAATGGAAAATTCATTAAGTGTAACTGGTTTTGCACGTAATGGTTTCAAGTTGTCTTTCCACCTCGCCTTGCTTGTATTTAGAGTTTAATTTATTTCCAAAAAAAGAAACAAAACTCATTAAAAAATATCATTGTTGAGAATCCTGTTGGGAAATTTGATACTTTCTCACAGCTTTAATATTATCATGTCATTAAAGTTCAGGCAAGTTCCTTGTAAGTGTACATATGCATGGCCAGTAAAGACAACTGCTGCAACAACTTTAAAAATTGTATGTTATTTATATGAATAAAAAATATGTTAACTTATATCCAGTCAGTTTTGTTATATCTAATAAATGTTGATGTAAATCTGACCTTTGCAATCTGCAAGAATGTCATTTATGTTTTTTTAACTCATCTGGGTGTATTCGTTTAATATCTGAGAATCTTTTTTTAACATCCCCCCAAAAAACATTCAATGTAAGTGAATAAAAATGTTCCAGACTCAAGGAAATATTTTGATATAGAAGCAACATTTAACAGGCTTAATGGGAACATACTGTCCTTAAAAAAATGTTCATGCTGATAATTAAAAAAACAGTAATTAATATGTTAAGTTCTTTCATTCTTGGAAATTTTGTTTTGAACTAATTTTTGCTTGGCATTAGATCAGTATCAGTAGGAGTAAAATCATGTGATGCTTTTATTTATTCTCATTTCAAACACAGTCAAATTCTTTACCTGTACCAATGCCAAAGATCTTGTCTCTACCCTCTACCCTGTTTCCTTAAAAAGTAACAAGTTCATGATAACCTGAGTCACTGAACTACAAAAAATACAATAGGTTAAGTAGGAGTTTGTGGAGGTCACTCCCTGTTCAGCAGAACTGAACAGTTCCTCCTAACAAAGGTATGCACGTAGGTACTTTAAATTAAATTTCCCAAGAGACAAGTCATGATAAAGCTATGAACTATGTTATGAGTAACTACAATAATTTAAATCAAGGCCTGAATACGATTTAAACCCTTTCACTTCTGTCAACCAAATTATTTTCTGTTGCTCTATCAATTGTTCTTTTGAGATTCCTCGCAAAATCCAAACTGATGTTCAGTACGGTGGGTAGCTTTTCACCTGGACCTACACAGTTTGGATATGTCGGCCTGTGGTGAACCTGAGTGAGTCAATTTCCTGTCCACAGTGGATTCAGCAGAAAAAGCCACAATGAACTTGTCACTCTGAGTCTTCAAACAAGATGCCTTGTCATATCAAATCTGTCAGGAATGACGGCAACCACGTTCATGACAGATGTGATTTGTTCAAGAAACCGTAAAGCCTTGATAATATCTCAACCTGGTGTCTAAAAGCACGTAACTGATCAATCCTTCCTCAAACTTTTCTATTTTTATGTCCTTTCAAGTGCAGAGTTGCACAACTGTCATTTATGTAGTAATCAATGACTTAATCCTTTAATAAGCACTTTTATTTCATTCATTGTAGCTCATACCTTAGTTACTGCTCACCTATTCTTGGTAAGTACACTACAATCATACGTATCTTAGAGATACCAAAAATAGATTTTTTACTACGTTGAAACAAATAATCAATGTACATATATTTACTATTGATTTGGGGATAGATGAAAATACACCGGACACCGGATGTGTGACAATGATTATACGAAAATAAAGATATTTTTATTCCAATAATTGAGAAGATTATTGAGTACATGGGACCAGAGAAGAGTTTAGTGAAATCAAAAGTAATTCAGTAAAGTTATACCTATTCTCCCTCTGTGAGCATGATACATTTATCCTCTTCTTCATCAAGATGAAGGCTGTGTTTCATTGACAGTCTGATTCTTTAGTCTAAGCTTTAAGGTTGGGTTAAAAGGGTTAAAGTTGGTGAAAAAGACCAAGCCTTGATCAAATAAGTGGTTAAAGGAAGAAATATGAATAAATGAAAAAATGAATAGTAAATGCAAATAAAAAATCTAATTATACTAGACTTTCGTCAAACTTGGCTGACAGGTTTGTATATCTGCTGATGTTAATAATTAGCCTAATTGAGTTAATAGGCTCAAGTAAAGGGCTTAGTGCCTGAGAGACAACACGTCTGAACTGACAGGACGAGGAGGAGGAGGGATCGCCGCCTCTCCAGGAAGCAGCGTTTAAATGAACAGTGGGAGTGTGCAGTCACTGTGGATTTAACGCGGCGGAGGCAGAAGCATCACCCCAACCGAGAAACTCCAAGCCGTTTTCTCACAGAAACCAACAACGACGACAAAACTTGAACCATGTGTGGTAAGTTTGCTTCTTTATTTTGTTCTCATACACAGAAAAGAAACTTCTTGAAAAGTCATCGCGCGTATTACGCACTGGCTCCAGCAGTGTCCATACCGATGTCATGCGTGAAACCTCAGCGATAAATCGGGGAAATCACTCTCCTCTTTGTTATCATATACTTAGTCTCGCGTAGTTAAACAAGTTTTGTTTTAGTTTTTATAAACCTGTGCTGTAACAGTTGGATGAAAGGATAGGCCCCCGTTGTCTGTCTGGAAGCCCGAAGAGCTTTAAACTGCTACGTGTCAGTGTTTTCAGTCACTGGTAGGGACTGAAGTTTAAGGAAACGTTACCAGTTACTGTCAAACAAGGATGCAAGTTAACATCCTCTCCTTTTAAAGTCACCCACATTCACTCGTCAAAACTACCACAAACTAAGCCACAATTTGGCTGTACCGAACTTTTTTAACCCTCTCTGAGACTGTGGCACAGCCGAGAGTATATCTTTAACAGTACTTCTCCTCGTTCCTGCAAGGAAGAGGCCAAGGCTGTGGGGGAGTGTGGAGCTGCCTGCCTACCTGGCTGCTCCAACACTGCGCGCAATGTGCGTCCGTCAATGGCCAGCTGTGTGCCTGCGGGAGCGGAGCTGCCCAGAACATTCCTACACCCCCTCGCAACCCCGTCCATCTTTCTGGACACTCGCACATTAACACACGCACACACACGCGCACACACACTCAAATACATACACGTACGCGGGCAGATATGCATGTCCAACATAGCCAGCAGCCGCTTTATACTGTATACACAGCGATTTTAATATTAGTATTTTGATACATCAGCTAGAGGGATTTATTTTAAAGGTTCACCTTGCAACTTTTCTTCAAGCCTAAAACCAGTCATTGACACAGAGCACAACTAACAGCATTTTGCAGGAGCTAAAAAGTAGTTTTTACATTTACTTAAAATTATAATGTACAGTTTTATGTTTATAAGACACCAAAAGAGTAAAACGAGCTCACTTATGTGGACTATATAACCACAGTTTTTATTTAAAAAATACAATATGCACTTTTAAATATAATGAAGTTCCTGTTCTTATCATATTAATGTTAAATAAAAAAAATAATAATGATAAATACAATACAACTGGAAATTAGAAGCCCCTCCCTGAACACCCCTTATCTCCTTCAGTAGTTTATCAATGAACCATAACGCTGGTATTAACGTCTCCTGATAATATTCTGCCACTGTTTATTCCAATACTTATATATAGATTAAGCCTTAAATAAACTTATAGCCTAATCTCCAGGTTGCCGCTGTACTCTTTTTATTTATGTAAACTGTGCCCTGTAAAGTTTGAGCATCTCAGCAGATTCAAGCTCTGCCTCTCTTTCTTGCTCTCTAAAAGGGATCTTTGCCTACCTGAATTACCAAGTGCCTCGCACCAGAAAAGAGATATTTGAGACGCTGGTGAAGGGACTGCAGAGACTGGAGTACAGAGGGTACGATTCAGCAGGTAAGACACTTGGCTTCACAGCGCTGCCTCACATACACACACACAAACACACACCATGCACAAAAGCTTATAGTACTCCTTGGGAGCACCTGCGTGAAATGGCCTTAAATAAAAATAGATCTAGTCAATATTTTACAGAGTAGAGTTGAATTACTGTAATCTGCCCTAAAACACACACACATACAAACAAACATCATGTGTAAAACTGACAGCCAGTAAGTACAACAGTAGGTTGTTGAATCTGGTATGTAAAGGAATGAGCACACCTCAGTTTCTAAGAAGTTCTTCCTACCTCACACGTCATCGAATTCAAAATGACATGAGTTTATCATGACTGAAATGAAGAAAAACTGGTGGAGCAGCTTACACATCCCATTTGTTGATCAACCTGCCCAATGTAAACAAAGATGGGTGTCATACAGGCAGCACGCCTTTGAGTAGACACATTTCTCGTAGGATTCAAGCTACTGGCTCAAGTATAAAAGCTACCATCCACCCATATGCTGAGGAATTCTTGGTCAGTGCTCTTTTTACCTCACTATAATTGAATCTACTTTATTCCTCCCCTGCCTGTCTGCAGGTGTCGCTGTGGACGGCCCCAACAAGACGTCCACTGATATCATCGGCAACACTATCTGCTTGATCAAGAAGACAGGGAAGGTCAAGGCCCTGGATGAGGAGCTATACAGTGAGTTCACACACATTTAAAGCATGTATCTCTTGATAGATTTCCTTTATAAAGTCTAGTTTCTAGTGTTTGTTGTTTAGCATTTAAGTTTTGATAAAATTCTTCATTGTCTATGTAGTTGGCCATTTTTTAAAATCTTTTTTTTGGACTGCATTTTGGAGAAATGTTCTGAAAACCAAAAGCCCTCTATGAGCGTTACTGAAACTCTTGTGCTGCACTTTTCTATTCCTGCAGTCTGTTTATGTCTTTAAAAGAACTGATGTTGTGTCTTTATGTGATGTTTTAAAGTTAATTGCTTATCAATTCTTGCATAGAGTAACTGTGAAATAAAATGTATTAGCTAATGATCTAGTAAGAATGAGCTGATCATTTAAAGTCAAAGGGACTTGATCAATTTTTTATGGTGAGCAGCAGGAATTCATAATACATCCTACATCAATGCATTAAATCACAAAGAGTTGTGCACTGTAGGCATTACTTAATGATATGTTTTTTGAAGTCCTGTTGTTGTGTTTTGGTTCTTCAGAGAAAGACTCCCTGGACCTGGATGAAGAGCTTTACACACACTTTGGCATCGCTCACACTCGCTGGGCAACACATGGAGAGCCGAACGCTGTCAACAGCCACCCTCAACGCTCTGACAAGGATAATGGTAACATATACAAATACGCTTTGATGCTTGCTCACATATACAATACAGTGTGTAGAGCATTTAGCACTCATGCTTCACTGACTACTGGATAAAACAGAGCAAAACACACTGT
>JAPZDY010000026.1:10883584-10900933 GCA_029783645.1 Ctenochaetus hawaiiensis | reverse complement strand
TAAACATATTTTGATGCTATATTATCATTACAAACCATGTCTCATTGTGAGATGCACAAAATGTGGTCATAATTCAAGGGTACACTCGTGGATGCATAGCTGAAAATATTTTGCATACAGAAATGACTGTAATGAGGGTAGAAAAAATTCCAAGGCTAAACAATATTTTTTCATGGAAATAATGTTTATAAATTATGGGGCAATAAAGAGGCAAATAGATAAAACGGGTAGCTCTTCTACCAGCTATAGCAGTAAAATATTATTCACGATAATGCATGAATAACAATAATCCAATATGATGCCATAACATAACATTGAGAGGAGTCACTCTGCTTTCTGATGTGTAGCCTACTTTCACATTTCTGCTTTTAAGACGTTTAATGATTGTGTATCACTTTCACTTTCTTCAGGGAATGATCTGATTAACTTTTGCATCACTTGTATTTATATCGTATATTTTAATCAAAAAGCACACAGAACAAAAAGTTCTTCCACAAAGTTTTTTGGGTAGGAAAAAAAAAAAGTTTGCGCACACGTAAACTCTGCGTGATGACGTCATCCACATGCTCGCTCTCTGCTTGTTGTGGCGTTCCCTTCCTCCGCACCCCGTCCTTCTGTGCCGCCGCTGGACTTAGCCAGGAACTAGAGGAAGGTCTGTCTGTCGTGACAGCCCGCTCTCCTCAACTTTTTCAAGTCTGAACTGTGCCTGAAAGACGGAGAGAGTGTTTCATCTGTGTTTTCGATGCATGGGAGTGCCCTGGGAACGGCGAAGGGAGAAGGTATGTCTCGGTGCTGCCTTTACCTCCTCCTCCTCCTCCTCCTCCTCCTCCTTCTCTGCCGCCGTCCGTTGGTCCGTCAGAGCTTTCAGTTCAGCCCCGGCCCGACTACCGCATTGCTGCCGATAGAAGTGAAAAAAGACGGGCAGTGTAGGCCCACGTAACTCTGTAACCTACCAAAGGAGAACTGAACTGAGCTGACGTTTGTGTCAGTGTAACTTAAGGCTATGTAAGCTAACGGTTTCTAACGTTAAACCACCAAGTGCCAGCGGTGCTGCGGTCGCGGTGTGTCATCCGCGGTGACTTCATACCTCTGTGTGTGTGTCGGTGTGTATTTTGGAGTAGGCATGCTGCGTGCGGAAATTATACAAAATCTGTTTTACACCTGTGTTACACCACAGGGTTTTATTTTTTTATGTGCATGGCTTAACCTTAGATCAACAGCCAAATGAATGACATTTGTATAGGCCGACATATTATTGGACCGATACTAAAACAGGTGTAGCTGTGATGAGGGATAACGCCAGAGCAATATTTCACCTTTAATCCGTTTTGTTTGACATGGTATGTCAAAGGCAAGTTTCAGCTTGTCAGCAAATCAGGAGCCATGTGCACACGGTATCTATCTGTCATGTCTTAAGCCTGAAGCGTGTCAAAGCATGAATAGTTTGGCATGGGCTGTTTTAGCCAACAATGCAGTGGGATTAGACAGTACTGGCGTTAAAGGAAACCAGTAGAAGACACTTATCAAGAACAGCACATCTGGATCTGCTTCTTGTTTCTACTAGCAAATCTTAAGCATCCTTTATCCTTTTTTAGAGACTGGTCCTAACAGTCTCAGCCGACATCCCTAGTGCAGCAGCAGGGGCAGCAGCCTACATGTAGTTTTACCCGCCCCTCTGTGTTTTGTAGCTCTGCTACATTAGGATGAGATGCTGAGTCTTCAGGCCATGCTAATCTGATCTCATAGCAAGCTCACTGACTGCCATCCAGCTGCCAGCTGAGAGCCAAGGCCACTTCAGACCCCAAGGCTGGGCTGGCCTGAATTTGACGGTGGTCATGATGAGCTTTAGTTGTGGATGGCGATCAGGATGGTCATTATTTTATTTAATCACTGAGAAAATTATGAAATCGACCAAATCTCATGTCTGTAAAACTATGGATTTGAAGGGACACAGAAAAGAGAACATTGTATGTTATTTAGCCCTTTACTCTTTTATAACTGTTTGATATTGAAATGATGATCCAGCAAAACTAATTGATGATTCAGTCAAACTAATAGCAGGTCTACTTTGTTCTACATTTCAATAAAAAATAGAAGATTTATTACTGCCACACAGTTAAGGCAAATATGAGAGTTATTAAGGTTGATTTTTGGGATGACTGTGGCTTATATGCCTTGATGGAAAATGTTTATTGAAGAGTTGATAGTTAAATTCAAGACTCCCACAAGTCTAAGCAAAATGGTGACCCCTGATTTGCTTCAGATTACAGTTAAGAATGGTCATCCACATAAAATTTCCACAATTCACCTGGATAACCAAATCACTTTTAGTGGTATGTGTAGTCAGTCGAAGCAATTAATTCCTCATGTTGTGAGCAATTAATTCTATTGACTGAAGAGCTGTGCCAAAATGTACCAGGGTGCAATGCGTGTAAGCTACTGATGCCCACGCCTACTTAACAAAGCAAATGCAAAAAAAAAGTTTTATTTTAGAGTGGCAACATGCTCCTCTGACTAATCAGAGGCAGAAAACCAGAAATCCAAGCTCATGTAGCCTGTAATTCTTCCCTAACATCTACTACATAACTGTTGTCAGAGGAACAGATTTTGCTGAAGGAACATGCAGCTTTCTCAGTCATGTGGCACTATGTGGTATATTTAATTGTAGAGTACGAAATATAGAGATATTCAAAAAACTTTTTTCCCTTCCCCATATTAATTCAAGTACCAAAACTTTGTGTATCATTCAATGCTGAGCACCTCTCTCATACCAGTTGTTAAAAGATATACATAATTTTTTGAACAGCTGTATATTACTAACCCTGTATGGATGTTATGTTATGGATGTACTTAAAATTTCACAAATAGACAGTCATATATAGATGTTTGCCATTTGTGCAGTAAAAATCAGTTAAGTTGCATACAGGTGTATACTGCTGGGAAAAAGCAGGTTCCCATTTCATGGTATGGGATCAGGTAATAACACATGTACTCACTGGTACGCAGTCCAACATTTTAGGCAGTATATGAGGACACCTGTAACATCACACCATAAACTGTACTTTGCATGAGTGATGTTCTAAAAGGAAAGCCACCATCTAAATTATACATACACAGAAAACACTGTTACATTACACTGGCATGCTTTGCAGATCTTCATGCAGCCTTAATGATGTTTGGTAAACAGACACTGGTTAATTACAGCGTTCTTTCAAACAACATCTGAGATCAACCAGTTACCTTAGTAACTGCCCCAGTCTACTTAGCAGTTTTCTGGTAAGTTAATATTCTGCCTGATTAGGTTTAATTAATCATTGAAGCCTAAGTTGTTTTTATCGCACAGGTAACTTCATTCCCTGTGGTTTTATCTTTTTTTTGTGGTATTTTGCCATTGTAAAGGTATGATTTTCTCCTCATGATGACGTGTTGTCCATTATCACCTGGAGAGAATGGTCTTTAGTGTGGCAGCATTTGCTGTATCACGATACTGCCATTTCTGAATACAAGCAATGTGATCATACCACTATGATTAACTGTAAGAGCTCCTCTTGACTAAATTTGTCAGGAGTGGAAAAATAGTTCAGTGTTTATTCATTCAGTCCTTATATCCTTTTAGCGTTCAATGTGTTCCTCTTGTAACCTACCTGCAGTGGCCTAGATTACCTTTGGTGGCATTAACATTCATCTGCACTAATCAGTTCCCTTCGATTTTCAACAAATTTTTTAATGCCTGCTGGCCAAAACTATAGCAGATGCCTCTTGGTGTCTGTCTGGTTTTCTGAGCTCACAAGTTTTTTACTTCACTTCAGTTATTCCCTGTCAGTGTCTATGTATCCGTGCTGAGTCAACTGTGCAGCTTGCCCATAGTCGAGCCTAGCTTGGCAGCAAGTGAAGGTTTGTACATTCTTTTTCTGCTGCAGCTGACGTGGGTTTTGGTTATGATTAATGGCCTCGTCATAGTGTTCTTCAGGTTGAAGCCTTTGTTGTAAATTAGTGCACCAGACATTGAGGTAAAAAGATAGTGGAGGAAAGATGCTGTTGTTAACCTATGCAGCTTCCAAAGTGTAATAATAGTTTGTTTTATCCTCTGAGGGCTATTTTTTGCACAAAATGCTTGTGTGCTGTGTTTAATTTGTGGCCCAGAATCAACATTTCCTGCAAATCAAAAATCTTATCCTAATATTATCCTGCCAAGATTTCAGCATGATGATTTTGCTGCACCTGAATTTTAAACAAGCATGCAATCACTTGGGAAAAGCTTTGTTTGCGTGTCATGGTCAAAATATTCATCATAACTGTATCTGTCAGACCTTTCAGTCCCTCAGTGGGGTTATCTCTGAGGAGGCCACAGAGAAGATGGAAGAAAACCAGTAAAGGGCAGAGGAGTGAGGGAATGTCAGGAGCATAAAAAGAACAACAAAGGAAGCTATAGCCAAGGCAAATGGATAGAGTGAAAAAAATCACAAAGGAAGAAAAGGTCTTTGCTGCTTTCTCTCCTTGGGCGTAGTGAGAGAGCCAGTTGGACGTACATGTGGGAAGGAGGAGAAAAAGCCAGGGAGGCAGAGGAAGAAAACAGATAGAGATGAGAGGGATTCATTTATCATCTGAGTAATGGTGCGCTTGCAGACCCACACCTGCTACATCTGAAGGCATATTTTTGTCAGCGTTTTACAAGGCAACAGAGAAAAGATGGCATGGTAAAGAGAGATTAAAAACCTGGGCTCATAAAAAAACAAACAATTCAGAACAAACCAACATAGGAAAGACTGAGATACTCTGAGGGATTAGATAACACAATCAAATGAAGACATTCAGTAAACAGAGCGGGAAATACCTCAGCAAGATGCATGAAATAACAAGTGAAGTATGTGCTGTTGTAGTAAAAATAAATATATGATTTTGGAAAGTGGAAAGGTTTGACCATGTGTTGTTGTAATGCTGATGTATCTAAAGAGGGAAAATGAAAGACTGTGAGGAGTTCGTAATTAATTATGAGTTTATTAACTGAACTAAAAAAAAAAATCTTTTTAAAAAAATGAAAAGATGCCAGAATGTAATGTTGAACTATTAATTTTTTTTCAGAATAACAATTTATCATTCCTGTTTTTGACATTCCTTCTTTGGATTTCTGTATATGTATCTATGTATATATGTGTTCCCCATTTATTTAAACATCACGTTTCCTTATTATTAATGGAAGGCCTGTTTTTGTTGATATTTTCCTTGTGAGAATGTAGCATGAGAAAAAAAATATTGTATTTTTGTATCTTTTGATGAAAATAATTGGCTGCAGGTTTGCCTGCTCTTTATCAATTGTAAGAGTGGAAAAGCCACCAAATATAACTGTAATTCTTTCCTCTTTATACTCATCATTGCATAATGAAAACATTTATATTAATTTGGTCCTCCCTGACTTTCTGGGGTAGCTCTCTGGTCACTCTGCTCTCTTACTGCACTTCTTTATAATGCTGTCACAATTTCAAAGCTGAGCCTGAATAGCTTTACAATTCAAGCAGCTTATTATTTTTGGCTCTATCTGATCACAACCTCTGCCCTGCTGCTTTTGTCTTTTTAGCACTTTATCTCTCTGACCATGAGACCCAGCGAGTACACATGTCCTTGATGCCTGTCAAACAGAAAAGGCGAAAATATCAGAGTCAGTTTAACCTATGGCTGTTTTCTGAAGGAATGACAAACAGTCATGACTGCTCGCTGTTGCATAGCTACATAATTGTGTGTCCTCGCCTACACACAAACACACACACAAACCTTTGCCAAGAATAATACGCCTCCTCCACTTCCTGCCTGAGGAATCAATGCTAACACAAGCGCATCACGTGTTCACATCTTTTAACATGTATCACTTACTATGTGCTCATCCCAGGCTGATGTCTGCACACATATGTACTTGTTGAGACTCTGGATGCAGATCAAAGAATAAATGAACGTGCTCGAGCCAAATGCTGCCAGCATGAGTGTGCATGTGTTATGTATGTGTTTACTGAGCATGAGTGTGTCAGCATGAGTTTAGAGATGGCAGCGAGTGCCTCAGGAACTCTGAGCTGTCAGCTGCCTCTGTTCTCCAACACGCACACAAACACACACACACAGACACACACACACCAGAACATTTACAGCCTCGGCTCCAGCCCCAACCCACTGTTACCTTTGTCAGATGAACAAACTGGGCAGAAAGCAGTGATAGATTGCTTGGCTTAAGACTGGGATGAAAATGAAGGGAGGGATGCCAGGGACTGACAGATGGAACCATATTAGGCCCTGCCATTCACTGTGGATCATTTGAGTGATTCAGTGGACTGAAAAAAGACAAGGTTTCAGGTTCCTTAAGTGCAAATTATCCTCCACGCTGATGTAAGGTTATTAACATGCTGTAACTTGTTTGCAATTCTGCTCGGCCATTTAAAGATGGATTTTTTTTATACAGTTTAACTGCCTGGCACCAAGTCAGTCATGCTATTTGGGTGTTTATCTGTTTTCTCTGTGTGTGTTTTGTTTCCTTTGCAGACAGTGCTGGTGGTCCTGACTGTTCAGCAGGATGAGTGAGGCGGAGGGCCAGTTCTACAGCGTTCAGGTGGGAGACTCCACCTTCACTGTGCTCAAGCGCTACCAGCAGCTCCGTGCCATTGGCTCTGGAGCCCAGGGCATCGTCTGGTGAGAGGCTGTACTTTTCCTAGATGGCCAAAGCAACTGCTTATGTTTCTTCTTTTTCTTCGATACTAAGTTTCATTGGTGATTGGTAAACAACTGGTTTTGGTTCTTGTTCACATCTACTCCTTCTTCTACTCTGTTGTTAATTACAACAATGTGAAACGTAGCATATAGCATCAGCACCTGAGGAAACTGTTGTTTCTGCAACCTAGTTGTGCTTCAAACCAGTTGATGAAAATATGATGAATTTGCATTTTCTTCTCCTTTCATGTGACACCTGAAACGTCTGCAGTCGCGTAGCTGCAGGATGCATTCGTTTTCTGACAACCTTTGTCTCTTTCTGTTTCTTCCTCTACACAACGTGCAACAGCTCTGCTCTAGATACAGTCCTTGGTATCCCAGTGGCAGTGAAAAAGCTGTGTCGGCCTTTCCAGAACCAGACCCATGCCAAACGTGCCTACAGGGAGCTGGTGCTGCTCAAATGTGTCAACCACAAAAATGTAAGACGGTGATTTAAAGCACAGGTTCACGTTTAGCGGAAAACAATAGTCAGGTGTATACAAAGGAACAGCTTGGTATATCCATGATATGGATATATGGAGATTTGTTAAAACATTAATGTGAGTCTGTAGCAGTCTCAGTTACACAAATCAAATTTCTTTCACTGAAAAAAACAATGCTCATTGTTTTCCCCGACAGTGTTTCAGTGGCGAGCTGCAATGGACAGTAATACAAAGAGGAAATTTTATACTAAAAATACTGAAACGTTGAAAGATACCCACTTGATATGATGAGGACAGACAGCTGTTGGCCTTTAGATAAAGTTTGGAATATTTTTTCACAAGATGATGACAGCAAGCAAAAACTCTTTCAATGTTCATGTGAGCACCTGACTTTTGTGTCAAGACAGACCTGTCATGTCGGATGTTTTTCCTACATTCTGACATATGTGCTATACATTTCATATAGATATGTAAAAAACTGTTGTGTAATATTTATTAAATAAACTATGAACAATACAGGGTGGTTAAAAACTTGTCAGTCAAATTAAAATGTAGCTTGCATCCTCTCATTATTTTCTGTATTGTTTCATAAGACACTGCAGAGTTATAAATGACATCCCTCCCTCTTTTATGTAACTGATGTGATTTATGTTAAGACTGCAATATGACAGGGAGCCAAAGCATAAAGATTTTAATTATCTAGTGAGATAAAAAAGAAAAATTTGAATAATGTACAGACTTGAGAAGAAGAGAGGGTCAGCTGCTGCACTGTGAATGTAATTTCTTGCCCAGAGTGAGAGAATCTAAACAAACCCATTTAGTGCTGTGCCCTGAGTTGGCCGGCTCTCCACACTGAAGAGGATGTAGATGGGAGAGTAACAGAGTGGACTAATGGCTTGTCTCTCTGCTTGCAGATCATCCGTCTGATCAATGTGTTCACGCCTCAGAAGTCCTTGGAGGAATTCCAGGACCTGTGAGTGGCAGTGGAGTGCTTTTTAGCTGCAACAATCTACTCTGTGCTTTCTGTGTAGTTCAGAGATTTTAGCTGATTTGTGTTCCTTTGTTTCTTTCACTTAGCAAGCATCCCTCAATGTCAAACAAGTCTATTGTATTCTCTTGCTGTTATATGCTCTCTCTGCTTTAATTGCTTCTCCTTTTCTTACTGTCCTTTATCAAGTCCTGTACTAGAGTTTCTGTCTCATTTTTGTTACATTTGCCCTACTTCTTCCTTTTTTTCATCCTTGTCTTGTCTTTCAGGTACCTGGTGATGGAGTTGATGGATGCCAGTCTATGCCAGGTGATCCACATGGACCTAGACCATGAGCGGATGTCCTATCTGCTCTACCAGATCCTCTGTGGTATCAGGCACCTGCACTCTGCTGGCATCATCCACAGGGTAAAAGAAAAAGGAATAACTGCTGTTTGCTAAATGAGTTTATAAGACAGAAAAAAATCTGCACACACTCAGAAACAGTTTAAATATTAGCTTTATATCAGACTGAGGAGCAGAATTTCACTGCCCCCTCTGCTCGAAAATTTAAACTTTGTCTTGTCATTGCTGTGTGCATTCAGCAGCCCGTTCTCTAGTAACCACACCCAGCAATGATGTCACACTGTCAGACACTCTTGAGTACAGTTCAGTATCACAGCTGTCAGATGGGGTGAAAAACCACCAGATGTCAGATTTTTTACTTGTTTGAGATTGCTCGTTCATTAGCCATTTAATTAAAAATTTATTGCCTAAATATTTATTACCACCCTGAAAATGACATCAAAACATTTGAACTTTTAGAAGAATGAAGAGGCTGTTGACTCTTTTCATCCATTTATTAAAACACAGCAATTTTCTCCACTCTAATCTCTCTCCAACTACTCTCCTCGTAGAAATAAATACCTCAAGGGTACTCTGTTAGTGTGTGTGTGTGTGTGTGTGTGTGCTTGTAAGATTTATAGATTTTTTCCTCCCCACAGGACCTGAAGCCCAGTAACATTGTGGTGAAGTCAGATTGCACTCTAAAGATCTTGGATTTCGGCCTTGCTAGAACGGCCTGCACTAACTTTATGATGACCCCCTATGTGGTGACCAGATACTACCGTGCCCCAGAGGTTATACTGGGCATGAAGTACAAGGAGAATGGTAAGTTAACCGGGCACCATTTTCAAAACAGTAGTTCAGATCTCTAAAATGTTGGCATGAGCTCAGTAAAGAGATGAATTAGTTCAAATTTAGTGATAAGACCACATTTTCTTACAACAGTATCTGTCCCAGTGCTACTCCCAATATTACTTTTAAAGCAAGAAGGTGTTGTAATCATATGATTCACATGATATTAGATTACATTGGTATAAATAAAATGTAATTCTGTCTTGTACACAGTAAGTAAATGGTAAATATTTTATAAATTCTTACTAAAGTGTGCTGTGTGTTGTGATCAACTGACACTGTAGTTACTTTTCTGACCAATGCTTCATAATTAGTATCTGTTGTGGAAATTAATACACTTCAAAACAGAGCCATCACTATTTGTTGATACTGAGCCATGTTTACACCAAGTGGTCTGGTTCAGTTCCATACCAACGTCAGAGGCTGTGGATGGTACCAAAATAACTTCTCCATGCAATCACATTTCTTTAAACCCTTTTTGAATCCTCTGTAAAATTACCTAGCACACTTATCTGGGACTTAAAGGTGGAGCTACAAACACTGCAGTCTGCTGATTGGTCAAAGAAAAGCAGAGCAACCAGAGTTGTCTCGTTGTCTGCTCTCTGATGAAGGATTTCCAAACTCAGCAGTTTTTTGTCTTGCTTCCTGGGGCCTTTTCTTAGAAAGCTTGTTTTCTTGTTGTGATAAACAGCCACATACCAAGAAGAAAGAGCACAAACATGCATGGTGTGTGTGTGGTTTAGTGAGTGAGCAGCAGAAAAGTGACAGTTAATACGAGCAGAGGAGAGAAAAAAGTAGCAGTAAGTTGTCAATCTGGCAGTAAATCCGCACCATACAGCAGGTAAAAGTGAGTCAGTCAGTAAGTGCTGCAGCCTCTTAAGACCAAGAAAAGTCCCGTCTGCTGGGCAAAACTGCTGGAAAAATGGAGGGATTCCAAGGATACCAGAAGTGTCTGTAAAAACACAAAAAACAGATAACAGGACATAATGCAAGGAAAGCATGAGGTAATTTAGAAACAGTGTCCTCATTACGTAGTTTGTCTCACAGACTCGTTGTGTACATACAGAGCAGCAGCGTTTGAATAATCAAAGAAGCATATCACAGCTGAACAGAATAATAGGCTCACTTGTAAAAACCCTGCCTGAACAACACAGTCACCAGTCTTTGATCCAGTATCAGTCGAGCTCCAGCTGATTATGAGAGATCCAAGCACCACAGCTGCCAGAACCTTTTTAGACCGCTTTGTATTATTGTTATTATGATCATGGTGATGATGATTATTCTCATAATTTTTGTTTTTTGTATTTTTTTTTTCCTGACAAAAGCATCCCTATGGAAACCAAACTCAGCAGATTTCAAAAACTCATTAACTTACACAGTGATTTCCGTGCTTGCATATATATATAACTGTAGTTATATTTAACTTAAGTTATTGATGATGACCATGAATGTCCTTACTATACTAAAACTTTGCAGCAGTGGGATTTTGGTATGCATACTGCATAATGGCTGAAATGAAATATTCTCTTCCTTGGAAAGCCCTTTAACCTTCCCTGTTTGTCTTCCTTACAGTTATTTTTTCTAAATGAAAGCACAAGACCCTCAAGGAACATAGATGCTGTTTTTTAAAATCATGAATAATTTATTCATTTCATTAGAACATACCCTAGTGAGAGAAAAGGATAAGAAACATGTTTGATTAATATGTTTACAGTTACTGCGAAGAGCCAATCCTAGAGAGAGCCATGCCAGTCTATAATATGTCAAACTGTAGTCATTATGTTAACATTTTAGCTAAAGAGATATACCAGTTAGCCTGTTTGTATAATGTGTACAAAATACAGTCAGGTTGTTCATGTTTTTTCTAAACAAGCTCAACAACAAGGTGATGCATAAAACATTAAAAAGATCACGCAGAGGTGGGACTACAAATATGAACCAGTCAAAGACTCTTATGCTGCCTAACAGGACAGTCACGAGTTTAATAACCTTTTGGAGCAGACACCATGAATCGTATAGCCTTTGAAGAGTTTGAATTTATGATTAATGCTTTGTGTTTGCAGCCTTGACCTCTAGTGGTCTGTGTGATCTGGAGACGTGATCAAGGCACAGAGAACTTTCAGCTTCAGTGAAACTGAAATAGAGGGAAAAGAGGAGTTCATGGCTGTTTGCCACTAATACATGCTGCAAAGCAAACACTCGGAAATCGAGGGAGAGACAGACTACGTCCTCCTCTGCTAAGCGTGCACACAGGGAAAGTGATGAAGAGAGCAACAGCTGTGTAAACTGATAAGCAGAGCTGCAGAGGCAAGGAGAAAGGCCTGGAAGGCTGCGTCTGGTTCCCAAGCCAGAGAAAGAAAAGAAAACCAGGCTGAAGATGAATATGATGAAAGCATCAGGCCCCAGCTTGAGTATGGACCAAAATAACGAGAGCTAGTGATCTGCATTTCAATGTTAATGAGCATGGAGGGTGTTGCACATCTCTGCAGCCTCCATATAACATTATATACTAGATTTATTGCGTTTTAAATCATGTGGCTGGATGTTATGTGATCATCATTTATTATATTTTCTGTGTGTGTGTCTGTCTGTGTGTGTGTGTGTGTCTGTCTGTCTGTCTGTGTTCTCTGTTCCCAGTGGACATTTGGTCAGTGGGGTGTATCATGGGAGAGATGGTAAAGGGCAGCGTCATCTTCCAGGGCACCGATCGTATCCTTTACAGCTCTCACTGTCTTTGTGCTGCTCGCTGCTCCACTTCTTCCATCTCCCACCTTCCATCAGACTTCCAATCAGCACCAAGTATCTCGTTTAGCTTGACCAAATTCTTCTCTTTCTTTTTTTCTAGCACACTTGTCTGTCAAAGTGTTTTCTGTTATGCCCTCTAAACCTAATCTGTTGAAAAGCATCACCTCAGGTTTCCAACATGGTCGAATTTAATCAGACAGCTTCATGTGTTTCCTGCCCTCCTAAATGATTATTAATCAGTGGACTTGTTTTTCTGATAACTGTAATGCCCTTAATTAATAGAGGGGATCAAATCAAAGCCATTCAGTTCATTTGCATTTATATTGGCTTTTTTCACTGCTCCTTAGAGGTTTGGTCACCTCTTCTCTGACCATCTCGGCCATTTGCACATGAGTATCTGCAAATGGATGCAGGGTGATTCTAGGATAGATCTGCTTCTCATCTAAGACGTCATAGTTTTTGGTTGGTAGCATTTTTGCTTTTTAATTAAACATCTGAGTTATTGGCTTGATTGTGGCAGAAAGTTGTCCATACATCCTTTTTTGTTTCTAAATGGCAATAATTTAGATAATCCTCTGAGTTAGTCTGGAACATCTTGAGGTTTTAGTTTCTCCAGAGCTGATTATATTCCCATTAGCCTCAGGTAGAGCTGGGTTTTATATCAGCTTTTTACAATATATCAACATATTTTTTTTGAACAATACAGGATAAGATGATACAGGTTATGTTGATGCTGTTTGGTGTTGAGTTTAAAATGGTCTGCATGACCCATTTTTTCCATCAAGCCATGCCAGTGTTTGTATTTCTCTTTTCTCACACTCTTAGTTTAACTCCACCCCCACTTGCTCACAAGCTCTCTTGTAACATGGAGAGACACAGTTCTGGTCTACACTGCTGAAAGAGTCTTGAGCTGCTTTCTGATGAATCAGGTCCAGTCAAAACAACCAAAAAAGCATTCTTGGAGAGGGATCTATTTTAAATTTAATAGAGGCTATTTATCTTATGTAATTTTTCATTCACATGTTGATATATTGTGCAGCTGTATATTGATCTGTCTGCTTTAATAACAGTGTTTGTGATTTGTGACTTTGACCTAAAACTGAACACTGAGTCCTCTTGCTGGAATACCTGATTTGGTCTAAATTAGGCCCAAGTGCAGCTTCACAGATCCACTAGCCTGACTGTGGGCTCTTGTTTGGCTTTTTTCTGCACTTAACATTGTGAATATTCATACACATTTTCAAAAGTCCCTCAACTTTATGCTTTTATCTCTTGATTATGTGCCTAATCAAATGTTCCTCTCGCTTTCTGCCATTTGAACATGACCATTATGCAGCTGAGTTTTCCATAACAAGAGTGTTGTCCAGACATCGACCAGTGGAACAAGGTGATTGAGGTTCTGGGCACACCCAGTCTGGAGTTTATGAACCGACTGATGGAGACGGTCAGGAACTATGTGATGAACAAGCCGCAGTATCCTGGCGTCAGCTTCGCCGAGCTTTTCCCAGACTGGGCCTTTCCTTCAGACTCAGAACATGACAAACTGAAGAGTAAGAATTTTGGACACAAAAATAAACTTACTTAACTTCAGTTTAATTGCATTTATGAGTAATCAATGTTTTGCTTGTTTTATGGCATTAATATTAACTATCTGCAGTGTACTTATGTAACAAGACATCTCCCAGAAAAGTAAAAGGGACGCAGATGCTGAAAATTGTAACCCTTAAACAGGCAGTTCACCGTGACCACGCAGGTCAAAAGTTTCTGTGCTCTTATCGGTGGCATTTAGAGACAGAAATCATATCACTGAAACCTGAGAACAAACCTTGACATTCCCAGAGATATTATCCAATGCAGGGAGGGGAAGTAATCAGTTCTCATGAAGATCGCTGAAATAGATGATGTCATGGTTCATTTTTTTCTTTTCTTTTTTACACTGACTCTCCTCTGTTGCCATAACAGCGGGTCAAGCTCGGGATCTGCTGTCCAAAATGTTGGTCATTGATCCTGAATGCCGCATCTCTGTAGAGGAAGCCCTCAATCACCCGTACATTCACGTTTGGTACGACCCTGCAGAGGCTGATGCGGTGAGGAAAATGTTTCACAGTGGTGGTGCACTTTAATCCATGCAGCGGCTGTGTGTGACCAAGCTGATTTATTAATTTCTCTTTGTTCAACAGCCTCCTCCCCAGATCTCAGACAAGCAGCTGGAAGAGAGAGAGCACACCATAGAGCAATGGAAAGGTAAGCTGCACTGCCCTCTAGGGAATTCTGTCAGCAGTGCAGCTTAATATTAGAATGAAATTTGCAGGAAAATAAACCTAAGCATGCTTCATCCACATGTTCATGTATTAAAAACATGATATGCTGTGCAAGACATTTAGTTACAGCAAAGACTCCCCATTGTTTATATTTTACTTTTCTTGTGAAAATCAATATGGCAGGGCTGCCCTGGCCTTTCAGTTAGATGCAAATAAAACCAGCAAAGGTGCAAGTGCAACAAAGGTACTTAGTGTAGGTTGCTACTGCATTATACAAAAAATGGCAAATATTGTAAAGGTGACATAAGAATCCCAGAGGTCACAGGTTTGTGCTGAACAGTGACAGAGTGCTAAATAAAACAGGATCATATGAAAAGTAAATATAGTGAAAAGTTGTGCAGTAACCAGTCGTACTTTGGCAATAGGTAATGCATCAGACAGCAGGACCAATTAACTGCACACTGATAACATTTTAAAAGTTGTGAAGACTACCAACAAGCAACAGATATTAAACACAAAACATTGCTTTGAATTCCCTGCACCTTTAAAGGCAACTTTATCTGTTTACAACAAAGACATTTAGCAATTTCATTTTTTACAGAACTCATCTACGAAGAAGTGATTGACTGGGAAGAGAGGAACAAAAATGGACTGATGAAAGAAGACTGCTCAGGTACACACAGACACCATCTGTATTCCTTATCTGCAATATTGAGCCAAACACTGCTGCAGTGAGTCAGAGAAAAACTAGCTTGAGCTCATGACTGGTTTCCTGATTTAATAGCTTTAAATGTAATCCTTATCTGTACAAATATCTAAACGTTGCATCTCCCGGTTCTCTCCGTTGTGTGTGTTGTGTATCAGATGTGGTGTCAGGTTCAGCCTCCCAGTCCTCGTCAGCCAACGACATCTCGTCCATGTCCACAGAGCAAACCTTGGCCTCGGACACAGACAGCAGCAGCATCGACACACTGACGGGACCGCTGGACGAGAGTCAGTGAACGCAGTCCATGGCCACATGTGTCTGTGCCTGTCTGCTTGCCTCAGTTCCCATTTTACAATATCCAAATATCACTTTCCTTTCCTTTGCTCCATCATCCCCTAAATTTCCAAAATTTTGGTCCTTTTTTGTCCCTTTTTTCCTGCGTTTCTCTTCTTTCCTGTTAAACCTCTCTGAATAGGTCTATTTTTCTATTTTCTTTCTGTGTTTTGTGGTGGATCTTGTTGATCCTTCAACTTTAGACTTTGTTTTCGGACTGCTGCTTAGAGGTCAAAGCTCTCTGTTCTCAAAGGTTGATCTATCTCTTCCTCATGGATATTGTTTAACTTGATCAAGTATACAGTATCTGACGTATGCGTCCATGGATTTTCAGGTTACCAGGTGTAGGTGGGGGGAAATTGTTGTTTGTTCTGTATGCCTGTATTTTAATAGTTTTATTTTTTTAGCAAATTATTAAGTTGAGACCAGAGGTTATTGTCATCAAATTAGTGCAGACACACACTGAACAGAGACCACAGCTGCCAGCTGCTCACTTGCATGTTACGCCAATACGAACAAAAGCTTGCTGTAGTCGATTAGTTAATCGCACCGAACATCTGATGTCCGTCTAATGATCAAACACTCATCCCAAGTTTGATCGATCCATTAGCTAGCTCCCAGTATTTCAGATCTCTACAGTGGTGCTTTCCACACTTGTTTTTGCAATTAACTGGCTTGACTGATTCTGAACTTCTCCTGTCAGAAAGGGGAGGCTGTGGTTGCAGTGTTACAGTTTTCTTTTCTGATATAATGTACTGTATGTGATGATGTCATGATTTGACACTCATAGTGGCTGTAGACTCTTTCACTACTTATAGATAAGGTGTGCTTGTTTTGTTAAAAATCGCAACATGACCGTAGAACCCCATATTGCAATCACCTCCATTCGACATAAGGTACTGACTGACAGTGTGTATATCAAAGGACTAGAGGGTTAAAGAGAGGCAAAGAGATACCCGTCGTATTTATTTTTGTGTTCTTGCAACATGTTGCACACAGTCACATTGAGGGTGATCAAACTGCGGCCTCTCGACAAAGCGTTTCATCGACAAATCAGTGTATTGGCTGCTCCTTTTCTAAACCATTCCATTAGTACAGTGACAAAATGAATCATGAAGCAGACATCATGTAAAACTCATTTAAAGGTGGTAAAACACAAATAAAGGTGATTAATTTGCATGAGGGCATTAAAGATGCCAGTAATATATAATAGGTCTTGATATGAAGAGAAATCCGTTCAGATCGGTTCTTTTACTTACAGTACCTTGATGCTCTTGGTTCTGAAAGCTTGTTTGATGCAGATGTTGTATTTTTTTGCCTTGTAAAACTACAAAGTGTGTGTGTATGCTTGTGTGTGTGTGTGTGTGTGTGTGCTATCAAACTGTACTGTGCCACACTCTCCTTCATTATCTCCTTTGAATCGCCCATAAAGACAGCAGTCGCCTGGTTGTAAAGGCAACATCTGTGGTGGAAGATGGCCCTTCAACAAAAAGCAGACACGTTGTGGTTTAAATAAGGGCGTGACTGTGGTGGATGGAAACCTGGACCTCGAACTTGAGATGGAAACTTAAAAATGAACCTTGGAGCTGTTTTTTGCAGAGCTGATTGCACAGTGTGCTGGACATGCAGAAATATGACACTATGGAGTCACCGAGGACTTAAAGCACCATGTTGTACACTATATTTTCCTTTTGATGAACCATGACCTTATTCTTTCAGCCATGCCTTAAATGACCAGAGGAGTGGCCAATTCACTCCCAAAAAAATTATCAAATGAGGACTGAGCATTACAGAACATCCTGTCTGTTTACATGGTTGTTAAAAAAAAATCAACAAAACTCAATTGTGTACACTGTACATCTCACATTTTTGTTCAGTTTGTTTCTCTTTTTATTTTAGAGATGTCCTGTGTGATTGCAATGACCACAATATAATCACTTGGCCAACATCTTTTGCCCTTATGTAACT
>JAPZDY010000026.1:10860595-10883484 GCA_029783645.1 Ctenochaetus hawaiiensis | reverse complement strand
CATTTCTCAGATTCTTAACGAAGAAATAATTGTACATAACTCAAATTTTTCCCTTGAGGAAAGGAAACATTCTGCATTATAACAAACTACAATACTAGATCCTAACTTTTGTTAAAGACTAGCTAGTCTTGTGCCTTTTGTCCCTTTCTTTGCGTACACTGTACATTATTATCACACAATATATATTTTTACTTTCAAAAGCTCTTGACAATACACTCTGTCTTCTTGGCCTCATTGTTGAGTTCTCCGAAGGCATCAAAGAACTGCTCCATCTCCTTCTGCAGTGTTGCATTGTGTAGTTCTGCAGAAGCCCGCGCCTGTTCAGACTCCACGATCTTAGCCTGCACAACCTGGTACCAGTGCCGCTGCTGCGCAAGGTTCGTTTTCAACCGAACCACCTCGACCTGCAACTCTTCATTTCTTTGCTCCAGGCTGGTGTTGAAAACATGAAGAGAGAAGATGAAGAATATCAAAATAAGCTGTGTTCGACTTAAACTTAGCAGTATATGGTAAATCTGTAACAAGTATGTTAAATGTTTAGTTTTAGCTTGTCTGCTTTTTAGTGCCCTATGTATCTGTTCCAGGCAGAACAGGTGGCTTATAAATTAGAGTCCACTATTCAATTACATCCATCTGTCATCTTCCTGTAATGTTATGTCAAGCTTAAAGAATTACGATTTTCCTCTTGTCCTTCCAACTCGCACCGGTGACCTTAGACCGAGACTTGCTCTATCTATATCAGTAATAAATGAGGTATGTGTTGTGTCTAGGTCAGCAGCATGGCCCCTTAAATTAGCTCTCTTTCCAGAGCCATGAGCTGTTCCTATAGGTCAACCACACAGGCAGTGCTGTCTTTCTATTAAAACCAAACTACTTCCACGAACAGGAATTATTGTCAGCTTGCATTTAAGGTCATTAAAGTATTTAATAGAGTAAAAGTCTCATCCAAGTATTTAAAGAAGTACTTAAAGATGATCTGTGTAACATTAAGCACTTCATTACAGTACATTTCCTATGTAAAGGTCAAACTAGTACCGAGTACTCAATGTCTGGAGCTGATGTCTAGTTGAAACATATTTAAATACAAGAGTGTATGGCAACATAATAAATGTTAACTGAGAGACAAGAAATTTATCCAATGCCAGGTTTGAACTCGTTTGGTTTTAAAAAAAAACAAAATAAAAACAGGAATTCTCATTGCTAAATCATTTGCAACCTGTACATTATATACATTGTGCTTTATATGGTGACCCATCAGTACAGATTGGCTCACTGAATGGTTGGAAGCAGATTTGAGCTCAGTTTTTAGTTACACTCAAACAAAGTGATGAGAGTTTCAAGGACTTGTGCTGCAATTGGTGCTCAAGTGTCAAAAATAGTACCTTTAATATGTGATACATTGAGATCCACACAGCAGACTGATTACAGAGATGATCAAACAGAAAAAGAATAACTAGCAGTTAACTTAATTAGTATTCTTAGTACTGCTCTGAGTCTGAACATAGCACATCATGGGAGAGATTTGTCAAACTTTAAAGGACTCTAAAAGCCTAACAGTTGTCGGTGCTCTGTGAACTAAACAGGAAAAAGGGTTACGCTTGGGGTCAACTGAGGCCTGGGAACATTGTGTTACCCTCTACTGGAAACATACCCAGGGCAAGAAAATGTTCATAGGCAAGTCAGTGAAGTGAAAGTGTAATCCTGGGGCAAAGAGCAGAAGCGCATGAAATTTAGTACATTTGTCTCTTACATGCTTTGCCTAATCTCTGTGAAATGATTATGTGCACCGTGCACTTCGCAATGAAAATGCAAGACAAACAAAATGAACATCACCTGGTTATTCGTGCCTCGTACTCCTCCCTCTGTCTGACTATTTGCTGCTGGAGGCTGGTGAGGAGGCTACGGAGGGCACTAGCAGAGGGGTCAGCCTGGGGTACAGGAGGGGGCACCCTAGGAGACCAGGAAGGCTGGGCTCCAGCTGGGGGCCACAGAACCTTTGCCTCAGTTAGGGACAACTGAGGGAAACTCGCTGCAAGATGTCGCTGGGGAGGTGACATCGGAAGCTTGTGATGCAGCATCGGGTCCTCGAGCTTAAATCCACAGGAGGCCAAGTCCAGCTGTGGCTCCTGCTCATGCATCTTGTCTTGGTCTGGATTCTGGTCCGGGTTACTTGAACCACTGTCGGCAAGGATAATCTCACAGGAAGACCAGGAGCTTTTGTCTTCACTCACTCCGTCGTCATCGTCCCTCAGTCCCTGGACCTGCTCAGGGGCCCAAGCCTGGTACATCTGCTCCTGGAAGTTTGTTTCCATGTCAAAAACCTCTTGAAGGCTGTCAGGAGTGGAGGCATCAGGGAGGTTATCATACAGAGAGAGAGTACTCCTGTGCTCGTCACTCTGTGTTGGATTGGGACTCTGGTTGAGATGAGCTCTGTCCTCAACTCCCCAGCTACCTCCCTGTTCTCCTCCTCTTTCTCCTCCTCTTGTTCTCTTTTTGCTTGGATCCAGCTCTGCTGCTTCCCAGCCCTGTCTTCCCAGGCCTCCTCTCCAGCTGCAGTAGCTGTGATCTGGCCACGCGCCAGTCCCTCTTCCCCCACTGACCAGTGTGGGAACCCCAGCTGGGGCCAGACCAGGCAGAGGGCTGCAGGGGCCTGGGAGTCTGGTTACAGCCGGGCACACAACCCTACTCTCCATTTCCTTTTCCCTGAATCTCCCTCGCTGGGCAAAAGGTGGGCAGTTGTCGTACAGGGGGTCCGTGGAGCAGGAGCTGGCTGTGGTGGGGGTCTCAGTGGGGAGACAGTGCAGCTCCATGATCCACCAGGCACATGGGGGGTGCTGGGAGCCTCAGATAACTGCCCTCCCTTCCTCTGCCTGTGGTAACGTGGGATTCAAAGCCTTAGGTTGTGGATTTGTCAGCGTAGTGTGGAGCCCGTGCCAAGTGCTGATGGGTCGTGGGGAGAGGAAGGTGTAAGAGCCCTCCTCCTCTTTTGGCTTGTTCTCTGCTGCTGCCTATCGGTTGACAAGTTATAGTCTCTGCATATGTGTGTGTGTCTTTAAGCTGGACTGACATCAGCTGTTACTTTAGCACAGCTTCTGAGGGAGGGACCAGGGTGTAATATAGTCTGGCTCATTCCTAAAGACAGTCACACATAACTGCAACCACAGAAATAGACAGTGGCCACGGGCACAACGTGTGAAGCACACACAATGAACCCTGTAATCTGTTCACAATGTTTGAGCAGTGAAATGTGCCAAAAACTAAGGAAGCTTAAAGATTTGATAGAGGTTAATACAACTTTCTACTGAATTCTATTGTGTTAATGTCTAAAAAAGTTGTTTTAAGTTTATATGAAGTCTCAGGTGTGATATGACATAAAATTTAGTGTTAAAAATAAGGTTTCTCAATTAAAAATATATTTTTTTATTTAATTAGAAAACATTGCAACTGATAATAAGTAAAATATTTAAAACGAACAATGGAACCTTGATGTTTTCTGAGAGGTTGATTTTAGCATAAATATTTTATAGTTGCACTACTACTCTGATTTTTACTGCATACTTCCTCGGCCTGCCTGTTCCTTCAGCTGGGCCATTGATTTTCCGTCTCTGTTTTAACGCACTCCGCATCAACACTGTAGGATGTGTTAACGGCCAAGTGCTCGTACTTTCGACAGTAGTTCACCCCATGGAATTTGCTGAAGTGCATTTGTCACTGATGGCTGCTTCACACCTAACCAGTGAAATGCTGTCATCAGCAGGAGCCAGGTGACAGATCATGCAGCGCCACATGGTCGGATCATGGAGGCTGCAGCTTGTGCTTCAGGTCCAGAGGAATAATTGTATCTGATGGTGGTTTTTGTCTTATTTCAGAGAGTACAAGTGAAGACATAAAGGGATTGCAGGAGAGGTCTGAATGAAAGAGACAAAATGAGAGTACTTGCTTAATGTTTGCAAACACACAATTCCACAGAAATGTCCACAAGGTGGTGCTGTAGGCAACAGTATGACAAGCCTCTGTCTTAAATGGGTGGTGTGCACCGAAATTATTAGACATTTTGAAGCCAAGGATTTGGAACATTACTGATCAGATAAATACAGTTTAATTTTATGCTAGAACATATGTTGTTGTTTAAGGTTATGATTTTGTGAGCTTTTTGCTTCCCATGCATTTTTAAATTCAGTTATGACCTCCGTGCCTTAATGAAGGTTTCCTTTTGGTCCATGTTTGAGTTGCAGAGGGAGTTAGTTGGTTTTCAGATCCCTGTAAAGATTAGAAAAGACTTATCAATCCACTATTGATCGATGCATAGTGAGGAACTCCCTCGTTAGCGTGAAGCTGTTGAGGAACCACTATCAAGGCACTTCCTCCTGATCAAAGGAAACATCCATGCAGGCACTTTGTCCTTAAATCACCTCCAGTCAAATGGCCGCACAGAGTGTAGAGGAAGTGATGTATCTAAAACAGTTTTTGCATGTGCCGCCTCCAAATGCCTCATTTTCATTTTGCTGCTTTACTCCACATTGCTGAGAACATGGTGTTCCACAAGAGCCTTGGAGTGTCACTGCAATGCTTCAGGAATCAAGGACGCGCTGCAAACTTCATTTCTGCATGAGCATGTTAAGCAGTCAGCTGTCCGTCAACACTGATAAAACTCCACTCTTATCTGCCCTATGTAAATCACCCTGCGTCCTTCAAGGCTGCACAGATGGAGGAGGAGTTTGAATGTTTGATCTGTTTGGAGAGGCACATTGCAGGATTTAAAATGTGGGCTGAGTTTTCTCTTTCTTGATATCTTGAACTAATACGGGAAAATGCTTTTGGAATAAGAGAAAAGTGTTGTTGCATTGCTCAAGGTGAGATGAGAAAATGCTCTGAAATGTCCTCTTTGAGACGTACTGGGATAACGTTAGGATAACAAGCAGCTGGAACACCACACATGTCCTTTAATCTCACACATTTCCCTCTGAGGCTTCGCTCTGACCTCCATCTGTCATTGAACGACTGACGGACAACCTTGCCGTCTTAACCCCGAGTTCGCCCTGAAACCCCTGCGACTTATCACAGCTGGATCTCCACACCACGCCGATGTTAAGCCTCCTCCAAGACCCCTTATCGCCCCAAGCCTTCCCTTCTCCTCCGTTCTTTCTCCACTTCCTGTACATCTGCGTAGTTGTTTGTAGCCATGACGACAGAATCCATGGCAACACAGATCCCCATGGTTCTAAATAATAAAGGTGGATGGATGAAGGAGGAGCGGGGAGGGGGTGGAGAGAGGAAGGACTCTGTGGCTATTTTAGCAAGTGTCTCGATGGAGAGTAATTGAGGAGGGCCCTTGTTAACAAGAGACTGGGTCTGCTCAACAGACGAATGCACAGTCTGCTCCTCTTTGACCTGCTGAGTGGTTATGGGGAGGCGTAAGGTATAGAATACAAATTCATCGCAGGGTTTAAAACTAAGAAAAATCAGGGAAAGTGTGGCTGTGGATGCTGTGTGGAGGAGTGACGACAAGTCAAGCAGAGAGGCAGCAACTTGGACCGTCAGGGAGGGAAAGGAGATAAGAGAAAAGCAGACAGTGTTTGTCTGTAATGCAGTGGTGTCTTCCTGCATGCAGGTGTGTTTTTGAGAGATTAACATCCCTGCCTCCCTTTTCTCTGATCCCCTACCTCAGTGTGTGTGTGTGTGTGTGTGTGTGTGTGTATGCGCTTTAAAGCTGCAGTGCTACCTGAGCAGATTATATACAGTTTTCTTTGCTGTTTACTCATGTTTTATTAAGACAAGCGTAGTTTCCTATGCAGCAGTCACCTCAGCTCTCCCTGAGGAGGAGTCAGCCTTTGATGCTGCTGTAAGTCTGTTGCTTTAGGGTGAGGAGTGTTTATTTTCATATCTTTATTTATTCTAATTTTCTGCACGATCGAGGCCACAGTGGTACAACAAAACTGAATACAATTACTCAAGTACTGCACTGAAGTGAGGTTCTTGTTATTTACTTGAGTGCTTTCATTCTCCATTGTTTAACACTGATTGCACTCAACTACATTTTTCAATATTTGTCAAAATTTTAAGTACAATTTAGATTTTTTTTAAGATTAAAGGTCCAGTTTGTAGGATTTAATGACATCCAGTGTTTAAGTTGCAGATTCTGCAACTTGCATCTGACCAGATGTTCCTCTGCATGCTCCCCCCCCCCCCCTTCCAAGTGTGCAGGAAAATCTCTTGTGTCTGTGAAACTGACAAAAAGGCACTACTGTAGAAGCATGGCAGTGCAACCTGGTGGACTCCATAGAAAAACACCTGCTCCATCTGTGGATTCAAAAGGCTTAGTATGAGATAATGAAAACACAGGGATTTTTATTTAAAGATGATTATTCACTGATGAAAACATACTTGAATATTCATTTTTTGTCATATTCTACACATAGATGCCCCTTAATCCTACACACTAGACCTTTATTATATATTTTAATGCTATATTTTTAATGGTAACAGTGTATTGCTAGGTTAACATTAGTAAATGATGGAATAATTGGAATATTTCCTTTATCTCTAGAGACCAAATTCAATATGTTTCCTCGCCAGTGATCTCTTTTCAATAATGTCCCATCAATCAGTGGATACCCAGCTGTCATCGAGTTTCAAATTAGTTTTTCTTTTTGCCCCGAGCACTTTAAGAACTTTTTGTCCTTGGTTGATTTTCACAAGTATACACATATGTTTACCTGTAAGTTTAAAATATTAAGTGATAGCACAGGGTGTATTTTTTCCATGTTCAAATTGATTCCTTACAATATGAAAATCATATGAGCCTACGTATCCACAACAAGGTGTAGCTCCTTTTCAAGTCAAATAATTAATTTTTCTTATCTACAATTTAATATCGTCACATCTTTACTAATATATTTTTTTAATGAAAACCTCATTCGTCTTCTGCCCCTTCAAGCTGAATGTTTTTGCAATAAAAGTGCATTAGTATGGTTACATAGATTGGTTTCATAAACCATATAAGGAGATTAATGACTGTAGGGTTTCTTTGAAGATGCACAAAGGTAATATTTAGACAAAGGGATATTGGACTTAATAACCCTTAATAAAAGTTTTACTTACGAGTTTTATTGCATTATTTGAGAGCATCAGCAAGGTGTCTTCAAGCAAAAGAGACTCATACTCACATGCACACAGACTCCTGCTCTTGCTCAAAGAATCCCACACAGTTTTATGCACCGAAGATGTGCGTCATTGGTATCTGTGTGTGGGAAGGTTAGGTTGCTGCCATGCTGAATTGGATTATATTGCTTTTTTTTTTAAACCATCTCTGCACACACTCAATTAAAACGCTTGGCACATTTTAACTTCTGACACATTAACGCCCGCGCGTGAGTGTCCACAGGCTCTACTGTTTCATTATGGCTCGTATCATTAACATTTTGATTAGGTGCCTCTTCTATCGTCTCTATAGGCAGCTGTGCAATGTGATTATCTACCCAGTAATATGACGGTATACATTTGACTGCATGGAGCATCACACATTTTGTGAATCAATTAACAGACCTGGCAGAGTTACCATGGGAACAACTTCTTTTAGAGTAGACAGGATGAGAGTAAGCGCTCAGGAGCAACACCTTTAACAACCAACACATCTCAGCCCTGAGCAAGTGTGTGTTAAATGTAGGCCTGTATATGAAACCACCACTTTGCATCACACAGCTGTCCTCTCGGTGTGGTGATACAGATGTTACACTTCACTCGAGCTGAAAATGAAATGGAGGGGAAGAGAATTTTAGTAAGAAATCCGTTTGGAGCCGGGATGTTGTTAGAGCATCCTGCTGTCAGTTTTCTGGGTGAGCAGATGAAGAGGAAATCTGTGATAAGGTAAAAGCAATTATTACAGGTATTTTGGTGGGAAGAGGGTCGAGGAGATGTTTGAGGAGTAAAAACGTTGGGAAAAAAACAGGGTGAGAAAAAACAAAGTAAACAGAATAAAAGTTAGATGTTGAGCAGCTTAAAAAAGAACAGCTAAGAGAGACGAAAATATTTACGTGAGTAGAAGGAAAACAGAGCCAAACACACGGCCAAGTCATGGAAGGTAAAAAAGAAAAAAACGCTGATTGATGACTTATTCAGGCTTTCTCTGGAGCTCTCTTCCAAGGAATCCTTTGAAAAGGTGCATGTTTGAAGTGTCTGCATATGTGATAGTGTGTCTGTGAGTGGGAGGTGGAGCAGGGCTTGGTAGAAGAGACAGAGAGACAGATCCAGAGTGTGAGGAGGTGAGATAGCGAGGAAGGAAGGAGAAGGAGAGGAGCTGCTGTAAATAGAGGGGATGTGAGCGAGGAAAACAGCATATGAGTGCAGAGTTAGAGCAATTAAATGGGGTATTAAAGGAACTAAAACACTTTATAAGTGCAGAAAAGATATAAAAAAGGAGTAAAATAGGATAGACCATGCTTTTATATAAACAAAAAGGCAGAAGAAAGCAATGAAATAAGGAGTAATATGGGGAAGGACACAGCGCAGGAATGTTGAAAATAAAAAAAATGCAGTTCATTAAAAAATAAACTGAGAAAAAAGCAGCACCATGGAAACTGAGCCATAAAAGCTTGAAACTGATAAAATTGCACCTTAGGAGCTGCAGGGACCGTCGGCTTTTCCACGCCCTTGTGAGGAGTAAGGACATGTCCAACCTTCTAGCTGGCGGCTAATGGGCAAACAGAGACAGTTTCTCAGTTTAACAGGGTGATCTGAGCTCACAGTGTTGGCTCCCATGCCTGCACTGTATGTGTGTTTTTGTGTAGTTTGCGTGTTTGTGTGTGTGAGGCTGAGCACACATTTGAAACAAGTCCAGTTTGCACAAGAGCACCGGGAGAGCTCGGCTCATTGGCCGGCCCCGCGGTCGCCGTGGGAGACAGTCCCGGGATGGCTGATTGGGTCTGGGAGAGTAAACAATGAGGATGATGGGAACAGCCAAAGTGGGGGTCAAAGGTCATGCAGGGTGGATTACACATATGAGCTGTCACCGTCCTGCAAGTACCCTGATATTTTCATACACACAGATCACAGAACAAACGGCAAATATGTCTTAATGCCAGTGAATGGCAATCACTTACGAGCACATTATTCTTGGCCTTTTTCCCAAGTGTGTGTGCATGTGCATGTGTGTGTGTGTGTGTGTGTGTATAATGCTGAGGCAGCACTGCCTGTGTACTCCGTCCAGGTTAGCAGGGCTTCGTGCTGCATGTGTAAGTCTCCTGTTTTACCCATGGTACTTTACTATTTATAGGCTCAGAGGAAGCCACAGCTCATATTTATTTATATGACTGATACACGCAGATAGCACAACTGAGGGCTATTATACCGCAGATAAACAGGAATATGTGTATTTATGGGCTTGCAGTCTGTGTGGCTTCGTAAAGGGAATCTGCAGCGTTTTATGGATGAACCTTTGTGCATCTTTGTGATCGCCCTGCTTTTACATACTACAGGGGTTTAAGCAGAAAGCAGGAAACCAATCATAATGACTCCACGGGTGATGATCGTATTTGTACTGATGGTGTGTGCCGTGCGTGTGTGTACTGTAAATGTGTTGCCGGAGCTGCCAGGCTCCCATCCCCCTCTGAGAAGAGTGGAAGAAGGCCGTTACTGTGCTGTTTACACTGTAAATGGACAGGAGCTGAGCACGGCTCTCATTACTGTAGCTGACACACAGAACTGCTGCTGAACTGTCTCACACATCAACATAAAGTTTCCTCTCAACGGGAATTTTTGATTTATCCCAACTTTTCACTCATTCTTTTAGTCTGAGCCTTTATTGCAGTTCATTACTGAAAAAATTAAAGGCTGAAATCTTAATGTAAAACTTTATTTGTGAGCATTATTTACAAGTCTCACCTTAAAGGGGCATTTATTAAATGTTGGTTATAATCTCTCATTGTGACACAAACACAAGTAGGTACACAAGGTCAAAGTTGACCCAAAAACCTGAAAATTTTCATAGTTTACCTTAATTTTTTCTTCCAACAGCACATGACTGGGGTTGGTTTAAAACCCATATGGTCTGATATATGTGCTGAAATCACATTAACATATTTTTTATCCTTTTATAGAAGCTGCTTCATTCTCATGTTGAAGCTATTAATTGTAAAAAAAAAAAAAAAAATGTTATTCTTAGCAATACAACTGACAGCCAAAACTATGGCCACTTGATCAATCATATATTAAAATGCAAGAACCTGTGTAACACCAAAATGAGGAAACTTAAATCCAACATTTGGAATAAAGTATTAGGTTAAAAGTCACTGGGTGAGAATGAAGAAGTTATAAAAGGACTAATTTAGAGCTATATGGAGAATTTCTGACACGGCATGTGAAGCTTAGTGATAAGTGAAAAACCCTTCAACACACTTGTAAATTGAATCCTTTGTCTTTATTTCACAGCAGGTTCTATGTGTCTGCTGCCTCACACCACATTCTGTATGTTATTATAATCCCATATGTCTCAATCTAAACTTAAACCTTTGTAGCCATTTATGGTCTTAACTTCCTCATAACACCTCATGTGTGATGGCTTAAATTGCATTAATTACTGCAAAATATAGATTTTTTTCAAGCTCTGTTTCAAGCGCACATGTTCTTCTTCTCTCTCTCTCTCATTTTCTCTGACACACAAACTGTTGAGGCTATCACACAGCTCATTTGAGCACTTTAAAAAATATGTTTGCAGGAGAGAGACTGAAGCAGCTCTCCATTTGGTCATTTTTCAGAACCTGAGCTGAATATTAATGACACAGCTGTTATGGCAGGAAGCTTTCGAGGAATTGTAACCAAACTCCAGGCAAAAAAAACTGTAAATACTCACACAATCACTCTTATTCATTGAAGCGAACAAATAATTGCTCCCTCATCAAAATGGGTGCAAATGACACAAAAACAAGAAATGTTTCCCCTCTAAAACCAACTGCTGGTTGTTGTGCTCAGCTGTCTGTTTTCTTGTTTTTCATTCTTTGGGCTGTTTCTGCTTCACTGCTAGCACTAGCCTGGTGGTTGTGCACAGAAACAGGATGATAAACTAGACATTGGAGAGCAAATATGAAGCTAAGAAGAGCCAGAGGCATATGCTGTGTGTCTGAGATTCACACCACTGTCTTCCTTTAGTGGGAGGGCTAATGATCATATACTCCACTGTCTCCTTCTCTGCCTGATTCTGCACACCTACCACTTCCAGCCCTGCGGGCACAGACATTTGCTATCTATAGAAAGATTGCTTGCTCTTTAATTCAGGCTCAGCGGAGACTCGTGCTACAAACGACAATAATAAAAGACTCACAGAGCAACCGCTTGCTTCCTCCTCTGGATGGCCATTCAAACTCGCGTGAAGGATATGGGAGCGTTTTATGGTGCGCAATAAGAAGACCAATACTCCATCTGTCATACGTAATTCCCGACCCATTGTCAGTCCTTCCATGAGCAAATATCCAGGTATAAATAGAAAAAGACTTATCTTCCACAAGATATGGTTATGAATGAGGAGGGAGACCATAAAGCAGGGATTTAATAGGCAGAGAGTGTGTTCTTTTAATGTACCTGCTGCTGCAGAGGCCCACATTCATCAGATACTCTTTAAATTCTCACACACAATGGCAGGAAATAGGCTCATTCAAGCTTACAGAGTATCCTTATAAAATCAAATTATTGAATATAATGCTCTTCTCTCTCTCTCTCTCTCTCTCTCTCTTGCACACACACCAGCTCTCACTCCCTGCTCCCCTCCCCCCTCCCAAATTCTCCTCTCTCTTGTCTCCATGAACAGGCTTTTTGAAGATTTCTGAGATTTGGTTCCCATCAGGAAATGTGTCAGGCGGAACAATTGAAATATTCTTTCTATTTGCATCAGTGGAAATGAAAAAAAAAAAAATAGGAGGGTGGTAATTTGCTTCTCCGTCTAAAGGAGGATCATTTTAAGGATCTTTTGGATGTGTCACGTGTTTGTACTCTGAGTGCAAGAATGAGGAGAAGTGACAGAGAAAGGGAGACATGTTTAATCTATTTTTAGGATTAAAACATTGTTGAATCAAATTGCAGCGGAGCAACAAGCTTGAGGGCACTTACACTTTAATGTCAGCTCATATCTGATCCTCCCCTCCGCTTGGTACTGACAGTGATATATGCAGGATTATTACATGTTGTATGGAAACAAGGCCATGTCATTCACACTGACCCCTGTAAATGATCCTAATCACAGCCGCTGCAGCCTTGGTACATGACAGTCAACAGGCTCCAGCTTAACAATTGTTCCAACCTTGTCCTTTTTGCAGCTTCTGTCCCTCTTTTCCTCTGTTCATACGTCCGTCCAAACAGCAGACAATTTCACTTGTCATATGATGAAAAGCACAGATGTTACTAATATCCTTCACAATGGCTCTTTTCTATTTAAATATCCCTGTAAGTCAGCATGCGCAACAACAGGACTGTGAAACTGAAGCAGCTGAAAGAAATTCAGTCTTCAATAATTTGATTATTTGCACCTGTGCTTAAATGTGTCTCAGTGAAACAGAATTATTCCACAATATTTATAATTTTCTTAGCTGTTTATGCCATTGTGCTGTTTCACCTCTATTTCATCACAATTTGTTTCCTTCTCATGCAGCTGTGAGCTGTGTTTCTTTATGTATTTCACACAGTGACGACTGTGTCCATCAACAATACTGGAAAATCTAATTTAGTATGCATGCTAAGTGTTTTTGAGAAAATTTTTTATTTCCATTTTTCAATTGGGAACACATCTCATGCTGAAAACCTGCTTAGATGTATTATGTGTTGTGTGGAGCTGGATCACAGCTGATTCATCTCACCTGTGGACACCAGGCTCAGCTCTGATTGGTCAGACTGTGGAACAGTCCTTACATTGATACTCTACTTAAAGGTCCAGTGTGAAAGATTTAGAGGATCCACCAGCAGAATGCCGCAGAGATGAAATATAACACGGATAAGTATGTTTTTTTGTTGCTTTTTCATCCCATCTCCTTTTTTTGTTCTCTGCTTTTTCCATCCTGGCCAGATGTTATTGTGTTTTTTTTTCCTTTTCCCATTTTGGAACATCTGAGACAAATTTACACCTAATTTAATCCCATCTGTTGACATGAATTAAATGTAGAAATGATTGTTCCAAAGAAACTCTGCAGTTCTTTTCAATATTGCTGACATGTGTAACATTACTATAATACTAATATTTATTGTTATTTCATCATAATATTTTTTCATTGACTGTCTTAAAGCCCTCAGAAACATTAAAAAGGCTCTGGGGAGTTCCTTGCAATCACTAAACATGTGTTTCAGAGCAAAGCGTGGAGGCGTTGTTTTGTACCTGAACGTTTCATTCTTTCCCACATCTTTTTCTTTCACAACACAACACGAGCAAGCTCTGTTTCATCACGTCTGCGGAGAGACATCCTCTTACCTTGGTTTGTATAATTGCTCTCTCTGTTTCGTAAGAGGCCTCATTAAAGGAGATGCAACTCCCAGCCTCACACACCCTCAATGACTATTCCCCTGGAACTTATTAGGCCTCATATTAAGGAAATCAATTAGGACCCAGAGAAAGATTACAGAGACGTTCTTACCCTGATCAGACAGCAGTTAAAGATGAGACATTTAGTCATTATTTAACCATTAGATCCACATTGAGACAGGCAGAGAGTGGAGGATGCAACAACCCGGCCTGAGTACTACAGACAGAGAGGGAGTAATGATGGAAGATGAGCTAGAAAGAGAGGGATGAAGGGTACAGAGCCCTGTCAGAGGGAGAGAAAATCTAAATTGGCCTATTGAAGAGAGCTGGAGGGAAGCAGAAGAAGGGAGAGGAGGAAGGACAGAGAGAATAAAGGCACAGAGTATGTGGGCCAGGTCTCTCTAAAGGTTCCTGTCACATTAGAAAGGCTCCACTGTCTACAGTGTCTCCTCTCTAAAGGTGCATCCCGTCTGAATGAGCTATCATTTTAGACTGTTTGACTCCCTAAACCAAGATTCATAGCTTTTATAGCCAAGAAACCAAATTGAATAGGGCACGTCTCAGTGTGTGCACAATATGAAATGTGTCCGGAGCTTTTCCAAAGGGACCGAGATGTGATTTGGTCTGTCTCCTATCCATAGTATTTTACAAACAAAAGAGGAGCCCACGCCAGCCCTCCTCTGCCTCCCTCTCCCTCCCCTCCCTCCCTCCCTCTCCCCCAACCGCCGGTAGTCATTTCTCAACTATCCATTAAGTGCACCAAATAGATGCCTGGAGGAGGAGAGGGAAAGGTCTTCACTCTGTTAAAGGGATTTTCTGAGAGATGGAAGGACACGGGCAGAGGCAGAGAGGGAGAGCGAGGCAGCGATGAATGAGCGGTGGTGGAGGAGAGGGTGAGGGAGAAAGGGAGATGGGGGAGGAAAAAATGGCTTTAAAAATGTTAGATTGGAAAGAAACAGGAGGAGGTGGATGGAAGGCTTTCAGCTCGCTAAAATCACGATGTCGAAAATATTCCATGACCTACTTTTAAGCATGTCAGTCACTGACCATTTCCTTGTCGCTGGTCGCTCATTAACTCTCTGTATGGTCTCTTATTCACTATGCATGAGACTGGACCATCGGTCAGAGCATGAGCACTTCTCTATCTGAACGAGATATGCTGCTGCTATTCTGCTTCAGCAGACTACAGTGACAACATTATCTGTACAGCTTCTTGATGCAGGAGCCTCAGCTGGACCACATTTTTTTTATAGAGATTCCTTAATTAGTTTTCCAAAATTAGATACAATAAATTGAATTTTGTCCACATTTTGGGCCAGATTAAAATCATCTACTGAAAAATAAACTTTGATTAATAATTTTAGCTAAGGTAAAGCAACAGTTCTCTTGTACAAGATTAAACAAGTGCACATCAGGTGAAGCTGTAAATGCTCAGCTGTATGCTGTTTAAGGAAAGAATAGAATAGATTATTATGTATGTTGCCTGGTCTCAGTTTAATGATAATATAAAAATAATAATACACTGCTCAAATTTACTGCCCAATACACTGTTGGTTTCTTGTCAAATGGAGTATATGAAAAGAAAACTTTAGTATTATCTACTTGTTTTTTTTTTTCAGAAATAGCAGTAGGAAAACCAACATGAAGGAACAATAGCTTGGCCAGAATTTGGAGTCTTTGTAATGATAACACTGATTATTCATTTTTTAAAAATTTATTTGTAAATATTAGTTTGAAAATGGACAATGTACATTGATTAACATCGAAGTAATGTGAATTCATCGGAGTTAGCCAAAACACACTCTCTTGTCTTAGATCAGATCTCATGTCCTATCAAGTTTCCCTCCAATGTGATTATTTGCCCTCCCCCCATGTGTTTCACCTGTGTCTGATTTTCTCACCTGTCTTTGAGCATTTAAGTCCTCGTCCGCTTCTCCTTTGAGGTTAATTTGTCTCTTTCTGCTCTCTTGTCCTGCGTGTATGTCCAAGTCTGTCTTTTGCTCCTTGTCTTATCCCAGTTTGTTGTTTTGTTCAGGTTTTCAATTATTTGTTTCTGGATTTCCTTGCTCTCCTTTGCTCCCTCAGTTTTTAACAAAGCTTTCTTTTTGCTTCTTTACCTCATGGGTTGGTGTTTGTGCTTTTTGTTCCTTTTTTGTTACCTGAGAAACTCCTCAGAGGTGTTTGGGCTCTTTGCAAATCAAAGCTCTTTGCAAACCAGTCATGCTCCTCCACACTGAACACAGAAAACATTCCTTTATGAACTCTACTTTGTGCGCTGTCATGTTAAAAAACAGGACAGGGTCTTCCTAAAACTGTAACCTCAAAATTAGAAAAACATTAATCTGTTCAATGCTTTAAATAGTGTCTTAATACTATTTTTAATTCAAATCCTCAGATCTCAGACCAAAAGTACATGGGAAGTTCAGAGGGTCATTCCTTGAGGTAATAAATAAACCAAAAATGAAATGTTGCTCATATTAATATTGTATCATTTCACATCTCTCATAGTTCTGTGCCTTTGCTCTTCCTTTTGCCACACCAGGTTGCCACACTGTAATAGTTTGCTGACACCATATCTCTCTTAGTTTCTCTCACTTGCCTCTGTGTTTGGGGTTCATTACTGACCTGTGATGTTGAGGTGATGCTCTTGTCGGAGAGGACTTGTAGTCCAGGAAAACATATACATAGAAATTCTCTCCCTTGAGCACAGAGTGAATTTATAGATCCCTCGTGCATCAGAAACGGGGCCGCATGCACACTGCACTGCACAGCTCTCTGAGTAATCTTCACAGCTCAATCTGGTGTCACCCCTGGGACAGAGCAGAGGTTTAACATCTAATACTGTCTAATGGAAGGCAAGACCAACACACACGCACACACACACACACACACACACAACCAAACTTGAATGTGTGCACACAAAGGAGGTCAGGAGTGAGACTGTCACACTGTGCATCACTTGATTCCCATCACCGCAACACAAAGTCCCGGTTTGATACTGTAGAAATAGATTGTCGGACTGCTTGTTAACTGTGAGGCCACCGCCTGCAGCATCTGGGTGTTTGAAGGGAGGGCTCTCTCTCTGTCTGCCAGTGGACTGCCAGAGCCAGACGGCTGGGAATGGCCTGGATCTAGATGTAGATCTGGGTTCAGACCCTAGACACAGTCAGTCTGTCTGCCTCTGTGGCCCTCCAGTGCTTTCAACCTGCTCTAACCTCCCAGACTGAGGTAATGGATGAGCTAAATGCTTTTAGGTCTCCTATAACGTTTGCAGTTTTTGTCTGTTTTCTCTCAATAAGTCTTAAAAGATTTCCTCTAAGCATTTAAAACACCTGTGCTCACACAAGTCGATTTGATCTCAAATACATAAGCACATATAGATAAAGGTAAAGTTACATTTATTTAAAATGCCCACAAAATGAATAAAAATGTGTAACAAACAGCAACAGGGTGTATGTACCTTAAACGATGCACTCAAGCTTTGTCTCTTGCAGATGTGGTTGCTGTAATGACTTGGCATTTGCATGGCTGAGAACCTTTAAAAAAAAATGCGTCATCCAGAAACAAAAAGAATGACACACAAACAAAAAGAATAAGATGGGAAAACAATGAGAGGCAGAGAAAAAAAACCCATAGATGGACATTTTATTGTCTTGCCTTTCATTGTTTTTCCTTCCAGGTGAAGACTTATCAGATACGACAGCAGAAGTGGAAGAGAGTAAAGCAGAGATGCAGGCAGACTTTGTAAATCTCCACAGGCTGGAGAGAAATAACCCACTAAACTCAGAGGGAGGCCACGTACACTAACCAAATGATGTACCTCGAAATGAATTTGCCGATGGTTATTCTCAGTGGGGCAACTGGTGATTTTCCATGATTGTATTTTGCTCCCTTGTGTGTGCATGTGTGGTATGTCTGCCCATGTCTGTATCTTTGTCTTTGTGTGCAATATGTATCCCCCACATAATTAAAGTGTAATACACATGAAGGCTAAGCTAGAGATATCGACACGCTCTGCAACGGGGGCTCTTGGGCGTCACAGAGATTAAAAAAAAAATCTCTCCATCCTTCCACTCTCCCTCCCATCTGACTTTTACTCTCACACATTCATCCTCCCCCCTTTTGTCTGCAAACATCTCTGCTTCTCCTGCACAGATGTCCTTCCATACGCCCACATTTGATCGTATTCCCTTCTGCTCTCCCCCGAGAGGTCTTCACCCCCACACCTCCTCCCTGCCAGAGCAACAGTCATCACAACTATAGCTTTCCAGATGAGCACATAGTATTGAACCCTTGGCTTCCCTCGTCTCTGCACTGGTATACAACTAATTTAAAAACTGAATTTATGTATAAGAGAGCTGCAAGTGCAAAGCATTTGACTTCAGCACCAGAGATTTGGCAGAGTTGAGTTGGCTAAACATAACTGTGCAAAGCTCCATGCTTTAGTTTCTTTGCTGAGATACTGCAGAGAAATAAATATGAAGAATAGAAAAGAATTTGCAGGTACAGCCACATTATGTTGGCACATTATTTGGGACATTATCACATTATTTCTTCCAAAATACATTTAAGTTCATGTAAATGTTGGCAAGACATAAGTTGCTTAAGCAGGATCATACATAATTAGAGATCCTAGCCACTCAAAAATGTGTTTTTCTTGTGTTTATGACCCCAAACTGTTAGACATTGAATATACTAACTTGCAAGTTTGTCAGATATTTTCATATTTCCTTACTGGAGGGGGAAATGTGCACTTCCCTAAGATCTGACATTCAAACATCCCCTTGAAGCCAGAGTTGGTACACCACCAAATTCAAACAAAGCCTGAAACCTCCAGCATAGAGCAGACTCATCAGAACAGAGCAATAGTTTACATAAGCACAGCCACTAACGCTGTGTCAGCCACTGTCAGTTACAAGCTAGCAAGCTAACAAATAATATAAACAATAGATGCTAACTACATTTGGCAATCTGGTCATCTGCCAGATGATGATTTTGGTGCACAGCAGGCTCCTCTACTATGTAATGCATGTTTGAGGCTGATACATGTAGGACTGAATTTCTTCAATGGCTAATATTAGCCATTTAGATGTCATAACACTTTCACAAGGCAACCTAGTGCAAGCAGCAGGACTGTGAATTACAGATCCAGATTTTTTTTTTATGAAAAAGAAAGCAAGTAAATATGCATCCAGTCTCATTATGGATCTGTTTTTAATTTTAAAAAACAGCATTTGAAACAAAATTTATCATCAGTAAGCCACTTTTAGTGTACTTTAAGACACAATTCAAGAAGAACTTTGAGTTGATGACACATTTGCATGAACCCTGACATGTATGTACACAACCTTTAAATTTAAGACTTCACAGTAAAGCGTTAAGTGGCAATTGTGCATTTAATGAATGTATTATAGTAAGTTATAGTGCAGTGCTATTTGTTTTGTATTGCCTCTCTGGACTTGTTGGATGCCTCATAACCACTATAACGTACCAACATTTTAGTTAAAGCAGCCTTACTGATAAACGTGTGTTGCTAATCAGAAAATTGGATTTTTAATTGGATCCACCTGACTGAAAGACAATGCATAACATTCATTTGTTTTGCCTGCTTTGTTGGTGCTCAGAAAAAGATGGAGAAGTCTGGTTTACATGATACAAGTCTCATGGACGTCCCTGAGACACAGTCGGTGGGTTTCACCTGCCATGGGGCTCCTCTGCTCTTCCCCTCTCTCTCTCTACTCTTTGCTTCACATTCATAAAAGCCCTCCAGGCATCCAGCCTCTGTGTGTCAAGCGCATTGCAGCTGATTGTTTTACTGTTCTGGAGTATAAGAAGCATTTAGTCTATTTAAAAAATGCCCTGTGACAGAACGCTTAATGACTTGGGGCTGTTTACACGTACATGTCAGCTTTAGCATGCAGGCTAATTCATCAAATGTCACACTGGCACTTCCATAGACTGCCCCCCCTGCGGTTAGCTATTATAATGCTAATGTTTTGGATTGAGATTGGATTGCCATTTTATTTTGGTCAGCTCAAGTATTCCCATAGTAAAGCCGCGGCAGATAGACACTGTATTGCCGTAGCAGCTCAACTTAAAGCTGAAACAGCATTGCTGGAGGATAAATGAGGCGGATCCGAGCTGCCTCTCATTTATATGACAAGACTAAAGACGCCGTTCCCTGCAGGCAAAGCAGTTTGAGCGTCCCACTTTGAAGCGGGCTAATCGTCGTAAGGCATTTAGTGTGAAATGCACATTACTCCAGTGGGAGAAAATTGTAATGTACCTGTTCTGCTGTACGCGAGGCGAACATAATGCCATAATTGTGTGTGTTTGTTTGAACTTCTTCCTGAGAAGCAATATCAATTTTAGGCCTTCAAAGCAGAGACATTTTTGCAAAGTGAAGACATTTAGTTCCCTACTCCATCAAGGGAGTGTTTAAGGCATTACAGGGATACATCAGTGATTCTGGATCACATTTTCATACATTTGGACGAATGACCAAAGAGGAGAAAATTGAAGCAGCACATGCCATATAACCTGCCATATGAGATAACCTTGCTTTAACAGGGGAGCCTAAACTTCCCATGATGCAACTAATAATACTTTTTCATCAGGATTTCCCTTTTAGTATGCATGTCTCAAAAACTCCATGCCCCCGGTTTGTTTTTCATTTAGCTAATATAAACTATGATAAAATCATCAGTTAATGAGTTGATAAACTTCCCCTCAGCTCAGAAATGAGAAAGAAATTAGACTGATTGTTTTCACATAATGAGTAATTGTGCCCATGATGAGTAAAATGACCTTTATGGGTTAAAACTGTGGAGTTTACCTTTAAGATTCAGTTTAAGTTAAAAGATTAAGAGAGATTTACTAGGTGATATAAAAGATTCCAGTCTACATGCATCAATATTTACATAAAAATGTTCCTAATACACACACTCACAGATAAAAATACTGTTTATATTGTGAAAATCTAACAATATAAGTATTAAACAAAGCCTATGTTGTATGTGGGGGTCCCTGTAAGACCCCATATGAAAGATCATTTATAAACTTACTGACAGATGCAACAGAGCCGTCAGAGACAAATTCAATGAAAAAGAGAAGACAAGACAGAACAACAACTTGTAGAGCCCTAACAACGCCACTTAACAGAATAAGAAATATAATCTAATTTAGTTTATTTCATTTCATTTCATCACAATGGTGATTATGCTCATGATCTCATTCACATTAGTGCTCCTTTGGCAATGAAATTTTGGAACGTGGAATACATCATGCCAGTAAAGGTCCTTACAGTTAAAGCAATTTGTGTGTGCGTGCATGTGTGTGTGTGCGTGTGTGTGAGGCCACACGCGGGAAATGTCAACATAATGAACTACAGTCTGATGATGACAAATTGGAGAGCAGAAACACACCCCTCTGCAAAATGAGATTACTGAAGCATTAGAGGTGATGTCACATTTATGTGGTTTGTGCAGGTAATGAGGAAGTCTTTATGGGTGCTTTTTAGCCGCAGAGGAACACACACAGTAAAAAATATACATATGCATCACTATTACAACATATACATAGATATATGTTACATATATGTTATACAGGATGACCTTTATTTTTTGATATATAAATTATACATACATACATATGTAATATATGTATATGTATATATTTATACATATACAAGGTCTCGCTCACAGTTACTTTGGTAAAAACTGTTCAAGTGTTCTGCCAAGTCTTCCCATAAAATATTTGACTTTCAGTGTGAAATTGCAGGAAACCTGTCAAGCTCAGCATTTTTTTGGCAGATAATTCTCTAATCTGTTTGTATTTTGTTCAGGAGAAATGAGAACAAAGTTAGTCTCAGTTTTCACTTCTCACTTCCTCTCTCTTTTGCCAGCCATGATTTTTCCTCTGGACCGTGGTCACATTCTGGCCCTGTCCGCTCTCTCTCCTTCCCTCTACACCAGATCATGTAATGAATCACACAGGAGCACAATCAGCCTAAAACACAAACTATAAATCTCTCTCTCAAACACACACTCACAGACCCACACAGCAGGTTTCTTGTAGAGCTGGTGCAGCATGGAGGCTTTTTCCACTCCAGAACAAGTGTAAGAGCAGCCTCAAGGCCTGCAGCGCTCCATCTAAACACCAACCAGACTCCTCAAGGATGAAGGAGAACATGAATAGTTTTATACAGCAACTGTTAAAAATGAAAGCATTCATGTGTACATACATTTGTGTTTTATTTATGTGCAAGTAGATAGATGTTAGAATCTGCCTTACCTGTCTCTTTTTTATATATTTCTCATTTCTGCAAAGGAAGAAAGGCTGTTTTTTTCGACAGGGCTTTGATGAGTTTTGTCGTTTAGGTGCATTAGAGCCCACTTACAGGAATGTCTTCATGATTAAGTTGTGAGAGAGAAAGAACAAGGAGACAGGGGCTAGTTATCCCCTCGCTGTTGTGGGACCTCGTGTAGGGAGCGAAATATAACGGAGGCTAATACAGCATCACCAGCTGTCTCCCAAGCACCTGCAATGAAGACAGATGATATTGAACGGCTATGATCAGTGGGAGCAGGAATTCATTTGCTAGTTTAGAAGAACGAGGGGAAAAATAAGAGTGTTACAGAGGGTGTGAGTATGTGTGTGTGTTTGTGTGTGTGTGTGTGTGTGTGTGTGTGTGTGTGTGTGAGTGAGTGGGTGCTCCAGCTGTAGAGCAGTGATAGACAGAAGCGAGCCATGCTGTTTTCACAGCCCATATCCCCCAGGCTCTTTGTGTGCACAGCCGGAGCCTGCAGACACACTGCGAAGAGAAAGAGAGACAGCTATTCATATAACTTCAAATACTCAAGGTAATAGATGAACCAGATGTAATGGCTCCGTGTTGAAAATGTGGGCCTGCTGGTAAAGTGACATTACAATTAGTTATTAAACCTTGTTGAAAGTAAGTAACAGTATGTTCTTCTTTGAACTAATCAACCCTAAAGTACCGCTTTAAGCCGTGAGAAGCATTGTATTGGCAATCACTGATGTAGTTTAGCTAGCAGCGTGGCATTGCTGTTCAGTCAGTGAGCCAGTGCCTTTGGTCCATCAATATAGTCCAAACAGCAGGTCTTTCATTTAATGAAAAATCTTCAGATTTATTTAATTAATTGGCACTAAATTTACTTTCAGAGGGCAAATGATGATTTGGTGATTCCCACACTTTCTCATGTCTCACCTGCTGGTTGAGATTTTTACATTAGAGTGAACAGTCTCCACACTAGGGGATGGATAGCTTTGCCATTTGTTGTAGGCAGTCATGTAAACCACCGGATAACACGTATCTTTGGTAACTGCCACTAACAGGTCACAATTTCAATTTATATAGTTTTTTTGGTTTGGA
>JAPZDY010000026.1:10836478-10856840 GCA_029783645.1 Ctenochaetus hawaiiensis | reverse complement strand
GATGCAGAACAGATGGCTAATGGACGACCTCTTTGATAGCTGTCAATCTATGAGTGTCGAGGACAAGACTACGAGTTTGTGTGTGTAACAGTGTGTCAGTGTGTGTGTGTGTGTGTGTGTTGAAAGAGGGCTCACTGCCATTAAAGTAATTAGAGGGTAATCAGGAATGGGACGCTGCTATTCCTCTCTTTTGCCAGCCCTCACACAGACCTGTTGCTAGGAAACCCAACAGAGGGCCTGTGGAAGGACTATCAGAAACAAACCAGTCTTGTGCCTCATAATAAATTCCCTGTATCATGGAAGGCATCACTGAACGTGACACTGGCAAATACAGACATGCTAATGTGATGGAACAGCTGATAGTGTGTATATCTTTCTCGGAAAACAGGCAGGAGAACCTTATCATATATATGGTTTTATTTCATGCCATCTCAAATACATTGATTTTGGTGAGCCACATTAAAGAAGCAATGAAAGTCTGAGGAAACCAGGAATAGACTTCATAAGAGCATAATGAGCGCTATTGTATATGACGCCCCATGTGTTTTCATTCCAGTAATGTTGGAGCAGCATGTCGCCACTATGGAGAAGAAGTAAAGATATGGGTTAATTATCATACATAATGACAGGAGATGGTTCTTCCTCATACATCATTCCAATCTATCCACCCTGATTTCTTTTCTCTTCCTCCACTCTGTCTTTCTCTCTCTTTGTGACACCCACACTCATTATTGTGCATTTGCTTTCCTGATAGCAGATTCTGCTGTCTGCTGAATACCACACTGGGAAGTCCTGACTGTGAGATCTGGCTAAAAAAACAAGAAGTACAGAGTAAGAGCAGGAACAAAAAGAAAGATAGAAAGGAGGAGGTGCAACAGCATGGAGGGTGTAATGAAAATAAAGACAGAGTGGTCACTTGGGGGGAAAAAAATAAAAGAGTGATGTTGTCATCAGGGTATGCTTCAGTCGGCAGCCACCAATGACAGCTCACAGCATGAGAGTCTTAAGTTGTGTTATGTCGAAGGTTGCATAAAGTTTGTTATGTGGTTAAAAATTGCATCTGAATGAACTCTGTGTGAGTCCCAACAAGGGATAAACAGCCACTGCACAGCAGCTAAAACAACAGCAGGTTACTCATGACAGGCTGGGGCATGGTGAAGGTGACACACACACACACAAACTTTATAGACATACATAAAATAATCTTAACTCAGAATACGCTGTCAATGAGTCACACTGTAGCAGCACTCTTACTTCTCTCTTTGCATAATGTACCGTACTTGGAGGATCACAGTCGTACGCCCACTCAGAGACCCTGAAGTGTTCTCTGCAGCTGTCCATGACTTGGAGCGCTGCTACAGAAATCTTCATGCTGCAGCAGGCACTTTTATATAATAATCCCTGGACTGTGGATCCTTTTGGTAATGCAAAGCCAGACATGTCATAGATGACAAGCTATAGCCAACATTAGCGGCCCACTGACTATTGCCGCTCAAGAACAGTCTCATGGACAGTCTTTTTGCATGTGGGGACAGAATAATTTAAATCGGTCTGAACCAATGCTGCTGCCATCAGACCACATCCATTTTCCCCTCCTGTAAATAGGACCTATATGTTTTTCTCTCAGGCATTTTCTCTGCAGAGCACATTTTTTGTTTTTGTTTTTTCCTCTCATGCTGATAAGGTGCTGTCAGAATTAATGATATATCTGCTGCTGACTGGCAAGTACCAGGACAGTCACCAGGATGTGCACTCCTGGAAATGTGCTTTGTGGGGTGAATTTCATGTACGAGACATTACCCACAATCCCTCACCTTTGACAATGCGTTTTATCCTACTGTCACTCTTGAGTGCTGACAAAACCCCCCAGGGAATGCCTGCAGAGTATTGCAACCTTTTTTTTTTCTTTTTTTTTCTTTTTTTTTATCTCATTTTATCTTGGAAGTGCTGTGTCCACCTGTGCAGCTGTAACCTTGTAGAAGATCGAAGCAAAATGAAGTAAATTTTCTCTGATTATGTTAAGCTGTCACTAATTACAGTGGGGGTGGGAAATGTTATTTTAATGCAATAACTAATATTTTATTTTTCTACAGTCAAATTATTTTTCTGTCTTTTCTTATCAACATATTTGACAGAGGAGGAAAGTTGTTTTCAGATTTCCACACCTGGAATCAAAAATGTACGTCCTTCCACAGCTTCCTCCCATGTATTTCATAACTCAAGACATAAATGGTTCCTGACTGTCAAACATAGCTCAGAGATGATGTGTGTATGTGTTTGTGTTTGTGTGTGTGTGTGTGTGTGTGTGTGTGTTTATTTTTATGATTATGTGCCAACTCCTATGCAGGAATTTCATATCAAAAGGGTGGGCAAAGTGTGTCCAGTGAAGCATCCTCCTCCTGCTATTACACACCATTCACCATGTCTGAGCATCTGAAATGATGTTCATTATCCTCCTGTAATTAAACATGTCACGTACCCGCTGAGCAAATGGGTGAGCTGCTTTCAAAATGTGACAGGATGCAGCTGTGCATGCGTGTTTGTGTTCGGGGTATTTTCGTATGTCCAAGTAGCCTTAAGAGAGACAGCATGTTTAGACATATCGAGGTCCTCATGACTAATCAGGACAGTCATACTTGTCCTCTTTTTTTCTTTCATTATCACTGCAGACAGCTCAGCATCTCACCTTGTTTCCTCAGCTGCTTTTTCTCTAACATGTCTGGCTCCCAACAGGGAGGTTGTATGCTCACCTACAAATACCAAGCACTGCAAAAATGGCACCATGAAAATTTGGGAGAATAGAAAAAGTAAAAAAACATTGGTTCAAAAACCCATTAGAAACAACATAGATATAGTTAAAAAGAATTTGAAATGAAAAATATGAAAAATATAGCCTGACATGTCAGGGAATGTTTCACATATCCATAGGATATGTTTCACATGTTTAGCTGGGAAACAGCCCATAGACAGTGTTTGGAAAGAGCAGGTCATTTTAAAAAAAGCTAGAAGGTGATCAGTCACATTCGTTTTTCTTGCTAAGGCCAGTTTGGAGAATATGGAAACATTGTTTTCATCAAGAAAAGCCTTTGCTCTTCTTTCAATGAGGAAATGTTGTCCAGTTCTGATAAAACTGCTGCTATTGCAGCATCCATGCTAACCTCTTCAGCGATCACCATTGTTTACAAGCTTGCAGTCGCTTCTCACTTCTGTCAAAACTAAACCACGCCCATGGCTACCACCTCTTTCTCCTTTATGGATGCTGAGTGAGCACAAACATTCGGTTGGAGCTTGTTAAGAGGGACCTGTGGGATTTCAGACTTGAGATCGCAGCAGTCAAGCTGCCTTGCAAGGTTAGGAAAAATATCAAATGATTTAGAAACTTTTAGAAAATTTTATTACCATAAATGAAAGTGTTTGTGGTCTTGTGTGGAGGTGTTATCTCTGTTCCAACCTGATCCAATCAGAGATAAGGACATGACCTCTCTGAGCTGTGACTGCAGAGAAATAAATACCTATGATGAGCACTACAGTATATGTGTCAGTGGATCTGTGAGTGTGTGTGTTGCTGCTAGCACATTCTAGCAATGCACAACTAATTTTCTGGGAATTGTTTTGTTCTTTAGGAGTGTTTTGCTGCCACAGCTGCCCCATGGGAACTCACTTTCATCGTTGGGGGAAAGTTATGAGTGTTTATACAGCTTTTTCTCATTTTTTCTTTCATTTTCAGTGTGTGTGTGTGTGTGTGTGTGTGTTTGTGTGTGTGTTGGACAACTGTACTGCTCCATGGCCTTGTGTAAGACATCCTCAGGGTGAGGTTACCCTCGGGAAGCTGATAGGCTCCACTGACTCTAAATACTTGTGTGTGTTTTTCGGTGTGTGTTTGTGTGTGGGTGTGTGTGTGCGCGTGTGTGTGTGTGTGTACATTTTGTGGTTAAAGTCCGATGAGGTAATGTCACACTCCGTTATTCTCAGATAGCTCTCATGAGCTATGTGCATGTGTGTGCGTGCGTGCGTGCATGTGTGTGTGAGCGGTCTCCGAGGAGAGCCTGTCAGGATGGACTGGAGGCTGATGCTAACAGAGCGCAGGAGCAGAGAGCCAGCGGTGTTTGGCTTACTGAAATGGAGAGGTGGGAGAGAGGAGGCAGGTTTGGGCTGCATCTTTCTCTAAAGGTCCCTGACACATTAGAGAGGCTCAGCTATCTGCCTGCCCTCTAAAGGTAAACCTCATTACAGTGAACTATTGTGTTTGCCTTTCAAAACCAAAAGTCATATCCTGGGAGAGAGAGAGGCCTTAGCATTTTCTACTTCTGCTACAGGGGAAATCAATAGTAATATTTATTTTTAAATGTATATCAGATACTATTTTTTCAAGTTTACATAAGATATAATGCTTAAAAGATCGAAGGGGCTCAAATCCATTAGACTGGATAAGAGGCATTGTTGCATAGGATCAGATTAGATCAGATCAAAAAGAATAGGCCGGAATCAGATACTTGAAACGGTAGAACAAAATAAACTTTTCACCTAATCTATGCATGGAAAGTATAGGAGCCTTTCATGCATGAGATCATGTGTGACTGGGAGAAGGGATTGGTTTTCAGGGTATGTGTAGGGGCAAATCTCCCACCTCAACATGTTGCAACATATCAGGAGAAATACTGTCTAGGCTTTGTTCTGCATTAAAGCAGTGGTATTGCAGGGTCAAGCATGTAAAGGGTTAGGTGCATTCGACGAAATATGTTCTCACATATAGCAAACAAATGAACCACAAGACTGCCCTGATGATGTGTTGCAATCTGCAACTAGTTTGGGGCTACTTTGCTTGGGCTTGTAGGTGATTTGTCTTGCAAACTTATTCATCACAAGAACATCAGCACAGGAAAATAAAAGCTCCTTGCCAGCTATCTTCATAAATAATAAAAAGCATCTTCCACTGTGTATTCATACACACAGCTCTGTCCCATCTTTTTTCTTTGAGTTTTATGACTATTGGCATCTTTAAGTGTTGCATTACAGCAATCTGTTGGACTGTCCTTTGCCCCATTTATTTCAGGACTGCCTTGGCACATGTGAAAAGGCTCAAGACAAAAACCTTTCTAAATGTTGCTGAATGTGTGAAAAGCAAAAATCACTAGCGGTGCCTGAAAGGTCATCCTTGTAATTTACAAGGAATTATGGGTAAAAGGGGCTAAAGAGAGTGAGTTTGTTTGTGGCCAAAGCTCAACATTAACAGGCTGCCTGCTCTCAGTTATGAACGCTGAGTGTGCATTTGTTAATGTACTTTCATTGGTCCCCAAAGACTCGGTACAAATAATGAATCTTGAGACAGTTGATCAATTTACTGCACTTTGATTCAATACAAACTTCATTCTGGGTGGTTCTTAAAGACAAAACAATACAAAGTAGCTATTTATAACAGCTAATTCAACATAAATGTAAATTCATTCAGTCGCCAGAGAAATCTGTTAGTCTTCAGCTTTGCCTCAAAACACATAAGCTAGCAAACTAACATAAAACTTACAGCATCCTGTCACACTGAGCTTATCTAACCTTGGAATTTGCTGGAAACTGAAATAATCTTTTAAATAACTGTATGCATCACCGTCAACATTAAAACACAAGTTACAAACAGTAAGAAAGTGTCAGACGTATTAGCATTAACATTATGGGACTCTTTTGTGTCCTCTCATTTCTACATTTCTGCTAGTTATTCACAAGATAATCACCAAATAATAACATTTCAATGACAATGTATCAGATAGTAAACATCACAAATTACATTTCTCTGGATACACACACAGGAATGCAGGTGGCAACTGTGAAACAAAGTATAACTTTAAACTTAAACTAAAACTGTACTAAGTATAATACAACTGTAGGTGTATAGGTAAAAACTGGTTGCAGCGCCCCCTGCTCCCAAAACAACCTGTCTGTTGTTTTTTTGTTGCTTGTTCAGCTTTCACACAGGTTCACTCATGCATGAGTGAGTATTTGAATGCACTGGTTAGTTTGGAACAGCACACAGTCTGTCTAGATATGAGTCATCTTTCACACCTGGTTCGGTGTGATAAATGCTCGGATTCTTTCAGGAGTGAGGACCGGTAATTATCACTCGTGAGGACACAACAGATTATTAGACACCAGCGACTCAAATGATCGACTCACTCGGAATGATGTCAGTGCCTCCGTAGGGAAACCGGCTGAAGGATGATGTCATCGTGCTAAACACTAATCAAGTCCAAGGCTCTACATTGGTGTCTGGAAGCCTGATTGGATTGACGACGTGCACAATGGATGATGTCATCCATCTCATTTGGCACTGGCCCAAATGTGCCATGGGCTCTGCCTGTGTGAGTGATGAGCTGTGCTAATAGCAACACTGTTAGAGCTGATGCTTAGTGACAAGGATAATGCCTGATAGAAGAAAGAAAGACGAGAGCTAACAAAACGCGAGCTGCTTTAGCTGGAGAAGTAGCTGCCTCCAGGCTATTTTTTGACCTGTTCTAGTTGGTTTTGAATCAAAGAGTCCTACCTTTTCATAGCGCAGGCAGCCAGAGCACTGTGCCTAAGAGCCCTGTGTGGCCGAGTGGAGGGACATTATGACAGAGAGTCATGGACAGGCCCTCACAGGCACTGGCCTGTTTTTTTATGTCAGCTAATGCCCGAGCCAGAGAATAGTGTGCGAGATTGGCAATGAGCAGAGTGTGATAGACTGTGAGACACTGTGGCAGTTCTGAACATAAATGAACGCTCACTATAAAATGTTTGTCTGTGTCGCTGTCATTTGTCATGGGAAGTGTGGGATTGACTGAGTCTCACCTACACCTCCTCTCTCCCACTCACTCACCAACATGAGGTGACAGAGATGGAGACGGAGTGCTTCACAGAGAAAACCCATCTGTCACCCTGGCAACGGGAAAGGTAGGAAGGGTATTATCCAGTAGAGACACAACGCAGGCCTGTCAATCACGCCGCCTCCTGGAGCCTGTGGTTGTGAAGAAAGAGGGTGGAAGGAAGATCAATAAGGAGGTAAGGACAGACAGGAGGAAGAGAGACAAAATGTGAACGTAAGACAGATAAAACCATGAGTGATATTTTGGGTAAAGGTGAAAAGGTGTACAATTCTTTGTTATGGGATCTTGTTTAGTCCTGTACAGTGACATGCTTGTCAATCCATCATGCTTGTCAATCCATCACGTAAAAACTTAGCATTTTTCATGATTCAAAAAAAAGCTTTAGTTTTTCTTTCAGGTAATGTCTTTATAAGTTGCTCATAGGATCTTGGATAAACAGTATTTTGAGCAAAATTACTATTTATACTCAAGCCTGAAGAAGTAAAAGTTTTTAAAGCTAACTTTGCACATAGATAATCAAATCAAACAGCTGCTAGCAGTTGCTAAAAAGTCCAGAACAGACTTAACAGAGTGAAATAAAGGCTACCTTAAACCACATTATAGCACTTAAATCTAACAAATGTAATGCTTATGATTCATGCAAAAAGTTAAAAAAGAAATACAGTAAAACTGTTATTTTCTTCAAGTTTCAATGAGAAAAGATAAGTATTAAAGACTGGTTTGAAGGACAGAACCTGAGAAACACGGAAGAACAGAAAGTACGATGTCGAGATGAGAACAAGCAAAAAAGTGTCGAGAACATTCAGTGTGCTGAAAAAAGAAATAAGCCAGAGGCAATCAGCAATGGCCATTCAATATGAATATAAAAAGTTCAGCACTTTGAATGCCTCCTGTAGGCTTTTGGTCATCCATTGAGCCTTCATACTGAATAGATTTAATTGCAGAGTGAACAACTAAAGACAGGAGGAAGAAAAGAAGGAACACATAATGGTACACATCCCACTCAGACTCAGGTATACACATGATCTCTAAAAGCTTTCCTCTTTTACAGCTTTTTATTAAGCCTAAAACATGCAACAGTGACTCCATTACAACACCTAAAATACAAATGAAGAGACTTGGTATGCAAAAATAAACTCCTGTGAAAATTGGGAAAAACTCTGGTGAAGATAACATGACTGGAAGCTCCTTGATGTAAAAATGTTTCATTATCTGCTGTTTCTAATGGCGAGAATGAACTTTTAAAGGTCTCCTAACCATCACTTGTGACAAAACTACAACCATTTGTTGAGACAATTCCATGGTACCATCATGTACCAATAAAATGTTGATTTGACTGTTTTTATTTCAGTTTTATATATTGATTTCAGCCATGCTGGTAGGTGACTCTGGGGATGAGTGCTGCAGCATGTTGATTGGTCCACTGTTTCCTCTCCTTGGTAAAATATCTCAATAAGTTGTTGAGGGAAGTTGTTGTAAAGTTTGGAGATGTACACTTTTGATTGATTGGATGTATTGTATAAAATTTTGTACTTCCTCCAGTGGCATCGTCAGGTTCAAATTTCAACTCATGATACTTTCTTTTATGACCAAATTCTCTACAACAAAACTGAACAAATAACATCTCAACCTTAGCTGTACTCTATGTTGCAGGCTAGCTAGCAAATCTGGAATGCTAACCTGCTAAATGAGATGCTAAGACAGTGAGCATAGTTAAAGTTATCCTTGCTAATCAGTGTTCACAGTGTCACTGTTGACTCTTTATCTTGTTTATTTGAGATTATCCGCAAAGGAATGTTTGGTTTCTGGGTGCCAGGCTGATTATTTTAATCATTCATTCTGTTGTAATTGTAAAACAGTTACTTAACAGCAATTAATACATAACAGCCAAATGATTGCATGAGACAACTCTTTCTTCTTATTTGAACTGAACCTGTAATATTTGTAATATTTTTAAAGAATGGCTGCCACTGACACATGCACTATGTACAGTGTGCGCTCTAAAGCCTTAAGAGATACATGATGTCAGGACTAAAGCTGTCAACATGGATTCCTGGAGTTTCACAGTGACCTTGTGTGAACCAATCAGCCCCATGTCCTTTCTCTTCGTCTCAGTGTCAGCGTAACACATGTCAGAAACTGTCAAGCACCACCATGTCAGAGCAGCGCAAATAAAACACACTCATGCCCTGAAATCATTGTACGCAAACAACTAGAAAAGATTCATGAGGCTGTTTGACAAACGAGAGTACACATTTCCCCCTTTTAGTCCTGCTAAATATTGCAGCTGACACAGATTTGGATCAGTGCCTTATGAGCGCCTGTGTCTTTGATGAGGAGCACAGACGTCAACTGAACATCAAATAATCCTCCTCTTGTCTAAAACAGCTGAGCAGCATTGAAACCTTAAAGATTCTTCAACTTCAGTGAGTAAACTGACTGTGAGTACATTGACTTTTAAACTTATTTATTAATTTAAGCTTTTCCAAGAGAATCGGAGGAGAATAAATCTTAAAACCTACGTGCGTCCTCAAGCAGAGCACATTTCCCTCCATGCGGTCATGTAATCCTCTGTACCCTGCTGATCCCAAAATCTCGGGGAGGGTGGCAAAGGCCAGCAGCCTGTTGACGGAGCTTTATCTTGGGCAGGCTAAACACAGACAGACTCCTTCACCCTGGGAGTCCCGCAGCAAACATGAGAAGGATTACAGACCCTGCTTGAAAGCTCAGCATGTGATTGACGTCCAGGCCTACACTATGCATGACAATAGCGCTATTAATTAGGCTACTGCATCCTATTCGATGGGATAGCTTGGGTAAGTGCTGTGTGGGAGGATGAGTCTGTGAATAGATGCTTGTCATCCCAGTCTTCCCTGGTTGTTAGTAACAGGTTGCAGCTTGTGCAGGTGGGGAAAGAAAACTCAGGATGATATTCTGTCTCATACAGTCCCTTAGACACACAGTGCAAGCATATGTACATTCCTCTATATTAGCAACAGACCCACAGACACCTTTAGCTGCTCTGCAATTATTGCACCATGAAAGCTAATAAATTGGCCTCTGAATCACCAACAGTTTATCGGAACTGTTGCACAGACTGATGTGAGGAAGAAAAATAGGTTTAAATTACCACTCTGTGCCCCAACAGGCCAGGAAAAACTTCAGATAATTTTCTGATCATCTATGCAACAAACACGGGACAGCTCTCTTTGAGCTGTCAAATATGTAAGGAAGCTTTTATCTCAGAACTCCTCACTGGCAGAGTCAACACGCACAGTTTCTAAGATGCAGGTGGAAAAACTAAGAAGTGATGCCTCAGAAACCAAACATAACCTAGATTTAGAGGGTACCATCTGATGTAGAGAAAGTGTGTTATGTCAGGTTTGGACATGTCAAATCTAACTTTGCTCCCCATCATTCTCCTTCTCTCTACTGATGGTTTAGTTCTAAACAAAGTTTTCAGATGAGGATAGTTCTCAGTGTCCACATGTACCCATTAAACAGACTCCAAAACATCGGAGCTGTGCGGATGCTGGGCATAAAAACAGCAAAAGTTTTGTGTTTTAAAACAAAAATGTAGTAACGTAGCATTAGCAATAGAATACATTACAGTTGCTCTTGCTTTGTGTCTTTCAGGCGTTGTTTTTGTGTCTGTTCAGTCCTCCCCACTTTCCAGACTTGCCAGAGGGGGGCCTTCATCTGGGAGTGTCAGACAACACTCCCTTTCCTCCTCAACCACCACAAAAGAGCGCACTCAGTTTGTCACCTCTTTCTGCTTATCCTATTCTTTTGAAAGCCACATGGGACAAGTGGCATACAGACTGAGCCATTCGCCCGAGGAAGACAGAGAGGCGCCTGGGGAAATGAGGACTGATTGCGCAGGGTGGCAGACTAGACTTAGATCTGGCAACGAACAACACTTTGGCCAGTTTGCACGCTTCACAAGTAGCAGTGGAGCAACAAATGACAGACAGCAAAGGTCTCTCAACTCTTATAGAAGCAAAGCCTCCAGGAATCTGTCCTGTGAAGTCTTTGAGCTCCCTATTCATGCTTTTCAATGCAGCTATCTCACTCCTGAATGCCTCTTCTCTTTTCTCTCTTTCCTCCCACTCTTTCTCTGGCAACTAGTTGTCTGTTCCCTTGTAGTGCACAGGGGAAGTTTTGCTGAACAGTCTCTGTACCAGAACATCCTCATGTTACATCATAGGCCTTCTTCCTTGAATGTAACAACCGATTTTTCCACACGGCCCTACAGTGGGATTAACAGGTTCTAACCACACAGTACAACACAAATAGTGTTAAACTTAAAACCCATTTGTTAAGTAGAATTTATGGCTGCATTTAGAGATGATTTATATTTGCAAAAGATGCAAAAGCAATTTAATGTTGTTTTGTTAGTAGCATAAATAATGGGTATGCTCCTGGCAAGGCATGTTGGGCCCTGCAGGAGAGCCAAGGAAACGGGGTTGTTAAAGAAAGACAGAGGGAGAAAGAACAGACAGAAAAAACTTAAGAGCTGCTGGAAGTCAGAGACACAGCAGAGGAAAAAAGAGAAAATAAGTCCAAATGGGGAAAAAAAACAACTTTCTAGAGAAAGATTTTAAGCCTTTAGGTCAGTCAGCACCCTTTCAGAAGACACCTGCACATAAAAATACTTTAGTTTCTGCAAGGTGACCTGCACTGCTACCAGCTACCTTTGCTGCAATACTGCGTCTGGCCTAACTGCAGCAAATTTGCATAGCCACATGTCTAAAATGGCCTTATCACTGTGCTCATACAATTATATGCTGCAGTTTTCCGTCTATAAGACTATATTTGTGAACACGGCATTCTCACCTTTACTGGCTGTTAGAGCTTGATTTGATCTGTAACTCTCAAGTTTATTAATTAGCACGTCTCTAGAAGGTTGCTCCCTTGTGTCAGGACCAAGCAACAGCTTTTGGTGAAGGCGCAATGTGAGTGTTACATACTGCATGCAAATTAATTTGAAGAAAAAAAACGAAGGGGGTATAGCAAACAAACTTTGAGTGTGAAGGCTACAATCAGCATCTGCCAGTGAAACTGTTGCAACACCCTCTCTGTATAATGCGAGCCGGCAATGGGAGAGCGGGGAGCAGAGGCGATGTGAAACATTTGAATGTGCCTCTGTTTCCTCTGCTTTTCTAGAAAAGCTGCATGGATCCTTTACCAAGAGCCCCTCTCACATGTTCAAGGGCAACACAACACACCGTTGTGTAATCATTAGTTGAGGCTTCTGTTTAAATGACTGCACAGAAATACATACATGAAGTAAACTAACCTATGAGGCTGTTAAAGGTCAGAAAAGGCAGAGTTAGTGACTTTATGTTTAAAAATGGCAGCCTCACAAGGAAACCAACCTTAGCAGCTCAAACATGTGTTAAGTGTGTCGCGTGCTTCCTCATATGCTGGCTGAGTCATGACTGCGTTGGTGTTTGTGTCACACAGTCACAATGTTGGGGACACGCTGTTCCATCAGGGGAAAAACACTGGGTCACAACAGACACTTAGACTTTTGGGTTTTGATTAAAGGTTGTGGTCATTTTTTTTTATCTTAAGTTTGTCTGTTTGACATTCATGTCTATATGTTATGATGACACACCAAGTTATGACTGCTGAGATCTGGGACCCAAAAGACCAACAGCACAAGAAACACAAGTAGAAAATAATTATACAGGCTTTAAGCTAACCCCAAGGTTGGCAACGTTATTTGTAAGACAAAAAAAGATGATACAACTTTGTCATAGTTTACAGATCAACAGTGACAGTTTATTATCAACATTTCAGGTTTGCCCACCTTTGATTTGATTCACAAAAAGTCGTGGGTACTTAAGCTATACTGGTTCCTTGATCAAGGAACTGAAGGCCAGTACCTGATTATGTGGCACCTCCCTCTGGCTTCCCTCCACAACTAATTCATGTTTATAGGTGCATGTGAGTGCATTCAGCCTGTGTTTGTAATGAAAATAAAAACAGAAAAACTGTATTTCACTGGTATGAATAAATGAAATACTTTTTCTTGTTAACAACATACTGATCATCTGACCTCTCTTGTGTCTTGCATCCCTATCACCAGACAGGAATTTCAGTACTGAGCGGTTATGCAAACCTTTGGATCCCGTTCAATGTCCACAATGTTTATTTTTGAAAGCCTGCAGCAATGATTTAAAAAATGATCTGAGTTCTCTTTGCGTGGAAAGTTTGGCATTTTGGCCATCCCCATTTTAGATTTTTGAAGCCAGAAGTGACCATGTTTGGTAAATAAGGAGGAACTGGGAAGGATAACAGTTCCTATGCCAGTGGGAAGCTAGCATGTTAGCTAGCAGCAAACTGTCAGTCAAAGCAGTCAAACCCTCAATTATGAGGAACTGTAAACCTAAGTATAGATTTATTGAGAGACTAATGTAAAAATTTCCCCCCTTACAGTTGTCATGAACAGGGAAATTAGCTTTGAAGACCAAAACCATTTGCTCAACCAGGCTGTAATGTGTTTTTTTCTGTTGTAAGGTTTTGTATTTTAATAAAGAGCTTTATGGGAATTGGACTCTTTAGGGGAACTGCAGTTTTTGGCACTTCCACTTTGCTTTCATTTTTAAATCCTGGAAATTGCTGCATGACTGACATAAAGTGTTGACAGTGAATTTCAATCATGAGATGCAAAATCATCCAATACAAACAAATGCCATGCTACTTTCTTTTGATTCTTTTTTTTGCCTCATTTTACATCTCTTTTGTGATGACATTGCATTCCCAATCTCAGCAATTACTTTAGTAAATACAACAATATAAGGACTAACTGACCTGACAGCAACAGCTACAAAAACAAGACCTAGGTTGTAATGGGCTGTAATTATCGTTTCTCTAAAATTAGTTTAAAAAATAAGGTGCCGCTCTTCTGTTTTAAATGAATGCAAGTAAATAATGTCTCCTCTAAAGTAACAAAAGCAAGTAAAAGTACATCTGCTCTTTTTAGGATCAGTCAAGTGAAACAGCACACATATATGCTGGTTAATTCTCAGCCCTCACTGTATCTGACCCTCTGCACCACTTTAAATGTGTGTGTGTGTGTGTGTGTGTGTTCAGAAGTGAGAGAAGGGAGTTTTATCTCTGTCCTTTCCTGCAATGTCAGACTCATTCTTTCTCTCATCTGAAGTGCCAAGCAGCAGGCATCAAAGCTCCAGGGACAGCAGCTCACAGCCCCTCATGGCCCAATAAGGACCTTTACCACTGTGCATCTCGTCCACATAACTATTCCTCTTGGTGTCCTTCTTCTTCTCTTTTTCCTCACCACACTTCCTTTAAATTAATCACTCTTCTCCAATACCTTACCTCTCAACCTTGCAAAAAAACATGATGACAGTGGTGGCAGGGGAATTCCAAGCAACACCCCACTCCCTTAACCTTTCATTACAACTTCTGATCTCCAATCAGTAGGGAGGGTTTGGACATTTCCTCATTGTTGTCTTTAATGCTAATAATTAACTGCGGTTTGAATGGAAATACAGCCAGGCTCTGAATGTCACAGACTCATTTCCATATTCAGAGATGGCCCTTTCATTCAGGGGTCACAGCCAGCAAATGTCACTCAGGATGGGAAAGGGTTTGCTGTGGATTACAAATGAAAGAGTACCCATTGTTTCCTGTAATCTGTCCACAGTTGTTTGGATAACCTCGCTGGTCTGAAGCCTGTGTATAATAAAGTGACTCATTTGCCAACCAAAAGACAATTTGAATAATAAATTAACATCCCTGTTGTTGTCCTCTCATATTGGCTTTAAAGTCAGCGTGGCTTTGCTTGGATTCAAAGGTCCAGCAGTGAATATACTGAATGAATTTTTTCCACTACTCGACTTTTGATGCCCCAAAACATGAAACTGCAGCTGATGTGAAGTTCAAAGAGGTGATACTGTCTTTTCATTGTCTTAAAAAAGTTCAGTCAGGTGAAAGCAGGATACAATCTATAGTCCTGTGAAATGAGAGAGAGTGCCTGAAGCATGAAAGATCTGATTGAAGCACCACTCTGTCTGCGTGTGTGTGTGTGTGTGTGTGTGTGTGTGTAGAAAACACACATACTAAGAGAGTAAGAGAAAGAGAGAGAGAGAGAGAATCATCCAGTTGGCTACAGTATCAAAACAGATATAACACTGTACCGGAAATAAATTTTCCCTTCAAAATAAAAGCTACAACTTGAACATCACGCTGATTATACTCACAAGAGCCTCCTTATTTCAGCGCTCACTGAATTACAAAGATGTGTAAAAAACTGTGCACATGAGAAGCAACAGTCTCTTGGATTCTAATGGTCAAGCCTGGACGCCTGTGTGGCAAAGAGGAAGTCTGTCTCACCTCAGATACCACAGAAGCTTCCTGTTACTGTGTGTATGGTGCAAATGCAAATTTGTTTTGGGAGTATGCACTACCATTGTAGATTCATATAAAATTAAAAAATTTCAAGCCTTTCAAACTGGCACTACATTAATGTTGTCAAAAAAGAGCTCTAAAAGCCCATCTTCATTTTTTACATTTACACTCTGATGTAAATTCATAGAATCATCAAAGAAACATTATTGTGTTTAATTTGTAAGCTTGACCTAAAAAACATGCGATGCACAGAAAAAAGTTGTTTGTGGTGTTAAAAGGATCTAAATAAAAAAGCCCAACTAGACCCCCCTCTGGTCTACAATGGGTCTACTCCTACCACCAAAGAGAGAGTCACTGAGTGTCTTATTTTGAAAATCGAAAGCGGAGGTTAAATTACTGCGCCTGCTTTACCGGTGTGTAAATAGTTCCCTCTCGTCTCCTCATTCTAATCACTTGCTCTGTGGACGTGTGGATGTGCCGTGCGGCTGCCGTGTCTCCGTGGCGCAGGACAGGACGGTCGCCACGCCTTCAGGGACGCACTTCTTCACGGCGTCAGCTCTCCGTTTGTGGCCGCGGCTCACCGGTGGAAACCCTTGCGGAGCCGGGGCATTTAATAAGCTTTATTAACAGACATTTTTCTCCACTTACATCAATCAGCTTGTGTCACTGGAATCCACATCTACTACTCCCGCTGATGCCAGTTGAACAGGCTGTTTTATAAACGCAAATTAACTTGGGAATATCTGAAGCGGCAGTTTTATTGATTTGACATCGGATACACGTCGGATCAAAGATGGGGATTAAAGTGTAGTGCTGGTAAGTAGCGCATAAAAACCAGATTACCCCACTACTATCATATTAGCATATTGAAATTGCGCTCACGCCCACAGCTCGTGAGCGTGCGTGTGCACGTGCGTGTATTTTTTGCGAGCGTGAGATGCGTTAGAATCCTTCTTCATCATCAGCCCCGCACGCCTTCGTCCTATTTACTGTGACTCGAACGCTGTGGCGTCACAGTCAGAACTTTACTAGCAACAGTGATGACATCATAATGCCTTATCGTGCTCGAGATACTGTAGCTCCGCTTGCATCACTTTACTACGATGAAAGCATCGGAGTCTATGTGGCGTGAGTCAGCGGTGCCCAGGTCTGTTTAAAGGGCGTGTGAGGGAATCCAGCTCATGTTTAGGAGCTCGTGTCACTGCGTCTTCCGCCGCTGACACAGTCACAGGAGAGAATGGTGGATGTGTCAGCAGGTGACATTGTAATAGTCGATGGACAGGATTGAAAACAAAGACATTAGCGGCTGACAAATAACTCTGACAAATGTCTCGTAATTGTTTTGTTGACAGGGTTTGGCTGACTGACTGCATGGTGCGAAGCTTATCTCATTTTGTATAATTATTAACGTGTATTAAGTGAGAGTTAAGAACCTATGCAAACACACTGCTGATTTCCTCAAACCCTTGTTCATTCTGCCTCTGCATATGTAAATTAAAGTGTGGGGTATTTGCTATTTATGCCACAGAACCAGTGCAGAGTGAACAGGTGTGGCACTGTTGGCATTTTACTCTATTTTCCTGAGAATTGTTAAAGAAAAAAAAATCTGCATCATCAAGCAGCCTTTTCACCCAAGGGTGGTGTAGCAGCTTGCACAGCTTACAAATACAAACCACAGCAGGATTTGTTATCGTTCCCTCACAGCTTACTGCAAGGTGCTCTAAAGTAAGACTGGCTGTCAAAAAACCTGTTAGGTGAGGAGAAATCCTAGCTTGGATTGTTGATGTTACCAGTAAAACCACTTTCTTCACCCAGCACTCTCTCCCACACCCTCAGCTCCCTGCACCTGCCACCCCCCCACCCTCTGTGATGCCCCTCTTCTTTGCTTTTACTGGAGGGGGCTATCACATTTTGTGACCATGCCCTCTCACTACGGAGCTCTGAGAGGCAACAACCCCTATCCCACCTGTCTTTGCTTTGTCTTTATTTACCCTCTCTCCCCCTTTTTTTAGAATGCAACACTGGGCAGTGTGTATTTGCTTATCCTCACTTTGACAGGCAGCACTCTGCTTTTTCTCCGTGCCATACTTGCTGAATTGGAGTGAAATGTCAAATTGCTGTAAATTAATTTCTTGTTTTTCTCTCCAGTCTTGCACAAGATTGCACACAAATTATCATAATCCTATAGATAAGCACTTTTTTGACCCTGTGCAGCTCTCTGTTCCACCTCCTAAGCTCGTCTGTGCTGTGTCCGTAAAGCCTTGCTGCCCTTGGCAATAGGATGGTTTTGAATTGAAATGACAGCTTGCTCTAACAGTACAGTAGATCCGGGCTGCACAGGCATGAGTCACTCAAGCAGGGGTCTGTCAGAAGTCGCCGGTGACAAATCTGCAGTCACAGACACAGACCGCAGCACGTTCCCGTCCAATTCAGGCTAAGTCTGCAGAGGATAACAGGTGTGCAGCTAATGAGGGCATCGTTTGTTCTGACATAAGATTAAGAGAGGCAAGTTCCCAGAGAGTGAGGCCAGTCATTGTGAGTGCGAGTGTGTGTTTGTGAAAAGAGAGAGAAAGACGGGGGCAGGGTCTGTCTGGAGCAAGTCGACGGGGAGGTAAACACAGTAGCTGTTAGTCTGGTAGCAATGACAGCTTTATCACCACCACAAGGTTTATGGCTGTGTATGGGGGAAGGGGTTTGTGTGTGTGTGTGTGTCAGTAGAAATCATAGATCACAAGCTGTTCTACTCCACAGACACGTCAGAATTTGACCGCTGCCTTATGGTCAAGCAGTCGAAACAGGAATCCAATACATGCCCTGGTGGCAATGCCGATTCTCTTGCTTGTGTGTGATGAATTCCAGTTTGCGCTGTGATTGTTAAACACACACAGGAAGCAACCAAACTTTTCTTTTTATATGAGTACCGGCTTACTTGTCTATTCTGGGATAGGTTCAAAACCCATCCCCCCACCCTCACGCCAATGAATGCATGTATAAATGATTGGTCAGCAGAGAAGGAGAAGGAGCAGAGAAGGAAATCCATTAGTTCTTCTTTTTTTTATTTAGAAAAGGTCTCTTGGGGAAATTACGTAGCAATATAAGGAAACAAATTGTAAACAAACAAAAAGGAGCATTTGTAGGGAGAAAAATTCTCCATGTTGTGCCTCCATGCTTAATGGGGAAATTCCTAAAGTTCTCGTCTCAAAAAGTTTTACCAGTGATACTGGATTGTCAAGTATGCTTGATTTTTTTCCCTCCACCTCACACAAACAGCTCTTAGGCCCAGCGGGAGCTCGATTGAAAAAGGCGACAGATTTTTGTGATGGCCTGTGTGCATGACAGGCCTTCGGATGTCCTTTGGCAATTCAGCAGCTTTGCCACTGACACCGGGATGATGAGAGTGATCTTGCGGACAGGCCGAGGCGGACAGGGTTCACATGTGGAATCACTCTGTCACAGCTGGCTGCTCTGTCACAGGAGAGAAAGGAGAGAAAGAGAGAGAGAGAGAGAGAGAGAGAGAAAGGAGAGAAAGAACAAGGATTTTGATAGAATAAAAGAGAGAAGAGGGGGTGTCACAGTGGGAATTCAATTCAACAGGCATCTAATTACCTCCCAACAGGAGCCTGGACTCCATCACTCTGTGCTGCCCAGAGCTGGTCTTAGCTGCCTCCACATGACCTGCTTGCTGTCATTTGGGAAGCTATACTGACAACTTGTATTTATTGATTGCATGGGTCAAAAAAAGCTATGGGATGTGATTATATCCCTGGCGTGTTCAGTAAACCAGTGGAGGAAGCAGATTACACCATCATATAGGCTTCAAGTCATGCAATTTTTTCCGTATGTGAACAGTAAGGTCATTCATATTTTATCAGGCTGAAGAAATCCTGACGTATGAGGTGACATTTGGGAGGAAGAGTTCACACGCAATGCTTAACAGGTACCCCGTGGAGTCTTTGGTGGTAGTTGTACTATTCAGCAAGGTTTAAGCAAGCAAGTCCCCATTTTATTTGTTGTTTTATTTGTATTCTGCACACACATGTCGATACAAATTCCTGCTGATTTTCCACTACTTGACTAATCAGCAGTCGTTGGCCGAAGCACACAGAGAGACACAGCAAAGCACAGACAAAGGCAATGAAGAAGAAGAATGGTGGCTAAAATAAAAACACAAGTGTTTTGAGAAGATTGAAAAGGAATTAGATACATTTGTTAGACACACAATGTGTTTGGTTAAGAAACTTTAGCACCAATACCAAATACTTTAAGATGCTTTAAGAATCTATAGATAGAGTTTTGGGATAAGAAACACTAAATTTTAATAACAAATCCTGACCTTCATTATCTACTTTAATGGTGTGTCACCACTTTAAAAATGAGGGTGTTAATTTTAGCATTTAATTGTGAACATATGTTGATAAATCATCATAGAAGTTCCATGCCCATGGGGAAGTCCCCTGATAATCAGCTAACACCACGCTGGCCTGGTGGCAAACTGTCGCTGTAATTGATAGAACAACTCAAATAGATGTCTATTTTTAAAAGGTGTGAATGTATCATGAATATTTTTCATGGTAAAAAATAAAAGATCTAGGCTTAGTCAGCTCAAGAATCTGAATGCCAATGAGAGCATTACTTCAGAAAGCATCATGGGTAAAAAAAAAAAAAAGCTACAAAATATCAACCTGAAACAACTGGTAGTAAAATAATAAAGCATGTGTTCTGACCTCTGTCTGCCTCTAATTGTATCAAAATACACGAGGCAGTAGTTGTGTTCAGTCCAGGCCGAGCAGTCCCTCAACACTAATTGCTGCGCTTCGACGTCGTACATCAGCTGTGACACGCTGCGTGGCCTCTGGTTGTAATGAGCAGATAGATGTGCTTTAACAGGAAAGGAGGCAGCCATGATGAAATTAGTAACGTGACGTTAATAGATTTGCATCTGTTACCGTCTCCCTCGTTAGTTTGTGGCGGTTATTGTGCAGATTTGATTGGGAGTATTACAACACTGAGTGGGTGTTCTCGATGAACAGTCTCATTTTTTTAAAAGGGCTTAAAGGACAGTTGATGAAGCCGCATATAGGCATTCTCTTATTCAGCCTTTCTGTCTGGGTGCTCTTAATCATTCCACT
>JAPZDY010000026.1:10802621-10815416 GCA_029783645.1 Ctenochaetus hawaiiensis | reverse complement strand
CGCATTTTTTCAGTTTCTTTCTTAACATATTTCAAAGAATCAGTTGCCTACTTCTTCGAACATCAGAATTGTTGGGGAAAAGGTATGAGCGATTCAAGGACTATATGTACTTACAACTGTATTCCGTTACTTATTGTGTGATATGTTGACCTAAAGTAAGCAAACGTTAGCCAGTTAGCTTTTCCTGTATTCGACGTCTCGCAAACATGGCAGATAATTTTTTTCTGGCTGATTAGCATTGGCTAACGTTACCCATTACACTTTATTTTTTAGACACTGACATCCGGCAAATTTGGGTCAAATTGTGGGAAATACGACTCGCATAGATGGCATTCGCAGTAAAGTGTCAGTCATAGGTAACGTTTTACAAAGTTAAAGCCACTATTAACAAACATGCTAACGTTATATTGATGGCGAAGACGATCACAGTGCTCGACGCCCGATGGGCCTTTGAAACAAGATAAGCTAACATTCGACAATCTTCCTATTTACTGATCATCTCTTGTCACCTTCCTTATCTAAACTCATTAATATTGACTTAAGAATCACGTAGTGACATGAAAATTTATACAACAGAGGTAAAATGCAGAAATTAATGTTTAAAATGTAAATAAATATACGGGACTCTGTGTAAACGACGTTGATGTTAGGCCGTTAAAGCCCTCATGAATCCGCCCTGATGTCGTTGTGGAAACGTCGACAGTCGGCTAACGTTGGCCCTAAGATCAATTTATTACGATACGAACACTTCGAGCGTGGCAATAGGGGTTTTTAGCAAAAACTTTTTAGCAAAACTTCCTAGGATAAGCCCTTGTATGTACCGTATAGCGCGTTTTCTTCTTTCATGCTATTTCTTTGTAGTCAGTATCATCGTTGTGTTTTTCTGGCTGTGTTCTCTAATAGTCGTTTGATCCACTTATAAGAAATTTGTGATAAATACATAACTAATTTTCAGTCTGATCTACAGTGGACTAATATCAGCTCCATTGCCGTATGTTTACTCTTGCTGTTAAACCTGATTGCAGTCAGCGGGAGGGACTCATGTAGCACATGATGTTGGCCTTCCTGCATTGGAAGAAGGCTATTTCCTCAAGTTTAATTTTATTTTTAATTATTTATTTTTACTTTATAATGCTGCAAAAAAGGCTACCAAAATAGAACACATATTTATTAACATGTGAATGCCTTGTTATGTATGACTCAATTGAATTTAAGGTTATATCATTTAGATAAACTTTTTCAATGTCTTTCAGATGCGCCACTCTAAGCGAATGCGCTCCCCAGGTGTCTGGCTCGATGAATATAGCTGGGAGGAGAGAATGGAGTGTCGTAAACGTAAGAAACGAGATTCACACAGCAGCGAGAGAGAAAACAAGTCCAGGAGGACTTACCGTCAACACAAGGCACATGAAGGGTAAAATATCTTATTTTTGTGTTTCTTCTAGGGATTTGGTTACATAAGGTGCACTCAATCTTTTGTTAAATTGTTGAAGTCAGTGTGACAACATGTAGACAGTTCATTTAAGCGATATATGTCTGTTGTATTTCATCAATCTTTTTGCAGAAATCTAGTTTAAATACTTACTATGACATTAAAATGTGCATAAATATTGCAGGCAAACTTCTGATAATCACCAGAATGAAAACTAAAACACTGGATATTTTATATTTTCCACTTGATCTTTTTAACAAATACATGTAGTACACCTGAAGCCGAAGACAATCAGATTAAATGCCAATGTCTAAAATGCAGTTCAACTCTGCTACATATCATAACATGAGAATTGGATATAAATATGCTGGTTAAATTGAGGAGCAACTCTTTAAAATGACAGCTTCTGAGGGTTTTAAAAATAGTAAATCTGCATCCTATCAACTATCATTAGACAAGTCCATTTTTATTGTTGTGAGGTATCTTAAACTGCAGTGTTTTGTAAGAAGTTTTTAGTTGGACTCATAATGCTGAAGATGTGTGAACAATTTGTCCTCAGTGTCAGAGTATGCATATAAACTGTATGACACAACACTCCTCAGGTTATGTGCAATGTAAATATTTTGCACATCTAGCATTTCATGGGTATGTAAGATAGCGGCCCAAAGTGTTACATTAGATGTTCACAGATCTACTCTAATTTTAATTCTGTAGAGAGGCAGACTTCTTCTTGGAAGACAACTGACACCCCCAGGGTGCTAGGGCCCTTGGAGTTTCTTGGTCTTTTTTAGATGCTTAGGTGCTAACATGGACTGCAGGGGTGAGTGTGCTGGAAGTGATTGGAAACATTCGAAATAACAACTTTTTCAAGCAAGTATTAGAGCAAGTAATACACAAAAACCTTTTGAGGTTTAACATGAGTAATTAACACATTTCCCGTGAGATTTTTTAAAATCTCTGTATTTCTTACAGACAGAAATATACCGTTGTTTATCCCTGGCATGTGGAGTTCAGCAGATGTTAAATTGCAGATCGAATTATACATCATCAGCTCTTGCTGAAAAGCTTTCCACAACTTCCTTTGCCTCACACTTAAAACTCTGCCAATGTGGCTCTCTGTCAAGGTGCATGGGGATTAAGGAAGGCATGCTCCGGGTTGCCAAGGAGACAGCTGCATAAATGTTAAAATTGCTCTAATGGTGTGGCATGAAATGTTGACATTTGCGATCCCCAAAAATACTATTTGCACAGTGATAATCTGACAGTAAAATGCCTAACTGAAGCCTCTCATTTAACAGGATGCACTGTTTGGTGGCTTTAAAGCAGCATGTTGCTAATTACAAATGTTACATAAGGCCCAGGAGATAGAGTGTCAGGCAATAGGCGGTCCATTAGCACCATTATATAGAGTCTTCTTTTGGAGCTCGATACAGATAAGGAACTGAACTGTTCCTGACCTGACACATGCTCTCTGGTTCCTGTTTTGATCTGTGTTTGTCCTCTTTTTGTGTGATTGCAGGCAGTACCTGGAAACTCGCAGTTTGAACCAGAGACTTGCCTCCCGGGAAGGACGCAGTTTTGACATGGCCTGTGAGGAGGATATTCATGAAGGCACCCACAAGGACAGAGACTTGGACTGGCACCACTACAGCAAGTCATCTGGGCGTAGTGGACGCAGTGGTCGGAGTGGTCGCAGCAGGCGAAGTAGTCGCAGGCACCGAGACAGAGACAGACATCGTAGACGTAGCCACTCTCGCCACAGGTCCCCCTCGGTACGAGAATTTTCTTCTCCCCTCTACCTCCATCTCCTGTCTGTACCACCAAATGGATTGGGTCATTATCACTGGTGTTTAGCCAATGCTTAACACCTATCTTTGTCTCTCTGAACCTCTCTGTGTGCTCTACTCTTCACTATTAAGCATGCTTTCCAGTCATAGGTAGAGGACTTGGGGGCACAGAATAGAAGGGTTGTGAGTGTTTATTGATTTGAAAGCGAAAAGGGGACTCAGTATCTGTGCTGAAATCTTAGTGGGCAGTTTTGGGACGTGATAGTCAAGAATTAAGTTGTATAGGAAGACTTAAAAACAACCACATGTAGAAAGACTGTAATCACTCAAGTTCAGTTTTTTCTGTACTACTCTGAGAAAGTTTCTCATCTGAAAATCTTGTTGCCATGTTTTTCTTCTGTAACACACACTATGTGGTGGCTGGCGCCCAATTTCTCTGATGGGGCTGAATTTGAATTTGCTGCTCCGTCCTTCCGTCCATTCGCCTGGCGGTGTTACTGAACGGGCCGAATCTATCCACCCCCCACACCTCCCCCCCTTGGCCTGGTTGAATGAATGACGATGTCGCTTTGTGGTGGCCTGGTGCTGGCTGACTGATGGGTTGTTGATGTGATGGCGGATTGCGGCGGTTCCGGTGCAGAGGAGGAGCCATCACCGCAGGAGCAGGAAAAGATCCAGGAGTGTTGAGGATGATGACGAGGGTCACCTCATCTATCACAGTGGAGACATGCTGAGAGCGAGATGTATAGAATATATACTTTTTTTTACTACTGTTGTTCACACTTTGTCTCTCTCACCCTTGTTGTCTGGTTTTTATTTCCAATCATTTATTAAGAAGTCGAAGCATTTGGGCCAATAGACTTAATTTGTTTTGGTTAGAATATTGCTTGTCAGTGTAACTTATTAAGCATTGAGCTGTATGCCAGTGTTCAGAAGCCTGTTATAATAGTGTTGCTAAACAGCAATGTAACATGAGGCAGTGAACCAGCCAAAGGGCAGTGATTCACCATGTCACTGCTGTGTTTCTAACTTCACTTCTCTATTTCCTGTAGATGAGATTGTATGTACTCTAGGAGAGGGTGCCTTTGGGAAGGTTGTTGAATGCATTGATCACAATAAGTAAGTATAAATATAAAAAACATTCCTTATCACTCAGTGGTTGGACTTTATTTTTCCTCCTTCATTCCTTCACATTTGATATATTTATATTATTTGTTTTGCAGCAATGGAGCTCGAGTGGCTCTGAAGATCATAAAAAACATAGACCGCTACCGTGAGGCAGCTATGTCTGAGGTAGAGGTACTTGAACAGTTGAAGTCCCTCAACTGTGATAGGAGATAGTAAGTCAGTCCGTAATATATTCATACCACAAGAGCATATTATTACATCTGAAAATATGTCTGAAATTTGCGATGTCAGAAACTTATTTTCATCAACTATGCCCTTCTTCCCATTTAGTGCTTGTGTGCAGATGCTAGACTGGTTTGACTACCATGGCCACATCTGTATTGCCTTTGAGTTGCTTGGCCTCAGCACGTATGACTTCCTCAAGGAAAACAACTTCCAGCCCTTCCCAATAGAACACATCAGGCACATGGCATACCAGATCATCCGAGCGGTGCGATGTAAGTCGTAGACACTCACATGTGTAGAAAATACCGTGTGTTTAAAAATAAACAGCTTGGTTTAAAATGTTTTGCTTCTTTTCTTTCAGTTCTGCACAAGAACAAGCTGACCCACACAGATCTGAAGCCTGAGAATATTCTCTTTGTTAATTCAGAGTATGATATGGAGTACAACCCTGGCATGGTAAGCATCCAATATTTATCGAGAAAAATCACACGTTTGTAAGTCCAAAAATGTCTTGTTTGTGCTTGCAGTTGGGTGAGTAGCATGATCAGGTTTTTTTGTCTGCTCCTCCTAGAAACGAGATGAACGAACATTGAAGAACCCAGATGTTGTAATTGTTGACTTTGGTAACGCCACATATGAACATGAGCATCACACATCAGTTGTGTCAACACGGCACTACCGTGCTCCTGAGGTCATATTAGGTAATTTGTACTTCAAATGCCATCTCCTGAAAGGTTTTTATAGATCATTTGGATGTGTCTTGTTACTAAAAAAACATTGTCTATTTCAGATCTAGGCTGGGACCATTCCTGTGATGTCTGGAGTGTAGGCTGTATACTCATTGAGTACTATCTTGGATCTACTCTCTTCCAGGTAGGTAGCAGTAAACAGTATAATAAAATTAATGCAGTGACAATTAGTATGACAGTTGGCAAGAAGGATTAAATATGTTTTTTTTCTCTCTCTCTTCCTTCAGACCCATGACAGCAAAGAGCACCTTGCTATGATGGAGCGAGTCCTGGGCCCCATTCCCACAAAGCTCTTGCAGAAAACCAAGTAAGTGGATAGGAGCCTATAACACTGAATTAAAATGATTTTTAACTCTAACTATAGACCACCTTATCAGTAGCCCAAGCAAGTCAATTGAAATGATCAGATTTTTTAGTAATTTCTTAATTATTGTGTGCTGCACAGGAAGCAGCGATATATTCACCGGTGCAAGCTCGACTGGGATGCACACAGCTCTTCTGGGAGATATGTCAGGAAGCACTGCAAACCCCTTAAGGTAAGAGGACTACTACCTGACAGAGCCACATTTGGTGATGCTGTTTTTATCTACGAGTACTACAAGAGTCATATTTCTACATGCATCTGTATTTATCAAAATGTTATCAGAAAACCACCTTTGAACAACTCCAACACTCTCAGGTTTACGTGATGTAACACGTTAGCCAGTCATCAGTGGCCATCATGTACAGTGTTGCAAGCTTTGTTGCAACACTGTACATAGCCTGCAACTTCACAATAAGCACAGGACTCTTAATTTGCTGCATGCAGTCACTAAGCTGAACTGTTAGACATATGTAGTTAGTTTACTGATTACATTTAGTGTATACTCACCCTGTACTTACCATTTTTATGGTAGTCTACAAATGAAATATAGAACTGCATTAATCATGAAATTAATGAGACTGTCCTGCCTTCCCCATCAGCATTACCTAGCATCAAGAAGTGAAGACCACCAACAGCTATTTGACCTGATAGAGAAGATGATGGAGTATGATCCGACTAGGCGACTCAGCCTGGAGCAGGCCCTCAGACATCCCTTTTTCTCCTGCTACAACAAGAGCAACGACAGCAGAAGAAGCAGCAGCAGTAGTAGCAGCAAAAAGGAATAAACTTCTTAACTTGTGACCTCGGCCATGACTTGACTGTCAATGTTACATTTTATTGTGGTGCTCAGTGCCAGCCTGTACTTCTTGACTCTCCCAGGAGAGGTTTACTTTACCTGACTGTATCAGTCCACTGCCCTGCTTTGTTGTGTCCTGTCCTGAGCTGTTTTTCATGGTCTCACTCATCAGAGTTGTTTTCATCTCTGATATGCATTGATGTAGTTAATACCAAACTGATTGCTATTTATTTTCCATTGTAATTTAATTTGGAGCTTCTAAGCACATGCTTGTAGGGCTGTTCATTTTTTTTTTAAATTCTTGATTATCCCAGTTTTATCCATGTTCTCTCTATGCATTGTCACACGGGTGATGGGTAACAGATGCTTTACTCTGCATCAGTCTCACCAGTAATAATTTATTCAGCATTGTTGTATGTGAAAAAAAGTTATGCGGGCAAAAGAATCCTTGTACATAGAAATTGTTGAGATATTTTTTTTCACTGACTGGTTATGTAACTTTTGCAGGATCATGTACATTTTCTCAATAAACATGAATGGACGAAGAAGTGTCTTGTGTGAAAACTGCGGTGGTAGGGATGTCACATTAGGTGCAGTAGCTGCAATAATCCACAGGATGGCAGTAAAGATTTCATATTGCACTATAAGTCTCGCGTCAATAAGCTGAACATCACTGAAGTCCAACTAGAGTATAGTAAGTGCTTGTTAACTGAAGCATGGTAGCCTTATGTTGGGGAAAGTCTCATATTTTATTTTTTTTTTAATATTTAAATTGGGAAATTTCAGCCTCGTAATTTTGAACAAGTCCTCATCAAAACAGCATCGACTATCACTGCTGGTCGCTCTGCCTTCAAACCGATGAGAAATGTCCGACAGAGAGGAAAACACAGATGCAGTTTATTCTAAACCGACAAACCTCAAAATAGGCTACCATTTACAGGAGGCCATTGTTATTGTTATTTTATGAAACCTCCCGTGAAAGTCTGGGAAGTCTCAGACATGTGATTCAGACGATTTCAAAATATACCACAATAACATGGCACGTCTTCATCCGACACTGTCCCAGTAGTTTTCAAATATTTCAGTCGGCCGTGACTCTGGAGAAATTATGTGCAAACAATTATATACTAACAAAAATATTTGCAGGGACTTTTGCTGGGGTGTCTGGGAGTGATCGCAAGTCTACCGAGTCAGGCTTAACAATCAGACTCACAGCTGTCACTCTGCAGCCTCCCACGTGGTCAGCAGGGCGGGCGCATCCCAACTAGTTGAACGTGCAACTTTTAGGGAGGCAAACAATTGAACCCACTGGTAGATACAACTACACATCCATGTAGGATACTTCCCAACAGAAAAAAACCACTTGCTAGTTAGTAGGCGCCTCTCCTCTGACTGGCATCAGATCGCTCCCATCTGTGTCTGGCGTAAACCCAGTGCGCACTGTTGCTGCCTCTTGTTCCAAGACTAATTTAAGACAGAGCTTTGAACCCCGAGCCTAGTGTACCAGAGGTAGTGTTGTGAATGCGTTTAGGTGCGCTGCTTAGTTAGTTCGCGGAGGCTAATACAAGTTTGATTGCAGAGTTACAGCAACAAAACATTTTATTTTCGTTTCATCAAGAAGACCCTGAGGCAGGATTTCAGCATGGATTCAGCCTGCGACTCTGTCGGGGAAAGTAAGCCGGTGTGTCAGTGTGCGCCCAAGCCCGCGGTCCAGAGGTGGCTGCCTGGGTTTCCCATCGCCGTGTGCTTGCTGATGTCCCTCAGCTCCGTCACCGTGTGTCTTCTGATGAGCTTCAAGACCTACCAGCTGGAGAACCGACTGCAGACAGAGATGAAAAAAGCGTCCATCTTCCACCCGCCGCACAGGGCTTTTCTGAACGAGGATGGGACTCTGATCCACGAACTGAGTACCCCAATAGGGAAGCTCGTGGAAGAGGTAACAAAATATCTGTTGTGGATTTAATTAAAACTAACTGTCGGTAATTAATATATATACATTATGTTTGTGGAAGTCTGACAGACGCTCTAGTTTCCTGTGCGTAAAGTGTGCGTAATAACAGAAAACACATGCAACCGGGTTTACAAAGACACAAACTTGGCACTTTTTGGCAATTGCACCCTAATTATCCCCCTTAAAATCAGCCCTTTTTAATGCGTGACCTTAGGGATCAAGCATGCATGCAGCTGGCCAATTAGTTTGCAGTTAAAGCTCTTTATAGGGTGACATAACCACTGATGATAGACACAACCTATAATTTAATCACATGGAAAAGAAATTGAGGAAAGTCCTTTCATTCTAAAGCCCTATGTAAAGGCAGAAAGATTAGGATGTCATTATTGTCGGCGGTAGCAATTGTGATTATTTTAATCTTACTCCATTCTCTGCATTTTTGCATGATTGTTTTGATCTTGTACTGGAATTTCCTCTGTGTTTCTGCAGAAAGTGGGGGTGCTGATGCCGAAATTGCGGACAACTAGAGATGTTGGCCAAGAGTGCTCCTGTCCTCCAGGTCTGTTTCTGCTTTTTGTGTCATTATTCAACTTACGACAACATACAAACAAGGCACTAAAAACCAGAGCACTATCAGGTCAACGCTACAGTCTAGGCATGACTGCCTGCGTGTGAAACCTTAGAGTCTGTCTGCATGTGATGCTTTTGGCGACCCTCCTGAACTTAAAGACCATATGTGTGTGCGCGCGTGTGTCTCTTTCTGTGTGGAGGATTATTGCCCCCTAAGCCTGTGGAGGGCCCACAGTGTGACAGCAGGGCTGAACACTCAACAGATCCGTGGGGTTGGGGATGTGCAGCCTGAGCCCCGATGCCTCTTGTCAGTGGGGATGCTCATTTTAATAGATGGAGCAGCTGAGCGCCATGATTGGCCACATTTGGCTTGTGGTGTTCATTACAGGGGCGTGTGATATTTTCACTGGTGGAGAACAGTGTGAGATCCACATCGTGTTACACACAGTCTCCTGTTATTAAGAAAGATGGTTTTTCTTTAATGGTGTCTGATGTGATGTGTCCGCACATGTCGATGCAGCGTGAACATCAGTGGATGTGACCAACTGATCTCAGCTGCTTTAATGGTTTACATGGGCTCTATTAGCTCACTTTTGGAAAGAAAAGCTGGTCTTTATTGCCAAAGACATTCTCTCTGGCCTGCAGCGATAGGATGTGTGTGTTTATTTTATTAAAGCTGGCATTAATGACATTCCACTTATTAAAAAATTGCAACTCAGGTGGAATCTTACCATTGTTACAAGAGTGAGAGCATCTGCTCACACACATTTTCTTCTATAGCTGCTTTTTATCAAGAGTTATGGTGGAGGTTGAGTTTTTAAGATCTGCACATCTGGGGAGTTGTCTTCCCTGCCTCTTCTGTCATTTCTTTTCTTTCTCTTTCTCTTTGTCTGAGGTGCGAATAGCTCCGCAACAACAAGAACAGGTGAAAGTTTTCACAAGTGGAATTTCTGGCCTGCCGTCAACACATTTTGTTTTCCAGGCTAAAGTTTTTTTTGTGCCAAGATAGTTCGCTGGCTCTGACCGGCTAGTCAGCAAAGTTTGTGCTGGTATTTGTTCATTTCATTGGATCCAACAAAGCTACTTGTACTGTTCATACAAGCTGTAGCTCTTTGCTTATGTTCCACCTCCACTTTACTGCATTTCTAGTATGACTCAGTAGAATTTTAATCAGAGGTTCAAGATGAACTTTGTAAAAAAAAAGTTGCTCGTATTGAGGACTATCCTGCATCGGCTTCACTTGGCATTTAAATGCAATTACTCCATTAGATCATTATTGTATCAGATGTTGCGTTCTGTTTTTTTGTTGATTTTGTTCAACGACTGTGTAATCAAGCAGTTTTGGCATTGAAATACAATTCCTCCACAACTATTCTGTCTCTCTGTTTTTTAAATATGCTCTTTTGTTTTCGTTGAAACAAAAGGCCATTTAGTTTATTGCGGCTTTGAAGCAAATGAATGCCTGTGGACTTTTTGCAAGTCTCAGCAATTAGATTGCTCAATAAGCTACAGAGTTGTTAACATTTCTCCATAAAATGTGTTTATTTTTAAATTGGGGTTCTCAGCTGATAAATTTGGATTGGATTTGGAGCATTTTTCCAGGCGTTTTGTGCTTGAAACAGGACACTGAGTTGGGTGCTATCAGAGCTGTGCATGTGTTTGAGCCAATTACTAGCTATTTGACTTCTGTCAAAAGTTTTTCTTTTATGTACACGTATCTGAGCCATGCAGTGGCTACATGTGTGCCTCTGTGTCCTTGTGAGAGAGAGTGTACATATAGCTGCCGTGTGTGATGTGTGTGTGTGTGTGTGTGTGTGTGTGAGAGTCTGATTTTTGTCCCTGAGCCTTTGAGGGGGCCGACAGAGGCACCTCTCTCAACACGACGCTGTAAGAAGAAACCCTTCTCTCCCTTTAGCACCAACTCTTCCCTCCTGAAACTTGAATCTCTCACCACTGGGATCACAGGCCAAGGTATTTCTGCCTGTACGTGTGTGAGAGACAAGCTGCCACACAGCATGAGCGGCATCTCTGCCATTAAAGCTATGCCCTCCGTATCAGGGTGCTCACCTTTCAGCGTGCAAGAAGGCAGGGGCCCAACAGGGGGCAGCACATCTGCAGCAGCACTGGAAATGATAACGTTGAATTCATCATTGACACTTCTGTCCAAATAACTTCCTTAAATTTTCCTGAAGGCAAGGCCCTCTAGTTTAATCCCCTCTGGAGTATCAGAGAGACTGTCTATAAATAAAATTTCACCCCAGGCTTTCACTCAAAGGACAATTATCTCTGATATCGTCTGAGTGGAAACTAATGCACTTTAATGTTCACAGATACGACACGATCAGCAGTTCTTGAGCTTAGGCAAACTATGTCACACAATCCATCTCTGCTTACAAGCTTCAGGTGTTTGCATTTAACACCCGCTTGTTCCCTCAACAGACACAGACGACATATGCTTTCACACACAAACATACACACGCATACATTCATTACTTACACATGAACACAACACCTTTGGCTTGGCTAATAAGAACCATGTGAAGGCTGTATGTGTCCTGCGTAGGGGTATTGTCATCTCTGCAATTTGCATTTAAAGGCGGTTTAACACGTCTGATGCCGGTTGTGGAGGCGGGGGCAGTCCATCCAGACTTGGACACAAGCCCAAAATCAAATGCCAGCCTCAGACGCCCGTTAAGATCATTAAATCACTGCATGGCAGTTTTTTATTTTTCAATGAGTCTCAAAGTTTGCTTTGCTTTTTCTTCAATCATGGAACCTGTTTAAAGTGCCATTTTCTTTACACCTCCCTGCTCTGTGGTACATCCCTTTTCTTGCTCTGTGATGGTCTTCTGCTGCCTGAGGTTATGTAACTCAGTCAATTACCTTCTTAATAGTGCAGAGTAAAGACCCAGGCTGTCTTGCTTTATGTTTTTTTACTTGATTCCTCTTTTTTTGTGCCATATAAACAAAAGTACAATTACAGTTTGATAGAATATGTAGTGGCGTTGTAGCATTTTCTGTACATTTTATTGCTTCATGAGGCAGTTTAAAGTTAAGTCTTGTATTGGGAGAGACGTAAAATACTTCAAATACTGCACACAGACACAAAATACTTCAAAAATTAAATTTCCTGCTGGAAACTGAGGAATGCATACAGCTCTGGGTCATAATCTAATGTTGGTTCTAAAACGATTAGTCAAAAAAAAGTGGATTAGTTTGGATTAATTGGGATTAGACAGTTCATTTTAGAAAATGAATCTGCAACTATTTTAATAACCAATATGAGTCACTTTTAATTAAAAATGCCAGATATCCCCTTGCCATGGCTTCTCTTTTGTGAGATTTTCTGCTTTCCTTTGTCTTTCCTGATTGTAAACTGAATGTCTTTGGACTTAAGAATGTAAGATCACTTTGAGCATAACCCACAGTGACATTTTTGGATATTTTAAAACAGTTGATTAAGTTTACTCTTGTTTTTTTTATATATTTGGTTGATTGTTAAGTATATATTATTTGTTGTTAATCATTTTGAGTTTAAAGCACATTTGTGTGCCCTCCAGTGTGAGTCTTTTTATCTTCTGTCATTGTTAGATTGAGCTCCCTCAGTCATGATGGTCTTGGTGTTCGTGTATCTGAGGGTAAGAGGTCAGACCTCTGGCTGTGCGGTCAGATCCATTTCCATCAGATAAGAGCTCATTAACACATCGAACAGGAACACAGACGGGGGGGGGGGGGGGGGGGGGGGGGGGGGGGGGGGGGGGGGGGGGGGGGGGGGGGGGGGGGGGGGGGGGGG
>JAPZDY010000026.1:10760467-10773220 GCA_029783645.1 Ctenochaetus hawaiiensis | reverse complement strand
GATCAGATACAGGTCGCATAGGGGCGAAAAAATCGGATTTGGGTCACTTTAGCCTGCAGTGTGAACGTAGCCTTAGTGATCAAGCAAACTAAATTGTTTTCCTATATAGATTAATTTTAAAAGCACTTTTCAGTCTGGCTTTTACTCTCATTACCTACATTTTGTGTTGTTCCTGCTTTGCATCTTGTTCTCTTTCATTTTGTATTGCATTTGCCTTCGTTTTTGTTTTTTTGTTTTTTGTTTTTTTTGTTTGGCCTTTTGTAATCTTTTTTGACCTTCCTTCTCCCCTCCCTACTTTTTTTTATTCGTCCTTATTCTGTCTCCATCTCTTTTCTCCTTTTCTGCTGTATTTTCTGCTATATTTCTGTCTTTCTCTTTTGTGGCATCAGTAGCCTCCTATTTAAATGTAAATCGATGACTGGAATTTGCCAATGGACCGCAGCCTGGTTTTTAGGACTGTCATTGCTTCAAAATCTGGGTCAAGAGAAAAAGAAATTTGTGGGCACATTTTGGTTTTGCAGTGTTTTCATTCCACTGTTTATCTCAACTCAAATTCAACTCATGAAACCAAAAAAAATACCTGGTATCAGACATTGCCTGCAACTTTTTCCAAAAGAAAGCCAAGAAAGGAACATGTCTTCGTGACTCAATTCATATCAAGTCGTACCATGCAGTGGAAATACAGCATAAGTGTATCCCTGGTTGGAGTTAATTTGTGAAATTTACAGATTTTATGGACCATGGCCAGTGCATCACTGTAAAAACACGAGCAGATATACCCTGAAATCAGATCTGCCTCTCTGTGTGATAATCCTGTGCAGCTCTTGAGCGCACGCCAATGAAACAGTCCGAGCGGCTCTAAGGAGTTCAGTGCTGTACAGCTGACTGCTGCGCTGAGGTCTGTTTGCTGACCTGGCTGATGAGATTCAGTCAGGATGCCTGTTAATAAAACTATACCACCGGCTCCGACTGTGAACCCCAGCAACAGTCTGGGATCAAATCCAAACGTTCCATTGTTTTCGTCTTTTGGTTCGGCGACTTTCTCATCAAGTCGAGTGTGTTTGCATAAGTGTTTAGCTCCATGCATGCCAGTGTGTGTGTTTGCACAATATGGGAGTGTGTGAATCTTTTTTGTGGGACTCTGTCTCGGTCACAAGCTGACATGGGATGTAAATTTATGAATACTTTGGGTTGAATAGCTGGCAGTTCGCTCAGAGGAGAGACTTTTTGTTTTAGTTGGACTGTCACACTGACCCTCGTTCCACTCCCACAGCCTCGTCCCTTGCTTTTACCCATGCTGCACATGTGACACACAGTTTGTTGGTTGCTGTTATCAATACTAGTGTAAGATAACACTTAGAGTTGGGAGGATGCTTGACTCTAGGAGTCATGTTTGCTATTTCTTAGGCTTTTTTTTTGTCATACATCACGTTGTGACCTTCTGAAGAAATTTCTTTAGAAACATCCCATTTCTTAAAGGATATTAAAACAATTTCTTTGGAATCTAGATCCAAATCTTGACTGCGTGCCTCCCAGTCTCTCCTGGTACAGAAAGCTCTAATAGGAGGCTGAGGAGGTTACTAACAAGCCTGGTGCCTTTAGATGATGAATTCATTACAAGAAGACAAAGCCTGAGGGTCCCACGGGTGTTTGAAGACTCTCAGGGGGTCAAGCTGCACTTTCAGGAAACATCCACTTGTTTAAAAACCAGGGTCTTACAGTCTTCCTGCCCCCTGCTGTCTTATTCCTGTCCAGTTGTTCTGAACTCATCAGTTCTACAAACACGACACACACACACACACACACACACAGTGTTAACTCACGCTGTCTAGCTGAATGGATATGAATCTGTGCTTATTCTTATCTGGTTGCTCATTTCCTGCTTCTCACACCTCACCGCCCTGTCCTTCAACACACACCCACACTCACGGTAAGCTCAGGGGTCACAGGGAGGGAGATTAAGGAGCTAGTCGTGGAGGTTAAAGGTTGTAAGGTTCCTACCTCCCAACGATTCTGTGTCAGCCTGGTGTGCAACTGTGTGCACCCTTGCGTATGAGCATGTGTGCTGAAGGTGGACAAAGCAGGGCTTGTATGCACAAGCGTACAGCTGCGAGGGCCACATTGTGTTGATGAGGTCTTAATCAGAGCGCTTACAGCTGGGGTTAGGAGGTCGGCGGGTGGCGCTAGGTTTTGATTGGGCCCCTGGGAACCTGACGGAGCCCGAGGGCCTGAAGGCAGGGTGGCAGCGGAGGGCCACAGCACCGTGACACGGCTGATTTCTCTCGGTCAGTGCACTCAGCGTGCTCTCTGCACAATGACAGTCACACAGATACAAACACACACGTTGGATTGTCCACCACATACAGACAGCAGTCAGAAATTTGTTGTTGTACTGCAGGAAGAGCCCACTGTGCCGCTAAACCAGCCATCACCTCCCCTTAAAAACCTTTAGAGAACCAGACTGGCTCCTTTCCTGCTGCTTCCCTCAAACTGCAGTGTAAAGTCACTTGAAGCAGAATGAAGATGATCAATCAGCCTAATAAGTCATTATGAAAGAAGGATTAAAGACAGAAATGCTTTACTGGACTTTAATAAAGAGTCCCTCGACTGACTGTGCACTGCTTCATCTCATGCCAAGCATCTGGAGGCAGGGATGACTCACATGGTTGTGGAGGAGTGTACGGAGACAAGTGTGAGATCTGTGTGTGAGTTCTGTGTATTCGTCGCACTCTAAAACAGTTTTTAAAATGACCTTGAAATTTCTGAAATTGCCAGAACTTAAAAATCAATCACAAAAGCTGCTACTGCAAATTTGGAGCGCAGCATTCCCGTCCACATTTATTTACTTTAGCATTCAAGTGCAAGAACTTTCCCCCGCGGGCCGTTAAAGGTGATTTGTGACTGCAGCTTTTTTTCCAGTGGGCTCTGCAAAAGAAAAATGAGGTGGTTCTTGACCAGACTACTGCATGTATGCTGCCTGAAACAGCAGAAAAAGTTGGCAACACAACAGCAGAAGTAGGAGAAAACACTGACCACACACAAACTACTTAATCAACAGAATATAAATTAAAAAAACAGCAGACAAAACAGCATCTCTGAGCTAAGATGGAGAGTTTGGGGTCTGAGAGGAGAAACAAAATTTTCTGTGAGGCCAACGGCATTTTTCGAATCAGTCATATTATGCAATTTGAATATTTATTTTCCTCTTTACAATGCAAATATACAAATTAAAAGTTCAATCACTTGCATCTAAAAAGGGCCAAATGGCTCGAGAAGGCGGATTTGTTTGCCATCTTTCACCAAGAGGAACAGTTTTGTAAACTGTGGTTATATTCAGACTTCCAGTGACCATCTTCAAATACCTTTGCAATGCTCTGATGGTTATGTCCCGCCTCAAAGCAGACATCCCCCTCTTCCTGCGGAGCCATTAAAGGTTAGCAAAGATAACTATAAAGAGGAATATGGAAGACGTAAAGGTGAAACAGAGGTCGCTGCAGTGGTTCTTCTGCAGCAACTGGTTTTCCTCCATCCAGCTGATTTTCCTGGGAAGGACAGCTGCAGCCAAAGCCAATCAGTCCCCTTGAAACCCAATGAGTGTAACACAAACTTATGTTCTGCATAGATATATGCCCATGTACCTTTCACACACTGACAAACCCAAATCCTATCATATATCTCACGTATATCCTTTAATATACAGTTAAAGATACACAGCATTTTCTCAGTGATGCAGAACATCTGTCTTATCTCACGAGGCAGATGTTTCACAGCGCTCTGACCTTTTTCTCAGGATCACTTAAAATTATTGGCCCTCTTATTTTTTTATGTATGTATCTTGCGACATGTTTGAGTGTTTATTTTCTAACAAAACGTTTGCATTCCCTCATTAATTCAAACTCAGTCTGAAGTGTTTCTTAGTGGCTCACTGAAGATAAATAGGTGGGCAGCTTGTCGTCTCTCATGGCGCTGGACTGCCAAGAGAGATGCATCCCGTGGTTAGCCACTGGACTCTGGCACAAACATCTTCTTTCACTTTAATAGACTCATCTGTCGGAACAATGGAGACTGTACACACTCTGTACTCCCTTTATATTTTCCCATGACTCAACAGTTAAAATTCCATCAATGTGTCTGCTCTTGCATTCTTTACTTCTCTTCCTCTCGTACACTGGGTTTCTGCTGCTTTGTCAGATGATGCAGTGCCTCGTTTCCCTGCCACAGGAATGCACACCAACATTCAAGCATTACCTGTCCACATAGAAAGAAAAGCAGCAGTTCAGGTGCTGGTTTTCTTTTCCTTCTGCACATGAGAAGTTTGGCCCAAACAGATGCATGAAGGACATTGTTTCTTAGTCTCTATTGTGTCTTTGACCTTTTTTTCCCTCTTGTGATATTTATTTATTTTGCTGTGAAAGACAACTCAAGAGGTTGGTTACTTTTAAGGGTATCAGTCATCATCCACTTGGACACAAGAATGCGTTTGGCATGTCATCCAGTGGTACACACTCTCTCTCTCTCCGTCTCTCTTTGTCTCTTTTTCAAGATGGCACACGTGAGATTTTAAAGCACTGCAATCGAAACCACATTCGTTCATTGTGTACTTGCAAAATCATTCTCTGGAGAATAGATTCAAGTAATTAGATGCCATGAGACTTGCCACATTGCAGCCATTGCAACACATCCCTCGTGAGCCCTGTTTTCTTTTTCAATACAGCAAAATGTAGTGACTGATATCTGGCATGGTATGTGATAGGCTTATGGAAAATCACAGATAGAGTTAGAATACTTGCCAGTCAAAACAGCTGTCAGATCACTCATTGAAGTAAAACCAGGAAATCTGCATCTAACACCGTAGCATTTTTGGCACAGTGCATGTATTACAATATGGCTTATGCACACAGCAGCGTGTGGAAACCTGCTGTGCATCTATGTTAAAGCTGCAGTTTGTGGCACTCGGTGCTTCCAGTCTGCTGGTTTGGACCGCGGGGTGTATCTATAGGGAGATTAGCAGCCTTCCGCTTGCTCAATGGGCTCCGTTAGTTTTGGGACTTAGCTTTGTCACGGCAGGCGGGGGAACTGCTTTCCAAACAGCTCTTTCACTCAGTCCACTAACTGGGTGACCCACAAACTGGACTGGGTGGTTGGGAAGAGAGAGAGAGAGCCGTGGAAAGAGCGCATGTGGGAAAAATGGGAAATGTAATGACACAACCCTCCTCATGAGTCATTATTAAATAAATGCCCTCGACCAGCAGAGGATGATTAAAGCTTTAGGGGCAGATCATTATATTAATCTCTGATTAACTGATAATTGATAAACGCTATAAACGCTGCAAAGTGCCGATAAAAGCCCCAGAGCAAGAGCACATGTAACCTCTTCTTAGCTCTGAGATGAAAGACAGACTCCACTTCAGTGTTTTGTTTCTGTATCAGTTTTGTTGTTTCAGGAGGCGTTAAAGCCAATGAAAGATCTCGATCCAGTCGGCTCCATAAAGCGGGTGGGGGTGACTGGGCAGGGGGACTTCCCTGCCAGGGGCTGCCAGATGTGTGACCTGGCCCATCACTCCGCGATAAGAGCGACAGCTGACTCTCAGCTAGAAGCATATGGGAACTCACACTGATGCATCCAGTCTGCACAGGAAGAAAGAAAAGAAAAAAGATAAGTGGGGGAGGAAGACAATGGTGGCGATATGAGGAAGGGGAGATGGGTAAAAAAAAAATGACAGGGAGGCAATTCAGTAACAAAAGCATGGGAAAATTAGAGCTCAAGAGAAAGAGGGAAACTTCTGTTTTTCATCTGTAGCTCACATCTGTAGTCCTGTTTCACTAAATGTACCAGCGGAGTGGCTCCTCCAGGCATCCATAACCACCCGCTCACTCAGCACAAGAGTTTCATCCCTCTTTCCACCACTTACAGGCTGTGTAATAAAACCAGTGTGTTTCACAGAGTTTAACTCCACTCAGTCTCTGTTCTCATCCACCCCCCCACACACACATCCCACTCTTGTCTAATTATCCTGCCAACACGGAGTCGGGCTGTGCAGGTTCACCAATTTGTCCAAAGCTTTCAGTGGACAGGAAAGGGTGATAGCGATTTATTAGCCATGTTTGTATTTTAATAGACTGCAGACGCTGCATGACACGGATGTCCGCTCCCATTGGCGGAGAGCTTTTTTTTTTTTCCTGCGGCTCTGATTGGTTCGAGCTAATGGCACGGTATCTCTGTGATCTGCTCACCATCAGACCCCCCCTGTTGTGCAGAGAGCCTGCAGAATAAAAAACGGGCCACATGTTGATCCGTGTTGTTTTAGCCCTCAGGGGAGAGGGAAGGGAGGTGATAAGGATCTCTGCAGGGTTTAGGCCAATCCCTATTGTTTAACAGGCCAGTGTGTGTGTGTGTGCGTTTTTATGTATGCGTGTTTGTTTGAGATGGCACAATGGAGAGTGAACAAAATCCATCACTTCATTACTTCACTCCATTAAAAGTCTGCGCAGCTCCAGTAATGATATTTAACGTCAGGATATTTTTTTGAACAAGCAAAGAAGGCTGTGCAATGATTGAAAGAGAAAAAAACTAAAGACAGGACAAGAGAGCAGAACAAAGGCAGCAGCGGGAGGATATTGTATTAATAAAGAAGCTACAGAATGATTTACACTCAAGAAAACAAGCATTTAACTCAAACTCTTAAATCACCATCAGTGTATAAGTAGATTCAAGTTATGCTGCTGTGAATATACATAAAACACACATCTCCAGAGGATCAGGTATGACAGGGAAAGAGCCCAGAGGAATGTTTTCATTTACTTTATGGGATTTAATAATCATTATAAGTCACTGTGGCCGGAGAGTGCAGGTCTGCTGTCGCCGCAGGATCACCTCAACCACGGGGCTCTTCTACAGAATATCGCTTTTCATCTGTTCTTCCATGAAAGTCATCCATTATCCCCCAGAAATTATGTCCATGTCCAACAAAATGATTTATCCAACTACACCAAAAGGAATAATTTATAAATCACATCAGAACATGTCCGAGCCCCAAAAACAGGAGAACAGACATCTTTAGTTACAGTCCTGATAGAGATGAACGGTGTGAGCGTGTATGTGTGTGTGTGTGTGTGTGCATATGCATGTGTGTGTGTGTGTGTACTCCAGAGCCTCTCCATAAAGTAGCTGTAATGGGAACAGCATGGTTTAGAGGGAGAGCAGAAGACAAATATGGAGAGGACACAAAAGCCAAAATAGTGAGCTGACCTGCTGTTATCGGTTGGTCTTTAACTGAACGTGTCCTAACCAGACTAAACAATCAGTCAACTCATCAACTCATAGAATTGATTGATCAAGTTAATGACAGATTTAACAAATCATACAAGCCATTTCTCAAGTAAAAATACCAAACAGTTTTGAAGGCGCTGCCTCTGAAATTTGAGCACTGTTTTTCTGTTTCATATCACTTTATCATCAATTATTGATAAGTTATGATGTGTTAAGCAGTTTTAAAGTGATAATGTTGATGCTTCTATGAGTTTAATAAGCTTTATTTGATCTTTGACTTGATCTTAAATGCTATATCTTTCCCTTTTCCTTGTGTTAATCACCATCTGTCTGGTCATTCCCATGTCAGAGCTCTGTAAATGTTCACATAAAAGAAATATTTATTTGACCTGTTTTGTGATTCCAACTTGCTTTCTCTCTTTGGAGACATTAGGTTGTAATATTTCAGCGGCCTTGGTCTTCATATGTGTGTATGTGTGTGAATGATTGAGGCTCCAGACTGCAGGAAAAGCTCAGAGGAAATACGGCTCAATAAAGTATGCAACCACGTCAAATCTAGGTCTTGCGTACGAGTTATGTAAAGAGGTGCAGAAAGATAACAAGATTTAGGACAATAACTGGATGCTGGGTTAGGCCCAAAAGCACCAGATGAGGAAGTTCAAGGTCAAATAAGTTGTTTATCAATGTCAAAAAGTTTCAAAGAATAGTTGGAGCATTCTGTCATTCGCTGTCAGAGGGTTGATGGCATCCAGGATCTGCTTTTTCTTGCCACTGCCTCTTTCACTTGTCTCCAGCATGTGCCCTCCACTCAGCTGCATGCAAGGCTGTTGCAATGTGCTTATGTCTATTGCTTTGCCTTGATTTTAGCCTGCTGCACAGGTATTGTATTAAAATGACACCTCTGCTCCTGGATGCTCCTGTCAGCTTGTTTTAGGTTGTTCAGTGTCCTGCTGGAATATCTTCCATCATCCTGATAACCGTTGCTTTTTCTGTGCCAGAGTGGATGCATCAGGCTTTGGGCCTCTATGTGACTTTTTTGAAATGAAGATGGAAAAGCAGATCTCCACTGATGGTTGATCCTCTGAGCTGGAAAAAACTGCAGAGATTCAGACTTTGATGCGCTGCGCTGTGGTGATCTAACGTCACTGACTGTCAGAGGCTTTCATCCTGCTGCTGTTCATTCAAAATCAAGACAGACAGGGACATTAAAAGTAAGATAAGGAAAAAGGATGAAGGTGGACAGTTCATATGCTGAGCCAAAGTGAAAGTGAGGGATAAAAGAGAGCTGCTTTAAAGGAGAAGAAAGGATGCAGAGATGATGGAGAGGAGTAGAAGAGAGAAATTGCAGGAAAAGCAGCATGAGAGGAGTTGGGGCCAATCTTTTTAGGCTGTTTAGAAATGTAAAGTGATGTTTATAGCTTTGTAGCCATTATTCACAGGTGGAGATATTGAGGTCACTATGTTGTCTCTTTTACCCCATCTGACAGGAAATTCCACTCTGACTGACCCTGTAACTGTTGGAAAAAGCCTCTTTACCAAAGAATAATGTATTTTTACTTCTGTTGCTTGTAAATCAGTCAAGGGCTGGAGTTTGGAGAAACAAATGGTTGTGTAAAATAATCGGGAGTATTGTTTGGAAGGTGATGCAAGTTTCACTAACACAACAGACAAGGATTTGGACACAGTTTTCTCATGTCAGTGTCGGACCTTCCATCAGTGGATGAAAGATTCATACACAGTATAATGCAGCTTCTCACCTGCCTGGCTGCCAAAAGGCTCCCCCTTGTGTTCAGAGTCATTAAAAATGAGAGCTCCAAGACACCTCCATGATATTACCTGCCTACAGTTTACTGCACATGTATTTGAACACGTCTATGCCTTCAACAGTTGTGTCTTATAAGCATTAAAAGCATTTCTGTGCATCCCTTCCAACTTTCCCGCACGCTCTGTTGCCACACATGCAAGAGACAAACAGTGTAAGTGTTTCTTCAGAATGGACGATTGAATCAGGGCAAGAAAATTGGCATTTTGCACATGCAATAAAGATGTGTGACACATTAAAGTTGATGTTTGAGATCAGACTCACAAAGGCTCAAGTTCTGATGCTGGAAGTATGTGGAGGTGATGCCCTTTGTGGTCTTCAGCAACCTGAGCTCTTGCTGCAGAATTTTTTTTGGGTGTAAAACTAACAAACATTTTTATCAAGACCTCAGACTTCAGCAGATTCACCCTGTTAAAGTTTGTCTGATTTCCTTTAAATAACATCTGTGATAGTTTGCATCATATTTGTTGCAACTTCTTTTTCCTTGTGTTGTTTATTTTTTCTGATATTTTATTGTTCTGGAGTGTGTCTTTGTCCTCTTGTGAAACCAGTAAATTTAAAAATTGATGGTTACAATTATAATGAAGATTTTTATTTGTGGGGAGAAAGCTGCCTTTGATGTGTGCTGCTCTGTGTGTTTGTTCCCTTCACTTCTATTTTAATAAGGACCAGTTTGAGCCTGAGACTTTTCCACAGTGAGGACTTGCCCTCAAAGTGTTGTGCAGGCTTGGTTTTAGGGTTGAGGCATTGGTTGTGGTTAGGTTAAGGGTTGGGGTGAGGCATGCGGCTGTGATGGTGCGGATCGGGTTTAGCGGCTGGAGAATGTATAATGTGATGGAGGATCCTTAAAGTGTAGAAGTACAAATGTGTGTGTGATTTGTGGTTTGCAGGAGGTTTATTTTGATTGGAGAGCTGAGACACTGGTAGACAGCTGAGTATGTCACTGAGATCTGACACACACATCCACACACTCTGGCCTCATGCATCACATGCAGACATACATTTATGCACGCTCACAGACATTCATTTAATTGTTATTCTATACCATTAACCGTTCTCTCTTTTGTTCTCTCCCTCCTTTATGTCCTCACCATGACGTCTCCCCCTGGGGTCCACCTTCCTCCTTTCTTCATATCAGGTATGTGATTCAAGTTCTACACTTCTCTCCCTCCGTCTCTCCCCATCTTTCTTTTTTTTATCCCCCTGCCACATATTCTCAGTGTTATAATCACTGCCTCTCTGCATTTCACTCAAATGTTAAACTGCTGCACTCAACACATGAGAATGAATGACCTCCATGTGTCCAGCCAGCGGTGGTACACATTCTGGCCCGAAGCAATGGTGCATATATTCCACGCACATTGACAATCTGCCAGTAAATATCATTAATCAAACTCTTGTTTTTGCTCTTCTGTGTCAGCCATGTGGAAGCGATTTCTGTGGCCAAAACACTTTGGGGTCCTGCAACATATTCCACTCGTTCAGCACTTTTCTGTATGTTTTTTATTTTCTGTTCTGGAGTTGCTCACACAGTGACTCGGCAGTTATTCACCCCATCTAAAAATACATCCGCCTCCTTTTTCAACCCCTCCTCCCTCTGGAGGAGACAGAAGTCAGAAAAAAAAAACAAGCCGAGCTGTTTTTCCACCTTTTTTTTCTGCTGTTTGATTAAAAAGTGTGAGGAGAGAACGACTTTCAAGGCCGACTTACGTGTATGTTTAGTGTAGGCGTCGCTCTGTGAAGCACATGTGTCTATGCATGTTTGGGAATCTGAGTTCGTACTAACTCATCCTGAAGCACTTCCTGTCTATTGCCCGGTGATTCAGACAGCTGTATACATCCTGAGAGGGAGATATGAGTGACATGGGACCCCTTTTTCCCTGCAGCCACCTCTTAGACTTGCTAGGCGGAGAAGGCTCCTGTGGTTGGATCTGGTGTCATCAAGAGTTCAGGGTGTCTGCTGGTGGGGTTCAGGGGAAAGGCGGAGGGGGGGCAAGGGCGCATCCTGTCTGTCCTGTAATGACTCATCCATGACAGAGCTTTACCACATCTCCTATTTACAGAAACACACACTGCAACAATGACAGTGTGCAGAGATAGCTGTGTATGTCGCGTCATCGCTGGTACTTTCAATCTTTTAATCATGAGCATCTGTATGTTAATTGAGTCTGATTGTCCGGGTGTAAAACAGAGATAAAGGCGTCTCTGTGATTCACAATATGTGTCTGGCTTGTCTAAATTGTGGAGTGCAAATGCCTGATCTGTTCCAGTTTCATTTCGACATCATACAAACAGTCAGATATACAGAGTTGTACAAGTATGGTTAAGTATTTTTTTACCTAAAATAATGCATTTTAAAGTAATATTTCAAAGTATGGTAGCCTATTTAAGCGCAGTAATCTATTTAGTACTTAGTATTCTATACTGTATATCAAATTTTTGCTGAATAGCAGAAATTTTGGCTAAAAATGAGGATTTTGGGATGATGGGAAGTGCTGAAACATACATTAATGCAGCAGTAGCACAAATAAAAGTCTGACTCAGTGGTATCAGTTACACAGAAATACCTACCTGAAGTCTTTAACATCTTCTTAACATAATGAGGCTCAGGTCACAGCAGACTTAGTAAGTTTTAAACTTGTGTTCTTTGCTGGTGTAAAGTCAGTGTGGCACTCAGTCCGATGACAGTGTCTCTCAGTGAGCCTCGTTTCCCGGCACTTCAAAAGGACGATGCATACAGTACAACAACAAACTCAGAGCACGACACTTCGGCCGCTATTGGATACTGACTGTAGAATCAAAACAAACTTGGAAAAGCAAATAGGACCCCCTCCCCCAGCCCAACGGATGCGTGCTGGGGGGGCACAGCTTGGCCTGCTGGGGGGGCTCTTTAATGTGCCGGGATAGCGTCACGCTGGAATGCTCTGCACAAACAAGCCTCGGCTTACATGTGTCAACGGCCATACGTGTGTGTGTGTGAGTGTGTGTGTGTGTGTGTGTGGCAAAGGGTAGGAATAGAAAAGTGAGGGTCTTGGTGTGTGTTTGTCAGTTAGTTTTTCTGCCAAACCGAGTTCAGGTTTCATATGAACGCAGCATCGCCCACAAACCCACACTGCGGTTGTCAGTGAAAACTCGCCAGCAGCAGCTCCAAACAATGAGGACTTGAGTTTTTCCAGGTTTACTGAAATCACAGTCTCGGCCAGAAATCTTTATCTCCGCGCAGAATTCTCTTGAATGACATAAGTGTTGTTGAATGCAAATAACAACTGCGCAATCCCTTTACTTTCAGCTTTGTTTACCCCTCATCACTTTTGGACAATATGTTGCATAGGTGATTTAATTTTCTAGAGGCTAAGAAAAAGCAAGGGAACTTCAGTTTGCACATTTAATCCACCATGGATATTCAGTCGGCTTAACATGGTAATACAAATACAGCAAGGGTGAAAGATTTACATTTTAAATATTTCAAAGCACAGACAAACAATAGAAGAGATACACATATTTAGAGTAAAATATTTGGATTAAAGAAAACAATAACTACTACAATATTCAGTGTGCAATAACATTAAAAAACGCTCCGATTAGAACTAAGTAAAAGCTGAGTTGAGAAAAAACATATTAAGCCATTATTATTAAAACAGGCTGTGCAAAAAAAAAAGGC
>JAPZDY010000026.1:10706723-10752203 GCA_029783645.1 Ctenochaetus hawaiiensis | reverse complement strand
GACTTTTTTATCTTTAACCAGTTCATAAAGAGTTCTCTATTGAGACGCAGTAAAGGTCAAAAGTGGAGCCTCTGTGAGCCGAAGAGACAGAAATAGAAATGTAGAGTCATAACTTTAATTTTCATAAACTTGTCACTTTTAACTGAACATATTTCAAGTTAAAGGCCGAGACCTGCTGACATCTGCAGCACCCCAGTGGACAAAATGATAAATAAATGCATCAACAGACATTAACCTCATGCTTTCATCTGTTATCTTTGCTCTCTTGCATGAACAAAATACGATTCTCTCTTCTCTTCAGTCATATCCCTGTGTTTTCTTTCTTCGTCTGTCTGTCTTGTTCTCCCATGAGAGCCTGTTTTCACCACTTGCAATGAAAGGTTTCTGCTGCCGGCTGTAGTTTGATTATGTGCTTGACAGCTGGCCAGCTGTTTATTTTTGTATTTATCTCCGGCGCCCTGAACTGACCCACACTCAGCCGCTCGCGACATCGGCAGGTCAGTGAGAACAGAGGGAGATGGATGGGCAGATTGTGTGGACTGTGTTTCGTGTTTCACATCAAAGATTTGTTTCTTACGAGTTGTTGGATTTGACGCATCTGGACTTCTTGGACTCATCAGGCAGGCTCACATATACAATGTAGATACACACAGTGATAAACACCTCCACATTTTGTTTACATGAGGAAACACCTTAGTTCTGTATCCAGAAATGTCTTTTTTTGTATTTTAGCTTTTATTGCTGTGTTACAAGCTGGAGCTGGTTTATTATCTGTCTGCACCGCAGGTGTGTTTCTGCCGCTCAGCTGACCAAAGGACACACAAGCTGGTCCTTAACTCCCATCAAACTGTGTTAGGAGCTTCAGTTAGCTACACAAGATCTGTCCTGCAGGTGGGAACTCCATGTTTGAAAGTGCAGTTCTGCTTTCTTCTCCCTCCTTTTAAACACTCATGAGTGAGGCCCAGAAGACTAGCGGCTCTCCGAAGCTAAATGCTCACATCAGCATACTGTGACACAGAGATCAAACAATACAGCCGCATGAAGCGCTTCTTTGAAACTGCCTTTGATTTTCACATTTAAACAGACAACATCATCATAATGTGTCCCCCAATGTGTGATTTTATAGCATTAAGGCATTGCAGAACAAGAAAGGGAATGGTTGGTGTTAAGTTACCCATCAGAAGGTGCTTTAAAAACAATGGCACAACATGGCATTAACAGTCATTTACAGTATCTGTTATTCTGTGGTCTCATTCTCTGCTCAATGGGTGAGGTCTCCCTAATTTACAGACATTTTTGGATGATTGTTTCTGTTCTCTAGCTAGCAGCTAAAATCCTAAAAATTCCACCTCTGAGTGACAATAGAGAAAAAGTCAGAGAATCACTGAAGGCATTAGAATTCACTGTCATTCATCTGGACTCATGAATTTCCGTGCCAAACTTGTTGCAAACCACCAAGTAGATGTTGATAGATTTCACTGAATGTGTTGAAAGTTTTACTCCCTCAGTATCATGCTGCCACCATGGCTGAGAAAGGTTTTTGCATAAAGGGAAATCCCGAACCATAAGAAAACTCACAAACAAACATCCCTCTGATTTCACCTCCTCAGGCTAACATTCCAATAAAAACCCTTGTGAAACTGAAATCACTCCTGCACCACTGCACATGTGTAGCAAAGCAGGCAGCTCCTTCCAGCCCAGTGTGGCATGTTTTGCGTCTGTCCGTCCTCAGGCGTTGGAACAGGTTTGTTCCACTGGCTGACACTGAAGAGAAGGGCAGGTGAGGTCACATGGCCCTCTGACCTCTCCACCCTTGCTGTGTTAACCTCTGGCACCGGCTGTATCTCCTTTAGCTGCTAACCGGATGCAGCGTTTGCCCCGAGAGGTGGCTGCTTTCTCTGTCCATCTGTGCCGACGCTTTGACCCTGACCGGACATTCCCAGACCATTCCCACACCTCTGACCTCTCCTGCTTTACCCCCATTACTCATCCTTCCTGCCTTCTTCGTTCACTGGACCCGTCTGTTGGCTACATTTGCTTAACTCGATTACATCGTCGCTGCAGGGGGGGAAGGAGAGCCACGAGGATGGACAATCAATGACAGACAGACTCAACAAAGAGAGGCTGGTGTCTTCTTGACGTTTGTTGTTAATACAATGTTCTGGGGGGCTGATGATGATGATGATGATGATGAGGATGATGGTTGTGTTGATGATGACGTGAACCTATATGTGGGAGCAGGAAGAACAGGGAGCCCTGTTAGTAAACGCTGTCCTGATTGGGAGAGCCGCAACTGGGCTGCAGTCAAATGTTCTGCTGACTGATGTGTCAAAACAAACCAGTGATCTCTCTGTTTCACACAACAGATTTCGATATGCATTTATTTATTCATTCACTGCATCGAGTGTGTTTGTGCACGCACATGTCATTGCGCCATGAAACCTGAACTGCACATCTGCAGTCTCTTTGGTCGGCACAATGGTTTCTGGTGTTGTTTAGCGTTAAGGACACAAAATGAGTGTTGTTCTCCTCTCTGTCGCTTTGTCTCAGGGGACATCTGAACAAGACAAAGTGTCCTCCGCAAGTACAGTCAGTTCACTCTGAGTAAAATGCATCTTTTTCATTATGAACTTTGATTCCAGCCCTTCAGCTGTTGCTTGTGCTGTTCTTTCATTCAATACAAGCCTCGACAGCAACCACAGGACAGTAAAGCTGGCCACACTATTCGACAGGGGAGCCATGAGGCCGTAAAACGCGTCTAGATCAAAGCCAGACTCTTCATTCCTGGAATAAAGCGAGAGGTTTTTATTACTCTACTGTTGTTTTCAGTGAAATATGAATGGTTGTGTTTATGCGGTGTTCAGATAGTTTATCTTTGTGCCTGAAGACCTTTTGTCAGGCCCATTGGCCTCAAATATTCAGAGGGATTTGTCAGTTTGCCATGTTTGCTTTGTGTCCAACTGTCTCCTTGTCGCTGTTTGACATTTATCTCTTAGCACATTATTTTGGCCGATTTTACAGTATTGAACCTGATGCTTAACTTAGACACAGAAACTGCCTGAGAAACTGACTTTAGCAGCTGCTGCTGATGTAGAACAGCAACTTTTGTCTGTTTATATCGGACTCTTAAACTTGTATTCTGTTACCTCTTCAAATTATTTGCCTTAGTATGTATTTAGAACCTGAAAGAAAGAGAACAAACCCACCAGCTTTTGTTCTCATTCTGGAGATGAAAGACTTCATCTGTTTGCTGTGTGGAGCAGATGTGTATCAGGCAAACTGCAAAGAAATGTTTCTTCAAAACCCCTACAGACACACAAACACAAATACAGGTGAGCACTGGAGGAAATTTGATTACTTTGAGTAAAAGTAACATTTTACAACCAAAAAGAATCCGTTACAAGCAAACCTACTGCTTGAAAGATCATCGGATTTTCCAAAGGTAATAAAAGAAACATGTAAACAGAATAAATTACTTATTATGCTGTTGGTTGTTTACATTTATAGCGTAAAGAGAGGACTCTGGGAAGTGATCAAATCTCATATTTTTAACATGTGGCAGCAAAGTAAATATAGGTGTCAAATAGATACAATGGAGTAAAAAAACGAAAGCATAAAAGCACAGCATAAAATGGAAATACTCAAATGAAAAACAGGCCCATCAAACATCTGCTTAAGTGTAATATTATAGTAAATGTACTTTCCATCTACTGATGAGGAATGTGTTATTACTTTATTGTCATTGTCAAGAGTACAAGTACTGATATAACAAAGTGCAGCAAACTATTAATAAAACACATGGTGACAAAACTTTGAGGGGAATTTTAGGAGGTGAACATTAAATTTAAAAAGTAACCTTTGAACTCACTTAGCTGTTTATCTGGTAGTGGTTTTGAAAAAATGCCTTTTGCAATTTCCTAAAACCCAGGGACACATCATCAAGTTACTTGTCTCAACAGTCAAAACCCCAAAGATATTCAATCTGTAATGATTTTAAACAGAGGAAAGCATCAGTTTTTCTCATTTGAGAAGCTGGAACCAGTGAATGTTTGACATTTGCACTAAATAAATGACTCACATGGTTGAGAAATTATTTAAATTGGTCAACCTCTTTAAGCACCAGCACAGTCGTATGAAAAAAAAAATCTCCCTTTACATGTGTGGAAAATTGTAGTCATATGATAAGTTATTTACAGAATGACAAATGAGAGCAGGTGAGGACCATCGGCAGTCATTTATACTGAATTTACATGATCCATGTCTGGTAATTGAACTGGCAAAAGCTTTTGTCCTTAAGGTGTCTGTGCAGGATGTCCAGAGATGGATTCAGTAAGACAGGTCCTTCCTTTAGGACAGACACTAACTGGAGACATGTGGTGAGACGTGATGCACTCTGCCAGGTATGTCCTCAGTGCACCATCTGTCTGTGTGGCTGATTGGCTGAGCAGCACCTCAGGACAGACTCATTGTCCTGCTTCCCGTCGTCTCCGGAGAGAAGTTGAAGAACTCAAACAAAGGCAAAACTTCTGCTTTGGAGCATCTCTGTCTCCCTGCTCACATTCCTCATTCTTTTTTTTCCATATTTTTCCTTTCTGTTCTCGAAATTTATCTCTTTGATTCATGTGTGATTTCCATTTGTATGATTAATTCTGATCAGACCTGACTTAAACAGATGTTCAGAGGACGGGATCTGCAGCATTAATCGTCTCTGCTCACACTTCTTCTTGTTTATATCTTTGTCAGTATCTCTGATGAGAAGTTTCTCATCTCATCTGTTTACCACATACCCTTTTGTTTTATAGAGAACAGAGGAGGGGAAAAAAAGCGACTTGCGTTTTTCTCCAGAGTCCAAGAACAACAAGTCCATTACTGGAAAGAGGCCTCGCAAACTGGCCTAGCAACTACACATGGTATAAAGATGAGAAAACCCTGTTCCTGATATTTTCTTTTTTTCTTTTTAAACAGGGAAATCAATGTTGAGCAGCTGTTATACTTATTTAACAAAATTTGGCTGAAAGACCTCACAAGAAAAATACATTACCATGTAAAATTTGGTGCCTTGAAGAGGAAATGTTCCTTAAGCTTCCTCTCCTCTCGTCTCTTATCTTTACGTTTCTCCCATGATTCGCTGTTATCAAACATGAAAGAGTTTGAGGACAGTAGTTAGGGACCTGATGGTGGAGATGGTCATGCTCAGCATCCACAGAAAACCAGACCCAGAAGATCTACTAAAGATTATATGCTGGTGACTTTGGCAGCAGGCCTGCAGGAAAGATAATCTAACACCACCAAGATGTCTGGAATGGCCTCATGAGTTTTCCCAGCAGTGTGCCTGAGGCCTGCGAGGTCTTACTCCAATCCAGTGGAGAGAATTAGAACTGATCCTCATCAAAGGACCATTTCCCCCTGCGGGCCATAAAAAGCCCCAATTCTCCCGCTTTCTTTATCTGAGTCCAAGGTATTCTGCAGGACTGATGCTCACTGGTACAAGGTAAACGACCTGTTTCTTTGTCTTAATTTGAGCCAAATTTGAGGAGAGAGGAGGGAAAAAGAGAGAAACAGTTTGAGAAAAGACCAGGACGGTTAAAACTGAGGTTTGGATTCTCTTTTTAAAGTTTCTTGGAAGCAACCGTTTAGCCCTTTGCCACAGAGTTTGTTTTGTGCAAATCCTTGCACTAAGAGGCATAACTCTGTCAAATCTGAACACAATTATGATGTGCATATTTTTAGTGCAGGAGTTCACTTATTCGTATTCTCCTACAAGAACATTGTTCTTTTTTGTTTAGCTTTTTTTTGGAGAAATATGGAAAAGTTTCATTGTAATCAATCACCGCAGTGTCAGAGGCAGTTTAATGGTTTTGTTTGCATTAACCAAGTGTTTGCTCAGTTTGCCAGACCTGCGATGTCCAAACACATCTGACAGAGCTTTGATCCGCCAAAACTGTCAATTACCTAAAGCACTTACATCATGTAATTCTCCTCCATCCAAACATGACCACACTGTGTAATCCAATAAGACCAATTAGATTGCAGGTTAAACTCTTAAAGTTTAAAAGTCCCTAAAAGTCATTAAATAAGCCGTGTAATCTCAGGTCATTATTGTCATTGTAGGTTTTCTATGATGCACACACTTGATATAACATGTTTGTCTTCATCCTCTTGACTAATATAGACATTGGTGTTTAAGCTTTTTGCTCCTTTACTATGTCATGGCTTGTTAAAATGATGAATAAATACCATTATCTGGATGAAATATGAGCCTCAAACATTTTTGTGATTGCGAGAAAGATTGACAATTTTCCTGGTGGTCAGAGAAAATTGGTTTTAAAGTGGCTGTTGGGGCTTTCTATCTATCACCCATGTTTTTGAGCTCTTTAGGTGAACCTTAACTGCATGATTGATCTGCAAAGAACAGGAAATGACTTAGCAGGTGGTAAACATGTAAGAAAGGTCAGGAGAAGGGATTGGGGGTGAGGACGACAGGCCACCTTCACTTTCCACAATAATCCTGGCCACATTTTGGAAGTTTATGCAGGTGGAAAGAGTCTTTTACCTCTATATGCTTTAGGTAAACGGTGAAAGGCCAAGTATATGTAGGAGAGCCTTTTCCAAATATACACAGAGATGCATTTTCAGCTCCCTGCATACCGGTTGTGGGGCACCGCAGACCTGAGCAGCCTGTCATGCATGTTAGCTGCAGGCCAGCAGTGATCAGTGGCCAGCTTCCACTCACGCCAGCCTCAAAGACACTGCAAATAAACAGAGGGAAGAGGAGGGTGGAGAGGCCTGGGAGAAATCACTGTGGAACACAATAAGCAAAGGGACGAGTTCAGCAGTGAGGGTAAACGATGAAGAGATGATGGAGGATGCAGGCAGAGCTGGAGGGATGCAATCAAAGGAGGAGGAGGAAAAATAATAAAACACATCAATAAACATTGGCATCCCAGGCCTGTGTGTGACCCATTATTGATGGGTTTTTCTTTTGTTTGTTGATAGCCCTTAGAGTAACGTATTGTTTACCCGTCTTACCGCATGGCACCGCTTAATACACATGGCATTTTCTGAAAAAATGTGCTGATGGGGGACTTCTACACAGAACAAAAGGTGGAGGAGAGGTCAGACTGTTGCCATTGTTGGTTTAGCATTTGGCTAACAGAGACTTAGCCTTTCACCACATGTTTTACTGTTTTTGTAATATTTTGCTGCGCTTAAATTCGCAGTGTTGGTGCAGCACGAATGACCAAGTGTTCACCTTGCTGCTGTAGGTCTGTGAGACCTCCAGGAGTCAAAGTAATCATTTAATCCCAAACCATAATCTCAGTGCCTTTCAACTACCTGATATCTGTGTTAGCCTCAGCTTCTGTGCAGAAGCTACAGAGGACTCTGCTGACGTCATGTGACCTTTATCACTGTTTCCCCTCAAAGGATGGGGCCCTGAGTGTTAGATGGCTGAATAGAGTCCATTCTTTATTTCTACAGACCCAATTTTACCATCAGACCTCCCTCACCGTAACAGAATGTGCATCTTTCTTTAACTTTAATCTGCTTTTTGCCTCCCTCTTTTTCCCTCTTTCTCTTTCTCTGCTGACACTGTGCACACATACATTGCCTGCCTCACGTCTCTCATCTCAGGTGGAATAATATTATCTCAGTCAAGTTTCTGTCGTCCATCTTTAGCATGGGACTGTAGTTAACCATGTCCAGACTGTGCTGCTACTTAAGAGGCTCTCTCTCTCTCCATTGCTCAGACTGTACCGCAGGTCATAATTAACCTGAGACAAAGCACTGACCTGTGACAAATAGACTGTAACATTACACTCCTCCACCCTGCTCAACACAGCACAGTCCAGTCGGTACAACAAGGCCCGGTACAGTATGATGAAGATGGAGAGGTCCTGCAGATCAAACCTGGCCTTTGGCAAAACAAGAGCATTCCGGGGTAATGTGCAGACGTACAGTTTTGGGGAAAAACCCTGGAACTACAAGGGAATAACCTCTGAATCATATTAAGTGCTGTTCCTCACAGCCAAAACAAAGTAGATGATATCACTGTGCGCTTGTGTGTGATGGTTATTTATACTGCAGCTGCAGTGAGGATTCTTTGGAACACCTCAAAGACAGCTGTCCGGTCAGCTGGCTATACACTGAGTCACTTGTGTATTAAAGGTACATTTTGCCACATTTTAAATGGATGTCGGATCGGAGTGTATATGTTGTCACTTGTAGCAAAAACTCCTCATATTTACGGAGAATGCTGAGCTCTGACGTTGTAAAAGTCATGTGTATGATATCTGTTCTGTCACAGGTATTTGGAAAGAACCGCAGGCTGTTTCAGCTCGTGTAGTCAGAGGATATGCTGCACTTTAAGCTAGGGTGTTGTGTTAAGTTTTGCTTTTTCTGGTGAATTTGAGCATCAAAATTTTGTGCACTGTCCTGGTACATGAAAGCAACATCATAGAAAAGGAAGAACTCAACTATCTTGGTCAATATGGCACACACACTGAGGAATTAATTGCTCAACGTCAACTGGATATTCACATAAAATGTGGCAAATTTTCCCTTTAAGTGCCAAACCCTTGAAAAATCTGCTAAATTCGAGTGTAACAGCCTTGCAAAACTGTTTTTTATGCAACAATGAAGTTACAGTAACAGTTTAATTTTCTAAAAGGTTCCATAAAGTCCATTAGGTACAAAGATAACAACAGGTTAGCTGTGTTACTTGCAGCAAAACGCATGTCAGTTGCTTGCTAGCATCATTTGTCAACTGCTGTTTGCAGCATCTGTCATATTCTTGCTTGTATCATCCTGTTAATGTTGCTCTTACCTGCTGATGCAGTATGTCTGTGTTTGGTATATCTAGTCAGGGTGGCTTAAACTGTTCCCCTCAACCTATCACGTTAACCTTTGTCAGGAATATACCTGCTATTCCTACAAAAACAGTGTGACAGCTCTGTACTTGCCAGGATCATGGGAGTCTTTGGACCTACGAAGTCTCACATGTAAAACAGTTGAAGAAATGTCTTACCGAATCACTGCAGTTTAAGTCAGCTGATTTGTTGTATCCATGTAGTCTCTCCCACATAATCCTGTCATCCCTTATTCCCGTCCTCAGCTAATTGCAACAGAAAACACATACAGACGCTCCCCACAGCTTTTAACCATGCAGTCACCACAGGTATGTTAACTGGGCCTGGCTTTGGTCTCTGTGCATTAGCTGCACATTCCAGTGGTGCGGATAATGGGAAGTTCTATTAGGAGCTATTTGTGGCTGCGCTGTGGCGTGTTTCACCAGATTCCAACATTAGCCGGGGTTTTAACCTCGTCGGCTGGAGGATCCAGAGGGAGTGACGGGTTGATGCTTTGTCTCTGTTTGTCTGGTTTGTTGCTGTTGTCAGCCTCCCTCCCTGTGCATTTGCTCTATGTTGTTGCAGTGCATCATGGGAGCACGTTTGTTTACTGTTCTCTGTTCATTTTGTACATTTATATCTTTGCTCATTCTCTGTGTTTAGCTTCAAAATGTGTCCCTTTCTTTTTGACTCGTCTCTTTTGTGCTTTTTACACCTTCCCCTCTGCTCGATCTGTATGTTTATGCGTCTGTACATTACACATGATGCACGTGTACCCTGTGACTCTTCGTGTGCGTGTGACCATTGAAGACCTTGTGGCCAAGGCAGTGAGGGGTGGCCTGTTGACGCTGAGCCGTGGCAGGGGAGCTTCCTTCTCCACAGCTTATAGAAAGCAAACAAGCTAATCAGAGCCAGCACTTCAACCCCTGTTCAACTCCGCAGCCATTCAGTCAGCCGGACAGAGGAGAGGACAATGACCGTCCTGCTGCAGAGCAGTTACAGTCACAGTGAGGGAAGGATCTGCTGTGTGAATGTGTGTGTTTGTGTGTGTGTGTGTGTGTGTGTGTCTGAAGGTGGAGGGAAGCATGCAGGTGTGCCCCCAGCAACCTCTGGAAAACGTTTGTCATCTAAATTTTGTTAACGTTTCATGAGCTACAGTCTGATTAGCAGCTCTTATTGACCTTTTTTAATAAACAAATTGTTTAAGGTGAATTCAACAGCTTCAACCAAAGTTTCACCTGTTTACAAAATATTATCATCTCCAGGTCCAGGTAAACTAAAGTACATGGGCTTCATCAGCAGAGGGGGTTGGCTAGTTATCAGGGCCTCTCCAAATTTATGCAGATAACTTTAAGAATTTCTCATCAATGGTGCTTTGACCTTGGAAAAAAAGGAAAGATTTTCATGTTGATAGGTTTTATTTTATCTGGATTTAATGTCCTCACACACTTGATTTCAATCTGTTTCCTGCTTTTACTCATTGTGATTTACAGTAAATGAGTCAGAAATGCTTCTGGGCACATAAAATAAAACACAAACTAAAATTAGCTGCCCATTAAGTTCCAGATCCCCTTTTAATAAATCAAGAAACATTAAAACATATATCAGTGAATGAAAAAAAAATATTTTAACTGTGATGTTTGCATTGCAGATGTCCATTCTGCATTTGTGTCAATTATTTTTCCAGTATTTTTAATTATATTTTGACTGTTCAAAAATGAAATCTGATGATGATCATGATCTTGTGCTCTGAACAGGCCCCTTTCAGTTTTAGCCAGACGCTGAACCAGAGGTGCTGTTTTCCTTTTCTCGTCTCTTGTATCTTGTCATCTCTCTTTGGACTTTAAAATGAGTGCAGAAACCCAGCACATACTCATGTATTTCTGTCGAAAATAAAAAACTGACAATATGGAGCCCTATTTGTTATGATGTTCCCTCTACAGTTTGTTCAGGTGTGTTGATCTTTTCCGAACGATGTCTTTTACCACCCGGCGTCTTACTACCTTCACTTCCTCTCCACTTCATTCATGTGTGTACTTTAAATGACCTTGTACAGTCAACAAATACTAGATTCAACTTCATCTCCCCACCGCCTGTGCTTAGATTGACCATAAGGGTCCTTTGATATGTTTTGTTGTTGTGTACAGGGGCTGCAAACATACAGAAGCTATAAGATCTACAAGATTAGCAAAGTGTATTTAAATGTGTTTTTCATTGGAAACGCTTTTATTCCCCCTCACTCATCACAGTGCTTTTCCCTCCACATGGGGGTTGCAGAGTTCAGTATGTGTGTTTGTAACATCTGATGCAGGTTTAAATTTTTCCATAAACCTTTGTAAACACACTTTCTCTCCACCACCAACCTAACCCCCCACCCCAGCCCCCCCTTGAGGACCACAAACAAATAAATCTCAGACTTTAAATTAGCATCAGTCTTTACTTCACAGCATGCACGCCATGTCACAAGACGACCTTCGTCTCACCTGATCACCCCTCGAGGGCAATAAAGAAGCTGCGTTTAGACAGGTTCCTGATTACCCATGATGCTCCTCTGCCATCCCTGACCTGCTAAAGGCTAACAGAGAGCGAGCTAGGAATAATTTATGTGAACTATACGCTCGTCCCTTGAACCCTTTGCACGGTGTCAAGTTGTGTCCATGAATTTTGGTCCAGGCCATATCTCCTTCTGTCAACACTCTCACGCTCTGCATCCTGACCGGCCTTCATTAGGGGGAGGGGAGGGAAAGGGATGAACGCTGAGAGAGAGGGAGGGATGCTCAGGCTGCACAGCGGCATTCTCTCCATCTCTCTTGTTCATGACAGAGGCCTTTTGGCAGCCCTCTTATCTCCTTCTGCTCTTTTTCACTCAAGGCCTGGCCTCCGCCCAAGATGAGACAACTCACGCACATACAGCTCATCGATGCACAGAGAACATTTATCAAACTTCTCTCCCTCAGCAAGAAAATTGAGAACTGATGGAGTGAATTCAAGCCATAGTGTGATTAGAAAAACAACAGGATATCATCTCAAAAAAATTTTTAGAAATGAACTATATGATTAGATTAAAGTTAAGGCTCAAGAAAAAAGAAACAGGACCAGTTTTGACAAAAGTCCCTGAGCTGATCACCTCAGCTTTAAGGAAGTGAAATTTCTTTATGAAGACCACAGCTCAGAAAATCTCTAAGTTTCTTTTCTTTTTAGCATCTTATTCTCATCCCTGTTAGTCAAAATAACATATTTAGAGGCTTTTTCCATGAAAAATCTTTTCATGACTTACATAAGCTTTGACATAAGTCTATGTCTTTGCCCAAATGTAATAAGCAAGGATCTACATAGCCACCTAAATCCAAATCCACCCATCCCTCCACCTCTCGCCTGCAGCTTCAACTCATCAAACACACAAACTTCATCAGCAGTTTGCTATCTGAATGACTGTTTTGTGTAACTTTGGCTATGTTCTTTACAACTCTCCCAATCCTTAAGAAATTTCCTGCAGCATTTGACATAAAACATAATGTAATGTGGCAAGCTAACGTCAGCTTACATAATTCAGCATGCAGCAGATGTGTTTGGACACAGTGATCAGATAAAACATGACAAAAATAAAGTTAGCAAGTCGTTAACATGTTGGCTCGTACTTGTTGTACTTATATCCCCAGGAAAAATTAATGCACTAGCGACAGGCTTCAGTGTAAGTTTTGTGTCATAACAGTGCTCTGGACAATGCTACAGTTTTCAGTTTTGCAACCAGAAACAGATGATGATACGTCTGCCATTGTTTTGACAATAGTGAAACTTATCTTGCAAAATACCAAAATGTAGCTACACCTGACTTCTCCTCTAATGTCCCTTATTTCACCCTGCAAGTCAACACATTTGTTCCTTCACTATGTGACTTATTAAACCTGGCTCTCAGTGTATCAGTGTATGTGAGACTGTCATTACTACACTGCACTTTCAGTAGACCTACTCTGACATGGAATCGATTGCTTATTTCACTCATTATTGGTCTTGCAATGTATGAAAACCACCACATGGACATTTTAACAAGGTCAAAAACTTAAGTAGGGTCTTTACAGTAATAGTAAGTGAAAGGAAAAACAGAGAGAAAATTAGGGTGCACTTTAGTTAACCACAACGTGTTTGCATTTCAAATTTCCGAAAATCAGATTTGTACCCACATTTTGTGATATTCATTCTTTTAGAATCAGATTTTTCCCATAGTTTGGTTTTAGAAAAACACATAAATTGCCAAATCTTTTATAAATTAGTGTAGTGGGAGTAGAAAAAGGAGGAAAGGCTGCCAGGTCACATGTTGATTTACTACGAACACCATTCCAGGGACATGGTTTTTAAGGAAGAAAGAGAAATGGCTGTTAAATGTGATGCCAATTTCTTTCACTTAGTGTACTGTGGTTTTTCATCATGTGCTCCCTGATAACAGTGCCTGCTTTGCACAGTTGGATTTATTTAGACACCAGGCAGTTGTGGAACCTCAAAATGAGCACAGTTTGGCCCCTTTTTTGCCTATGCAGTCAAACTTACAGTTGTGGATCTTGCGCCAAGATAGAGGGAAGAAATGGAGACGAAATGAAGGAGAAACATACATTCAGTATTTGTACATACATCCACAAACTGCTGTAATAGAGATGCCTATCGTACACAGTCCTAAGTGGAAAAAGGTGACGTTTCCTGTGACATAAATGCTGTTTTTCACTACCGTGAAAATGAAAGTCCTGACAGATGACCACATATGGCAAACACGCTTGTTATCGAATCAACGACTGCCTCTGTTCTGTCCCGTGTTTATGGCATCAGTAGCTTCAGAACACTATTAAATAAAGGGGAATAAGCCGTCCTCGAGGCCGCTCAGTGTGTCGGTGTCAGATGGATTACTGAAGCATGTATAAAACACATCACAACACACATATGGTCCCCAAACTCTCTTCAGGGACCTTTGCACAGTGGCCCAATCTGCAGCTTCGGTCAAACAAACATCAAAGAAGGTGGAGGTTTAGATAACTCAATAGTGTGTGTACCACAGCAGAGGAGACCTCATAGTCTATTAACCCATAGCATGCACTTAAAGGTTTTGCACACACATCTTCCTCTTTCCTGCTTCCACGGATACAGCACAGGGCTGAAACACCTCTGTGGGATAAGTGTTTATGTTTTGTTTGGTGTGAATCTGTGTAAGCTGCATGACTTTGCCTCCACAAATGGAGGATTAGGGTCCATGTATGCAAGGCGGGCCTCTGTGGAACATGTCTGCCTCAGTGTTTTTCATGTGAAAGTTTGTTCGTATAAAAACAAGCATGGCTTCCAGACTCGGAGCAGGTACTCGTGTCATTGTGGTGAGTCATACTATAAGGACCCGGGGGATGCTGGAAGCTCTTCAAAAGGAGTTTGTTGCAGTTGCGGTGAAACGAGCTGAGAGGATCTGGATGCGGCAGATGAAAGAAGTAGAGAATGCAGTGGGACTGGCACACAGCAGGGATCTGAGTGGAAGAAACCTGAGCCACGAGAAGCAGCACCTGCCTATGCAATCATATGTTTTGTGTTTGGGTAAACAACCCAGGTGAATTCAGGGTAAACAGCCAACATAGTTCATGCTATGAGCCCCTAATGCTGGGCGAGCCCCCCCCTCCCCTGCATGCAAGGCCCGCAAGCAGAAAAGAGAGAAAAACCGAGACAAAGACAGAAGTAAATTATCCAGAAAATCATGTTCACGTGAGAAAAAAACATCAAGTGTGGAACACATGAATATGTTCCTTTGATGTCCAAAAAACTCTCACAGACTAACTCAACACAGTAAAAGATTAAAGACGTATTACATTTTTATCATATATTTATTATGCTTCATTTCATTCCAACGTCAAGAAACATGCTGTATTATTTCAACTTGCAATTACACGCAAAATAGACAAGATTTAAAACAGACGTATATATTTTTTTCTCATTTAATGACACTATTGGGGATTTCTTTGCAGTGAAAAACATATTGTTGTGGCAACAGAAAAAACATTACAGCTTTTTTATACAGCATACAGCCTTTTCTGTGGCTTATAGATGACACATACATGTATATACAGCGGTATACAATCCCCACATCCACTTTTACTTGTGTCGTGAAGTGTTTACTGTGCATCAAGTATAAAATACAGACATCCTGAGCGCTATAAGCGACCACCTGGCTCACTGTGCAGCTGCACTGTGCGACACTGGCCTTGAGTGCAACTGCATGACTGAGAAGCCTGCAGAGACGTAATGAGGGAATCCATCAACAAGAGGGCAAAGAGTCTGCATAGGAAAAGCAGGTGCGACTGTATACTGTACTGTTTAAAAAAAAAAGAAAAAAGAGTGTTCTGGAAAATGTGGCAGCTTTTTATTCACAAGAAAGGGAAAGGGAGCAATTATAGCAGCTTAAAATGATTCTTCAGGAGAAACATTTTTTGGTGAAAATCCTTGAAGCATAAAGCAAATGACTTGTTGACAAATTAACAGGCCACATGATGAATAGAAAGACCTCCGGCACAAACACTAAATCATTTCCTTACTTTTGCACTCCAAATTTCCAGGCTCCTTTTATTTTTTCCTTTTTTGTGCAAGTATGGCAGTAACAAATGTGGAAAATTATTAGGACAGTGTTCCTTCCCCTGACATGATTCTCTCTCTCTCTATAGTCCGTCAGTCTAGCCTCATATAAACACTCTGTTTCCTAACAGCTGGGCTGGTCCCACTGAACCAAAGCACCATGGATGGCTGCTAATAACCCACCCTAATAATCCCTACATTACCTAATGTCAGTGCCATTAAATACCCATTCATTATAATGCCTACACAGTGCTATTGTGTCCCAGAGGTGGGACCTAACGCTCGTCTGTAGCTGGTTGACTCTGTGGTGGTGCAGCAGGCAGGCTCATACACTGGGTGGTGATGTTTGGTGTTTGCCCCAGGGTTCCACTGAGGTGAAGGCCAGAACGGGGCTCCCTCAGCGGGGCATCTGCTTAATGAGAACTGGGCGTGCTGCTGGAGTCGCAGACCAGAACGATAGGAAATGCACACACAAGCTGGATACTGTACAGGAAGACAACCAAAACCACACTTTCACACGCACACATTCACACACACGCTCACACGCAAATCCCAGTGTTCAATTGATCTGCGGTCCATTTCCTCCTTACAGTGGAGATCCTGCTGAGAGGGCTCAAGACAAGTAGCTGCACACTAAACACACATTTGATGGCTTACATTAAAGTCACATCTTGTGAAACTGGCAAATTTGACTCTAACAGCATTCATATGTAGATGCAGTAATGCAATATAGTAACGGAGAGCGTTCTGCTCCACTGCAAACCTGCTTAGACTGCGATCCCACAAGCGTTTTATCCCAGATCCAGCCTGAGTTTTAAGATAGCATGAAGCTTTACAGTGCATGTCTTGATTACACCCCTCTGAATGTAGGGTCTAATTGGACGCATGGAGGAGGCTCCCCTGGAGGACGGCGGGATTTACGCTGGGGACTCTGGGAACTTTACTGGAAGCCATTAAGGAAACAAGACATTTCCGACCGCAGGGAACAAGAGGAGCGACTGAAAAAATGACGAGAAATTGAGAAAAATGAGACGCTTTGGGGCTGAATTGTGAAGGACATGATTGTACAATGGGTGTATGTGTGTGTGTAGAGGAGAGGAGGGGTGGTGCCGTTTGTATGTGTGTCTTAGGCCTCTTTGTCCAGGTCGCGTGCCAAATTGCAAATGGACATGGCGACATTATGCAAACTCAGTGACTACAGATAATTGCAAAAATGCATAAATAGTAAAATCATACTGTTAAATAACAACCACTAACCAGCTGGGTTTTTTATTCATATCAATCAATCATTTATTGTCGTCAAGTTTCAAAATCAAGCTTCAGCTTGTTTGCCTCCTGTGGCCGTGGCTGCTTCTGTCTTCAAAGGCTCCGGGTTCGTATGCGCAGGGGGCCACACTGCAGCCGCAGAACGAGGAGAAAACACAGTCGCAGTCTTCAGAGGAGGCTGAGAGAACGGTTTAAATATGAAACCCACAGTCCTCATGTCACTTTTAACTTCTGTTGGAGAAACTGACGGAAACTCTTCATCATGGTTGAAACGTTACATGAAGCGCGAGGTCAGGGATAGTTAGCAGCAACGCAGTTGAACGGCGGGGGAATCTGTAATGGCACCTGGAAGCAATTGTGTTTCCTTCCCTGGAATATTTATGTATTGGTGAATTATTCTAAGCATGTTCCCAGTGTTTATTTCTACAGTGATGTCTGGCTGCATGGCAGAACAACCATGGAGGCAATCTGTCAACTCTGAAAGTGGAGGAATTAAAACAACAACAGCTGCTGCGTGTGTGTGTGAAGTGTGCATCTATTGACAGTTCAGCAGCAAACTTCTAGTCCAACTGTATTCCCTAATAAAGTTAAGGCAGCCCACCTCCCCTCGGGCGGCCCTTTGCATATGCACCATCCCAAATCCAAACACAGTTAAAGACTCATAAAAGCTTGGCATAATATTTTAGATTTCTGTCATCTTTCGCTGTAATAAAGGAGCCAAAGGCAGAGGAAGTTGACTTTGTTTGTGGTATCAATTCCCATCATAATACACAAGCTCCAGTTTCCCATTGGTGTGTTTGCTGTGATGTCTTGTGGCACCAGTGTCTACAAGAGGCTGAAAGGCCTTTTGGGTTTGTTTAGTCTTGGCGGGCATTACACAAGGGGAGGATTTTGGTTGAGTCTTTGGATGTATGCTTGTTTCTCCATACTGTGGTCTCTGTCCATACTATTCTATTACAACTTTGGGTTTTACTTTTTGATACGATCATCCGAGTGCTGCAGCTTCTTGACTTTGTTGTTGTATTGTTGCTGTGTTCCCAGATTTTAGCAATTGCTTTTGTTAGATGTTTGAATAATTGAATTGTATTACTAAACTTTCAACCTTGTCAGATTTGTGGCTAACATCAGTGAGTCCACCACAGTTTACCAGCCATCGAGCTGCTTGACATGGGATTTTGTGCACATATTCATGTTTGTTTTAGGATGAAGCCCAAAAGTTTTTACACATCATCAAAATCGGCTGCTACAGTGAGATGTGGGGCTTGCCTTCCTCTAAAAGTTGACTCTGCTTCAACTTTGTTGGTGTATGGTGGGCTGCATTTTTTTTTCTTTTTTTCTTTTGCAACCCCTGCAGTCAGCACCACCAGAGCCTGATCAAACTACCTGTGTGAAAAAAATGGGAGAACTTGCACACAGCCAAGCCTGATTTGATCTGAAAGATATGCAAAACATTTATGTGAGACTACTTCTCAGAAAAAGTCTCCTAGATTAGAAAAAAGTTTGCTATTTGGATAAACTTAAAAGCAACAATATATAACTATTTTATCTGAACACAACAGCTCAAAATCATCATGTTTTGTATTTGTTAATAGGGTAAGTTTGTTATTTTTTATGCCTGATCTCATAATCCTTTGTGTGTGGGGGAAATTTTAAAAATTACTGTTTCTAACTCTGAGCAGTCAAATGAAGCAAAGTGCAGACCAGTGCGATCAGTCTGATCTGATGCAAGTTGAAATTAAAACACAGCAACTATTTTGCCTTTACCACCATGATGGAGACAAATTAGGAGAATTTTTTGATGAAGTAAAAAGATTATAATAAAAGTATAGTAAACTTGAATTATTCCATGAAAGGCAGATGCTTCATGGGATGTTTTCTTACTGCTTAAAGTGATGAGATACACTCAGGAGTGAGGAGGGGTGTGTATGTGTCAGACTGAGGTGGGTATGTACCGTATGTTGAGGGGGTGAAGACGGTACAGGAGGGTGGGTGAAAGGTGACACCTTGACAAGTGGTGTTTATGAGAGTAGAGAATACCAAAGGACAACTGTGGGCCGCCTTGAATATGAGATATCAGAGAGAAGAGGAGGAGGAGGGTGGCGTAGACAGAGATGTGTCTGACTGAAAGTGAGAGGAAGACGGAAGTCGAGAGCCAGGCGGGAAGACGTGACAGTGACATGAGGATCCTTCTCAGACTAACATCAGCTCTTAACCCGAGGTCAGAAAGAGGGAGGTGTGCAGGGACGAGGAATATAGAATGACAACCACAGAGAGAGCCATCTCCTGTGTTGCAGCATGTGTTTTCATGTTAATTTTACTGTCCAAGTCCATCACTTTTCTATCTTTTTATTTTCTGGATGTGTGCTGGGCAGGCGTGTCCGCAAAAAAAATGCAAATGGGTATTTGTGTGGGTCAGAGGTGGCCTATGGTTGGAGTACAGTGGCAGATTTATGGGCTCCACCAACCTGAAGGCTGGAGGGCACATGCTGACTTTGTTACACGCCTCAGGCAACACACACACACACACACACACACACACACAGAAAGTGGTGGCACACACTAAATACCAACCTGCTGGTGCCAGGTCATGTGTTTAAGGTCCAGGTAATAGATAAAGCAGGGAATGGGGCTTGACTGATATGTGTGTAAGTGTGTGTGTGTGTGTTCATGAGTGTATAAGCTTCCCATCTGGACTCAGGGGTAAACCATATAACGTCTGATTAAGATGGAGGACACGGAACATTGATCAGTAAAGAAACAAGCTCTGAACCGCGGATGAAAGAACAAAGTGGGATTGTGTTGCTCTGTATCATTAATATCTATCAGGAGCAATAGGAAACTTAAAACAGCCAGACGTGGATAGATGAGAGGATGAGAGGCTGAGAAAGAAAAAGGAGGGAAAAGTTTCTCAGGGTCATATACTGTTGCTCCTCTCTTCCTTGGTTTGTTCATTCTTTATCTCCCTCCCTTCTGCTGTCACTTTGCAGAAAGTGCTTTTATCTCCTGAGGGTTCGTTTGGTTGTGAAATCCAAACCATTAGAGTTTACATGAGTTCTGTGTTTAACTATTTATCCTGATGTAAACCTCCAGTGCATGTTTTCTACTCCTTGCTACCTCCTCTATTACTTTTGATGTGTTTTTATTTTAAAGGTTTATCTTACCTAATTTGTTCTAAATATTTAAATGTAGAAAGAAATAGTTTATTGGTTTGATAAATCTACTTAATCGTTTACTTGCTGAGTGTTAGATGAGAACATTGGTACCACTCTCATGTATGTCTGCTAATCATGACCATGACCCAGGGGATAGTCAGCTTAACCATCTTTTGCCAAACTTTAAGACCCGTTCAGCAACTTTTTAATGATAGCAGCTTGTAAAATGATAGCTAATTACGAAGCTAGTTAGAGTCTGATAAGTTAAACTTTAATTGGTTTAACTTTTATTTGTACAGTATATGAAAACGTTCATTGTAATGTTGTGGATGCAAATTATTGTGTAACATAAGCTGATTCTAAGATTTTTATCTTCTTTTTAGTTCATACCACTTTTGTTGTTAATCCAAACAGAAACTGAAGTGGCTTGCTCTTTATAGCAGCTAGTTGTTAGTTAGTTTCAGTCTTTATGTAAAGCCAACCTAACTTGCCTCACCATATCGAGTGTTATTAATCTCCTTATTTAAAATGTATAAACATATTTCCCTAAATGTTTGACTGTTGTATTCCTACAGCAGGCTGCAGCCGGATGGGCCATGTTGAGGTTGCAGTCATCATCTCGGCTGCAGCAGCTGCAGAAGCTCCTTCAAATTTGTTACATTTTATGTTTTATCTGTTCCTTTTTTTCAGCTTTACTGCTGAAATACACAATAAATTAGATAGAAACACAATCAAAAGCTTTGGAAAAGAAAGTGAAGGGTTTTTGATTAAGAGCATCCAAACACACAGCCAGACCAAGTCGCCCAAGGAGGAGAGGGAAGAGAGCCGGGATGAGAACAAATAGCCTAGCTTGGATTTATGGCTGCTCCTGGCTAATGCCTGGTCACAATAAAAAATGAAATGGACAAAATGGAAATTGGGCTGGAGAAGTAATTGAAAATCAGAAACTGTTGTGTCAACAATTTTGCAGAGCGCTTGTTCAACCGCAGCATCTCGGATTAAGTTTTGCAGGCGTTGTGTTATTCCAAGAGCAGGACAACGGCAGGAAGAAGGGATGCAAACTCTGTGAAGTACATCAGTGATACTCGGCGCGTTTTACAATCAGATGAAAAATTCTAAAAAATGCCAAAGAATTATTTCCTCGGTGTATTCATGTTTATGTAACTACTGTGTATTGCTTTATTTCTTTCTTTTTGTTCTATTGTAGTGTACATTGCTAAAGGCCTATATGCTCTGTGTTTATAGTATGAAAAATTACAACTTTAATGTCGTTGTGTAAGCCTGTGTTGTGCAAAGACAAATAAATCACCGCGATACCTTAATCAGTTGAGTTTATGTCAGGAAATTACTGCCAGTCGCTCACATTTTACCAAGCGTGTGTATGGGTTTAAATGTCTGGTATTAATCTGCTCTCTTCTATCATAAACAGGTGCTTTAGGTTTAGTGTGCTCCTCCTCAGCTGTAATCTCAGACAGCAAGAACAGATAATTAGGTCCTGTTCCGAGTCTTGGTCTGACATTTATTTAAACAGGCAGAGTGAACTTGAATTTGTCGTCCGAAACATTTGTTCCCTTGTTTCACCTTAATGTTCTACATCAATGGATCAGTTAAAAATGAGCTTTAAGTAATGGCTTTAACAGAAGGCTGATTGAGAAGGGAGAGCTGAGCTGTAAGAGCCATTTGACCATATTTAGTTTAATTTTAGGCCATATTGGCTTAGCTACAGTCAGGTGCATGCAGACAAGGGCCTCATTGTTGGGAAACCCCAGATAATCAGTTTCACCATAAAACTCCTCTGACCGATTTATGAGACAGCCTTCGTCCTGTGAATGAAAATATGAAGCATTTTGGAAAGGCTACCTCTTGGAGCAGATAAGGTCCCTAAATCACCTTCCAAGTGACCACGAAATGTAGTTCTTGTACGGATGTATCATTTTACCCGCAAAACCCGTTGATGTGGGAATTTGGCTCAGTCCAAGAACCTGTCCGCCGGTCAGAGGGGCGTTACGACCGCAAGTGGTTTTCTTTCGTTAAGCCTGGCAGACAAGTGTTGAAACCTGAAGCCAGCTGTTCTAGTGTGGCACATCAGGGCGGGGCCAAAACCTGATTAGTTCTTTTGCTGGGCTGAAGATAGGTCAGCACTTTATTCCTTAACAGAAGGGCTGTTGAAATGATGTTCCTTCTGACATCTTATCTTAAAAAGTGCTTTTGTTACTGAACAGACAAAGTCACATATTCAGAACTAACTTTTCCTCCTTTGTTTTGCTGTCGTTGGCTGATTTGCTGGAAAGCTAAAGAATGAGGGAGTCTGGATTTTAGGCAGAAGCTGAGGTGGCTTGGCAGCAACTAGGTACAGCAGGAGAACTGGAGGCTGGTCAGTTTTCATTTTGGGTGTAAAGAACAAAACTCATTACACCAAATAGTAAACGTGCGTGGAGCAAAGCGAGGTGGCATGACTGACTTTGGATGAGGCGTTCGATGAGCGTGTGTTGAGTGAAATGAGCTGGATAATTGCTCGTGCACTGCTCTCTCCTGCAGCTGTGGTCCACTATCTTTTGCCTACAGGCTTCACCTTGACCCCGAAGCAAGGTTACTACGTTATGAGTGCCGATATAGAGATGTGATTGGTCATCAGCAATAAATGGCACATACCTCTGTCATGCACTCCCAGCTGTGTTTAACTTTCATTACTGCTCACGAAGCCTTTCAGACATATCAGCTGTGTCAGCCATCTATCATAGTCACAGCTGCTGTCAGGCACACAGACAGTGTCGGTTTAAGACACATGCACACACACACACACAAATTCAACCTCAGACCCAAATCCATATAGCAGAGGTCTCTTAGGCGAGGCCATCATCCCAGAGAAATGCGAAACTCCAGATACCATGACGGATATTTATTGTAGTTGACGTTATATATTACAGGTACATGAATGGTTGCATGTAAACTCACAACAGGCTGTAACATCAGACTGATCCCAGTCTATCACCGACTGTGTAAAAGGCCCGACAGTCATCCCAGTCATGCTCCAACCCGCAGAACCTGAACAGCTGATTGGACCAAATATGGAAGCTACCAGTCGCACAAAGTGACACAAGACCTCCTCCCATAAAGTTCACACTGGGGCAAGTCTGCACCTGCCACAGGAGCAGCTTCACAACACAACACACACAGCGACACACTAAACTGTCCCCCAAATCACACAGCATTGAAAAGGGACGAGGGTTATGTTACACTGATAACATCACAGCGGAGAGAGAGAGCGAGGGACACTGCCTTGATGGCATCGGAGCACTATGAAATTATACCCCTCTTACGCACACCTGCTTGTGTAAGTCTTTGAAATAAACACATGGTCATCTTTAAAAGAAGCAGTTGATAACTCTGAAAGAGTTTATGAGCGAGTACAGAGGCAGAGGCACTGACGTAAGTGACACAACGCGCTCATGTCCCAGCAGGCTGCAGCAGCCGCCTGGATGACATGATGCTCTGATCTCAGTGACAGTGAGATCGTCAGGTTGAATTTCTGCCAGATTCAACCATTTTCATCATATAAAGAAATAATTTCTTTGATAAGATATTTTCTGATGTCATTACTTTAAAGGGATTTCGCTGAAAAATAACAAAAATGAGCAAAGCTGTGATGACCTGACATGACGGTCCTGGCAACGGAGGCTGGTAACACACAGAGTACAGCTTGTACCTGCATTAGTGCATGAATTGGCCTCTGAAGAGCATGACAAATATGTCAGTGTCTCAAGAAGACCCATTAAATGTTTTTAATTGTGTGAACAGAGAAAATGGTTACTGGTGATTGATTTGAGATGCATGATGGTGCATGATGTTCCAGTGATCAGACTGCCAGTCAAAACTAGCAGAGGGAAAAGTTCTTAGCCTTCTCTCTGAGTGGACGGAGTCGGTCACTTAATGGTGTAGATGAGAAGAGCTCCTGGAGTTTCACCAGTTATACTCCCACTAACGGGAATCTGCATAAGAGCTGATGATTCCCCTGTGGAGTACTTTTGTTGCACTTTGGAAAAATTTCAGTGTCTCGGTGAATTTTTGACCCGAGAGAATCTGATATTTGCTACAAGAGAGTGCTGACCTGTTAGAGGCTGAGGACCGGCGGCCAGAGAGTGATGAGTGGCTTGGATGAACAGCTCTGTCAGGGCCTGCGCTCAAAACCAGCAAAGATGAAGGATGCAGATGCGTCAGAGTTAAAGCACTTTCCAGTAACTTAGGCGTGCGTGGATTGCCTGGACAGAATAAGCCAGAGACAGCATGATGGTGGAGTCAGGAGTTGACTATAGCAAAGTGTGTTAAAGGAATAGCAGATGAAGCTGTTAGTGAGCAGGAGGACAGGTGAAGATACAACTATGAGAACTCAGAAAGGTTATGAGAATGTTGACATTAGTTACTTCTGAAATGTCTTAAGGAGCCATTTACAACATGAATATTTTCAAGCTAGCTCAAAAATCCTTAATTGCAGAGAATTTACTTCCTCACAAATAATCTTTCAGATTAATCCAGAAGATATTCATGTAACTTTTGTTTAAGAAATCAACATCCGTCAACCCAGGCCAACCCAGTTTCATTCAGATTTTTCACCTTGTTTGTTGCTGCTTTTCATTTTCAATCAAATCCTTATGTTCATAACCGCCCTGATTCAACTTTAATATTGATTCTTAGCTTTAAAGCCTTGATCCACATGTATCACATGGCATGGGAGCTATTTGTTTAGGCTAGGATAGGTTGGCAGAGCAGAGGACTATACACTGAGACATGATTATTACCAGACCAAATACAGAGAGTAGTGGTGCATAGTGGATGGATTAGTATGTCAGGCTGGTGATCTGATGGCGGTCATGAAAATAGAGAAAACAGTGAAAGAGGTAATAATGGCGAGGGGAAAGAATGTATCAGAGCCTGTATGGCAGGAAGGTCAGTCAGAGAGGAATGGACGATTAATCTAAGAGTTTGTTTATGACCAGGAGGAGTGTTGAGCCCTTCCTCATATAATCCTGAAGTACAGTTTTGAGAATGGAATTTACAGTGTGGAAAAGCAAATAAAGAAGGATTTCGCCTGAAACAGGAAAGTTGTGAATGATGTGGTAGGCTTTGTTCATGAGTGGGAAGAAGAAACACATTAGCCACTCGTGACTCATCCATTTATTTTACATGCAGCTTTGTGATAAAATGATACATGCAATATCATTTCAAAGAGAATTTATGTCTGCAGAGTTGCACTATGGGTAATAGTAACTCACTAAATAGACCCTGTTCTTTCCTTCTTTTTTTTTTGTTTGTACGGTTCTACTCTCCTGCATTGTGCCACGCCAACTTAGGACTGTGTGATCAGCCTCTGGACCACTTGCACCATGTTGCCCATGACTAATGAACCACTGGGTGCATGGCTGGCAGCTTTCAGACTTGCTTGCTCTCACCTTGGCTTCCGCAGAGGCTGTAATTAGCCTGTCAGTTTCAGGTGTGAGAGAAGAGGAGAGAAAAACCAGAGCAAAGGAGTTGGTTTAGCGTGAGAGCTAAAGGCACGAGGGGTGAGACACCTGTGAAAAAGATGAGGTCGAGGAAATAATGGTGAACATTTTAATTTAACTGCAAGTGGCAGAAATAACAAAAAAAAAAAAACAGAGCTGGAATTTGGCTTTTAGCGAGCCAAAGGAAAGGCGGATGGTGGAATTCTTTCCAGAAAGTCTGTCCAGGTTAAAGAAGGAGGCTAAATGGAATGAAACTCCCTTTTGAAAATTCACACCGTGTTTCCTCAACCATGGCCCACACATTGCCCCACACATTGTCTTCTGTTACAGCCACACACACACACACACACACACACACACACACACACACAAACACTGCAGTTTTCGTTTAAAGTCATGGTGATTAGCACACTTTCCTCTTTATTCCTTTCCACTCAAATACCCGCCCCCGCTCCCTCCGTGCCTGGCTCTCCGGTTTTACTCTAACATGTTCCAGAACGTCAAACTAGAACCACATTTTATGAATGAAAAAAAGGACACAGAGATAAAAGAGCATTTTATCCTGTTACAGAGCACCATTCGACATAGACTGGCACTGGACGAAACCCACACTTCAGAATGCACACACTGATACCATGAACGTTTGTCACATTAAAATCTGGTGCTTTTTTCTGTTAAATGCATCTAAAGAAGGCATTTTGGATGGTCAAAGCACAGTCCTGAGAACATGCCTCTTTAAGTGACCCATGTATTTTCTTGATCCTTGCTCTACCCGTGTGCCACTAGGTGTTAACGCTCGCCCTTATTCTCCCTGAGGAAACTGGATTTTACACCTCTAGACCTCTTGGACGTTCTTGCAGCAACAGTGTTTCTAATCTGATCTGATCTACAAAATAATCCTAGTTCTCACCTCGAAATCACTTCAACGGCTGCTGTCCCCTACCTTCAGGCGTGTCAGACATTCGTCATGGGACTCACTGGTTCCCACATCTGAAGCCGGTGATTGGTCACAGAGGGTTTGTCAATAGCCAGTGCGACTCAAATCACATATGGTTGAGCTTTTTCTAAGACAGTAACATGAAAAATATGCAGGTATTTCCTTGCCCAAGCTGAAACCATTGAGGTGTGTGTGTGTTTGTGTGTGTTTGTGTGTGTGTATAGGTGTTGGGATTCCTCATTTGTGTGCAAGTGTGTTTGTGCGCTTAAAGTCCTCTTGAGTACCAAAATTCCTGCGTCTGTGGTTACAGTCCCGACTAATGGAAGTACCACCCAGGAGCCTGTTTGAGTGGTGCCGAGAAATCAAGCCTCTCTTACACGCCACCATGTCCAGCGTCAACAAACACATGTGAACGTGTGTGAATGCCTGTGCATGCGATTCACTTGCAGTCGGGGAGAGTTTGTTTATCCGGGGTCAACTCATTTAAGTCATCGTCACGCAAGGGCCGTCTGTCCAAAAAAAGAACACAGACCTGCAGACGAACTTGTATTAACATGTGCTCAAAACACACTCCAAACACTCAACGTTTGTAAGGGGTTTCCTGCAGGGTTTCCCCAAACAAGGACCTGCACTGAAGTAACTTCAGTCATATTGCAATACGGCACTTAGTTAGTTTGGTGACTCAAGACTTCTCTCTTCCTCTGCTAATATTAACATTTTAACATTTGCATTTATGTATGTGACCAAAGTGGCTTTAATCCAGCAAAAGTAAATTAGGTTTGTAGCTTACTTTAGGCTAATCATCAACTATAGGAATCAGTCACAAGTCTACTAAACAACTTGCAGAGGAAAACCCTGTTTTCAATCCTCACACTTTACTTTTTCTTCAGCCTGGAAATTCAGCTGATAGCACCAAGGGAAAGTTTTTGTCCTCAGACCTCCAAATGTCAGTGCTCTGGTCCACTATGTTGTGATCTGCTCCTATTTGCCATGTTCGACTGATGCTGACTGGGTTTAGCTTGGCCACTTTCATTGTTTTGACTGCCTCTGTCTGTGTGTGTGGGGCAGGCCCATCTTTGACTTCACCTCTCATTAGCTGTGACAGGGCGACTACCCAGGCAGCCCTCAGCACAAGTCAGCCACCTGCAGGACATCACCGCAGCGTACTTGTAGCAGGTCTCCTTCATACAAACCTTAGCATACATGCAAGAAAATATAAACGCATATTACAAGTTTGCTGCAAGTGCAAGCTCTGTCACACCGAAAACACAAACGAACTGTCAGAGATCATAGAAAACCCAAATAACTGCATGCATGATGAGCTTCTCAGAGATGGTGCTCATTAGGACTGAATGAATAAGGCAGCAGACATAAACACAAAAACAAGCCTCCAGCTATGGCGACATGCATGCAAACTTATTCACACACATACACACAAACACACACGGGTTTACAGCAGCGGCACTGAGCCTTGACAGAGCGTGTCAAGAAAACTATACGTCGATCACACTCGCACGGGCATGAAACAGGCATCTGTACCCTCACACAGACACACATTGAGATAGCCTCACACACAGACGGCCTCTCGCTCAGCTCCCAGAAATCCACTCTGCAGTCACGCAACACTTCAGGCTGAAAGTAAAACAGGAAGATCGACTTGGTACCGATGTGTTCTCACCCTCTTATTTCTCAATCAGAGATGACCATTGCATATGGGATGTTTATTGTATAGCATCTTTCTGTGATTACATTTCATCATCCAGAGGTGCAGTATGGTCCACACACAGGCAGTCAATTTGTGAAATTCTATAGGAACAGATACAAAATACGTATATAATCTGGTGACATATTTTAAACTGTTTAGAAACTGCGTTTTTATTGGTGCTCTGAGTGACAGGTCCTTATGTGATGTATTGGACAACTTGCTTCCTTCCTGCATCAGTCGTTGAAAAAGGCCTTTTTTTGGTTAGTCTCAGAAACTTAACACTAATGTTTGGTTTTGGGTTCTTGAGCACTCTTTAACAGCTCTAAAAAACAAATACTTAACATTGGTTTATAAACTTGGTACTTTCTGACTTTTGCTCATTTAAGGATGCTTATAAACATGATTCTGAAAGGATGATGTATTTCAGAAAAAAGAAAATGAAGCATTTCTTCTGTTGAGACTCTCAAAGACGTCAGCAGAAAAACAACTGAATTGTTAAATACTGCACCATCAATTTCCATGTCTCTCTAGATGTGATTAGTGCTATTAATACTTTTAATGAATCAATACCCTCCCAAATCCAAGGTTTGTCGTATAGGATTTCCTTAATTTAGAGTTTTATAGAAGCTTTTTTATGGATCTTACTGATATAAAAATTTCCCTCATTTCAGCCCTTTTTTGTGGCAAAAAGGGGAATTATCTCCTTATTTTTTTCTGCATGTTGTTTTTTTAAGTCAAAGGAGAAGGGAAATGTTTTTAAAGATTAAAATAGTTAATTTTGCAATATTTTTGTATTTTTGGACCAAAAAAAAAACACAAAGGTAAATCTAATTTCAGCAAAACATAAAATACTAGTCACTTTTGTGAGGTTTGGTGCAGCCGATCCTTCCATCAAGGCCCGTTTTTGCATCAGCATGAATAAAATTTGGATACATAAATATTCCTGATTTTTATCACCATTTATTGTCTAACACAGATAGAGGGCATGGGGGCCACTAGTTTTATTAAGAATACTGCTTTAATGAGTGATTAGCCTTATTATTTTATCAAAGCTGCACAAATCACAAAGGTTGTTTTTTTTTTCAATTTTGTGAGATTATTTTAAAAGCATGTTTAAAATGTGAGACCTCTTAAATGTCTATTATGCAATACAAGGAACATTACCATATTATTTTATACATTAAATGATAATTGTTGATTAAGGTTCAAAATGTAAGAGAAAGACACAAACTCTGATGTTCGACATAATAATAAGTAATTGAAACAACTTGCATGCATGCAGATCTTTATGAAATCTGCATCACTAATGAGAAGCTCTGAAAGGTCGAGGTTGGATTGCAGATAACAGATCACATTAATATAAACCTTATCTGAACCCAGGCTGACCTAGTAAAGGAGAGACACCGGGCAGCTGGAGAATGAATCACCACCATGTGAATCACATCCGTTGTCTTTTTCTCTTTCTGTTGGTGTTTACATCTCAGCATGTGTCCCCCATCTTATGGGAACCGAAGTTGGACAAACACAAAGAAATGCTGACAGATCAGGAGACTGTTAGGAAGAAGTGGTTTAGTTTCATAAGGAGGCTCAACAGCTGTCCGCGTTTGTGCAAAGACGAGACGAACCAAAAGAAGGGAACCATCACAAGCATACCTCAGATCAGTAAACAGATCCAATGATAGTAATTATCTTTATGAGCAAATATATTCACATGTTCCTTCTAAAAATTGAACAACTCACTTTGTAATTTCAAACAAATGCTGTTTGTCATTAATAATTCTTCAGGCAAAATGTTGGATTGTGTCTGTTAGTATCTCTGTAATGAAATAATAAAATGCAGTTTTTATTTAGAACTACTCCATCTCATGAGCATACGTCTTCTGTATGCAACAGTGGTTAAAAGAAAATCTCTAGTTCACTTCTTGTCTTTATGTGTTGATGTTTTTATACACACTCTTTCTCTGAGTGTTTTTAATTGTAATTAAAGCTGCAGAACGGAGTTTGAACTCACACAACAAACCTGTCTGTCTCTCTTTCTGCTGTCTTATATCGCTCTGCTAAGCCTCTTCCACCTTCCTGAAAAGCTAAAGCAGCAGCAGAAGGGTCCTGCGGTTGCACAGTGAAGCTCGTGCCTCGTAGGGTTCGCTCGCCACGGCTTTAACCACACCAAGACCTCAGTGTGTCTCAGTGCAACTTGTCTTCTCAAAGACACCTCTCCTATACTTTGTGGCCTCAAGACAGAACTTTTCAAGCCACTAACATACACACCAAACACACACACGCATACGCCACTGTGGACTCTTTAAAGTTATTGTGTTTGTCATCGTGCCTCCTATGGATTTGGATGAAATGAGCCCAAAAGTCGGGAGGAGGTGTTGGAAATAAATCATTCTGCAGGATTTTTCCCCATTAATCAGGCTTTCAACATTGCAATGGACATGCAGACCCATATGCATTTTCAGAACAGCCAATAGGACGAGTCCCCATCTTTGAAATGACCTGTGATTGGCCAAATTTTCACATCATGAGCTGGATTTTCCAAACCTTGAGAAAGTGCAGAAGTCAAATTTTTTCTCAGACCTGAGAGAAAACTAGATGTCCTGACAAGTTACTGTGAATTTTTCCCAGTTCCAAAAATATACCTGCCTAGGCTTTAAAGGAGATGAGAGCGAAATGTGAACCTGGGATTTTAAAAAAACACAACCTTTTAGTGGGTAAAATAAGTAAGAGTGGAGATGTCATTGCCTCCAGCTAACGTGGGTAGCAAGCAAGAAGTTGACCTCCACTTCTTACCCCTCTTCCCTCCACCCCACCTTTTTCTCCCTTTTCAGTGAAATCGAATTTTCTCCTGTTTCAGGAGTAATGGAGGATACACAGCAGAGGAGGAATGGAGGGGTTGTGGAGGTAGATGGATAGATGGATGGATGTAAGTCCTGTGGTCGTGCAGACGGAGTATCACGTTCTGCTATTTTCATTTGGCTCTTTATTGCTCCCAGTTGTTGGGTTAAACAAAATGGAGCTTAAAAAAAGCGGGGTGGGGGTGGGGGGGTTGCTGGGTCCACCAATCCTGCACTTTTGTTCCCTGGAAGCACTTTGTTTGCGAGAAATGTCACAGTAGCTAAATCAAGCCGAGCAGCAGCTATGAGAAACAGACAGAGCAGATGGAGGATGGAAGGATGCGTGTGTGTGTGTGTGTGTGTGTGTGTGTGTGTGTGTGTGTGTGTGTGTGTGTGTGTGTGTTTGTGTGTTATGTTGAATAAAAACCTAAGGTGGTGTAAAAGCTGGGATTATATTTAGATGCTTTTGGTAACATTTGTGGAATAACAGTTGTTTTAAACATTTTGGGGGTCAAAGAAAGAATGAGAGAAAGGAAGGGGATTGTGTATCTGTGGTTTTTTTCACACACCGAAATACTCACAGCAGTTAAAAGCGTTGATGGAGAAATTGCTTCTAAACCCGCTCAGGTCAATTGTGCTTGTCAGCAGTAAGGCTGAATATGCTGTAGTTTGCTTGTGAATTTTTATAGAAATCTGTGTGTGTGTGAGAGAGAGAGAGAGAGAGAGAGTTTTTACACAGGAGTGTGATGTTTGATGAAATATGGGTCATTCTCCAATGTAAAAACTAATGAAGGATGCTAAATCCAGGCAAAGATCCATGTGTTTGTCTCACGTCTTGATATTTTCACACAATCACACTTGCAGTCCTCATGGGTGTGTGTGCGCACATGTGTGTGTGTTTTGATGGGTTTTGACTGCTAGCTGGCTCTAAGGCAAATTTTGGACCACATGCTTTCCACATACAGAGAAGAAGTTGAGGGTTTGCTTGAGATTCAGCGCTTTAGGCAAACATGTACGTATCCAAGTTCAAATACAGTTCGTTGAGTGTGTTTGTGTTGGGGTGTGTGTACCGTAGGAGGTTTGTGTGTGTATTATAATGCTGTTTCCAGAGAACTGTATCCATGACAGCTGACAGGGACTGAACCAGCTCTGTTTGTGTGGCCCTCAGAGAGATCCATGCACAGGATGTAGCTCTCATTCCAAACCATCCAACGTGGAGGTTCATCTTTCTTTCTTTGGGGGTTTTTCAGCACCTGCAGCAGTGAAGGACGACCTCTTCTTTCAGCAGTTATCCTCCCATCTTCACACAGTATCCTGCATCTTTCTTTTTTTTACTTCATCTGCTCCACAAATATCTGCCTATTAACCAATATTACTAAATTATTATGCAGCCCATTTGGCGCACACATCAAGAAACACATGATTTGATTTTTTTAAGACATTCTCACTCTTTGCTTACGACACACGTGCACAAACAGGATTGCCTTCCTGTCATTTTTTTAAGCACTGTGTACCACTTCAACATCTGTGTATGACACAGAAAGTCTTCCTTTCAATAGCTTTCCTAATCCATGGTTAATCTTGTTTAACTGTCACTGTTTAAACAAATGTTTAACATGGTGAAACAGTCACACTTTGTCTAAACTTTAGCAACAAAAATTGCTTGGTTTAGTTAGGAAAAGATTTTTAACTTCTGCTCTCACTTAGACTCAAACTCTGGTCACATGGATCAAAGTCCAGCATGTGACTTTATGTTACATTGTATTTACTTACAAGCCCCGTGTGGTGCGAACAGACACTCTGGGTCCTGACCGAGCTGCCATAAGTGATGAGTTGGGAGTAAGAAAGGGTTTCTCTTTCTCTCTTAACCTACTCACAGCTTCTATTTTAGTGTGTTTGTGTGGTTTATGTGTGTGTGTGTGTGTGTGTATGTGCGTGTGTGTGTGCGTGTGTTTGTCTGTAAGCTCACCTCATGTGTTCACTGCTCTTTCCCTGAAATAAGAATCTGAACTATTTCCACATGTAATGTACACATACACATACACACATACACCCTGCTCTCCTTTGCTGCTGTTTTTCCCATTAATTCCTCCAGTCAATTCAGTCCTACATCAGCTTGTCGTCACCCCACTCCACCCCCCCTCTCCTCCGCCACTCAGGACCACTCACACTCCCATGTTTCAGTCCTTCTGACGCCCGCTACTCCAGCGTTTGGCGAATGACTTGTCAACATGCCAACGGCTGTCTTTTATGTCTCAAATAAAGGCAGAGCAGGCATGGACCCTTGTGACCCGTGTCTTATACCCGCTTGAGAGGGCACTTTAAATGGTCAATAACCAGGTTGTACAAGGATTTTTTTTTTTTTACTCGATTGTGAAACACTCCCTTCATCCTTAACTACTTCCTTCATCTTTTTTGTGTCTGCCATCATCCATCTTCCATTACTCCCATTTCATTTTTCTACTCCCAATCCCATCACTCCCTCACATTGCCCCTCCCCTTCCAGCTTTTCCTCCCCATCTCCTCCCTGCCAGCATTGAGGAAATGCTCTGGCCCTCTCTGCAGGGGTCTTTGCCCCCCAGCAGAAGAGCTTCACACTGCTGTCAGAGGCAGTGGGGGCAGAGCAGAGCCCACAATGGAATATGGAGACTATTAATATACTGCAAGAGCTGCTGCTGGCAGAGAGTGTGTATGTGTAAAACTGGCATCTGTTCCTGGAGTTTTGAATGTGTAAAGGTGTTAAATGACTGAAATTGTTCAGACATGAATTTTAAATGAGAGTCAGTAGGTGCACAGCTGCACTCATTCTCTATTGTTGCATATGAAATAGTTTCTTCTCGATGCCAACGGAGTCTGGTTGCAGCTACAAATAGCAAACAATCAGATCAGAACAAGACACAGTAGTTTTTTTTGTGATTCAACATGGACCATTTGAACACCGGCAACGGTAAACTGTTTGTAAGCAATTTCCTAAATCCTTTAATTTCAAAGTAGTTAGTGGTGTATTTCTGTTGCGTAAAGCAGGGAAAGAAAGATGAAAGTGGGAAGGGTAGACTTAAGGAGGAGGAGGAGCATGATCAAGCTCACTTTGAAAGGGTTGGCAGAATCAGGAAGTGATTAGGCCACTACAATAACTCCAATAATGACAATCGGGAAAACATGTCTGCAGCCACAACCACTTAGTATGAGGAACAGCACACAGTATGGTTCCTATTTCATTAGAGCAGGACTGAGTGTGGAAGGATGGGAACATGGGGGGGGGAGAAAGAAAGTAAGGTGTTACCTGCGGGAGGATTGCGGGAGAAAACTTAAGGTTTAGTTACTGTTGTTGTAGCTGTCATGCTTTGAAGGCTTGCATGGGACATCTGCATTTTATAATTATAATGGGAGTAGATTAAGCATCTAAAATTCTTAAAAATTTTGAAACAATGGGTCTTTTATTCAACACAGAAGTTCAGAAAAGCAAATATCTCAATTCTGGTTTGCAACTGTAGATTTTGCCAGCTGAATTTACAACTGTGGCTAGCTATCGTTAGCGTCATAATGCTTAAAAAACTGAGGCTGACTCGTTATGAAAACAAGAAGCCAGTAAACTGGTTTTAAATATGTGCCCATTTTAATTTTACAGTGCCAAAAGTCTGAGTCAACATCCTCACCAGCTGATGATCCGTGCAGGATATGAAATTAAAGGATAAGAACTGGTTTTATACTGCAGAGTAGAGCGGTATGATTAGGAAAATTTAAAGTTAAAATAATTGAATCCTGAATTAACTTTGCATGCATAGATGGATTTTAAAACTTGGACAAGCAACAGAAAGGTTATAATAGTAAGATTTATACTCTATGTTTTAATGTTATGGAAGAAAATTAGGAATAGGAAAATAACCGATGACAACAAACATAACGAACATCAGCTAACAGTTGTGCTGGAGTCATTCAGGGTAAACGTTGAGCATCCAGGACCAGCTCATATGCAGTCAAGAAATACCACATGTTGAAAGTCCTCAAAAGGGCTTTTCTAATGTTATTAAAACCTTACAGAACAATACAATCGTTTTTATTGAAAGGTTAAAAGCCATGACCCTCCGAGCCCTATAAATGTAGATAATTAGTCTGACTGCAGCACCGTGTACGCAGCTTTAACATGTGGATGAATCTATAGATGAGAGGTGGATGATCACTGTGAGCCTGAGAGGAAAACCTGCAAGTTTTTGTGCAAGTCAATGGCACCCTTTTCATAAAACAGAACCCCCTTTAAATTAAAAGACAGACACTGACGCAAATTAGTGGCAATGATTCATGGTCCTGCAGCAGCGTGAGTTCTCAGGCTCTCGGCCACATCATCTCCTGGTTCCTCTACAGCCCTCCTGCTATTTTTCACAACTTTGCCAGACCTCTCCATCAACAGCCGAAACAGTTTTACCGGAAAGGTGGATGTACCAGCTGCATCACTGCAGGGTCAGAGGAAGGTGGCTGGATGAGGCACAGGCAGTGAGGGATAGGTCTGATGAACCTGATATTCAGGCAGAGTGAGTGGGGGGGATCCATCTTAATCAGCAGGCCTGAGGTCCAGTTTGTTCAGGCTGAAATGAATTCACATTTGGTTCTGAGTATGAAAGGAGCTTTGTCATCACTTTGTTTTTTTTTTCTAGCATCTGAATAGGTCTTTACATCACTCTTGCACAGACAATTAGCACTGTGTACCCCGCCTCTCAGTCAGTGTCAGCTAGGATTGGCTCCCTACACCCCTGCAAAGGATGAATGCTTATAGATTATGGATGGATGGATAGATTTTTAGTACTGTGCCAACTCACACAAACTTTATGCCAGGCACAACACACGACCACCAGCAGTTAAACAGCGTGTGATGCTTGATTGTTCTCTACTCATCCCTGCAGTGCTGTTATGGAAAATTTATTGCTCTGTCTGTGTGTTTTCACAGGGCCCCCGGGGAAGCGTGGAAGGATGGGAAGGAGAGGGGAACCTGGTAAGTGACACCCACCACCTGCTTTGTTTGTTTATTTCTCTTTGCTCTCTTTTCCCGGAAGACCCCTCATTTCTCTCACTTGCTCCCACACTCCCTCTCTTTTCCTGGGTGACTGGATATGTTCAGCGGCTGGTTAAAGCAGTGACCCGTGAGTCGGGCCTGTGGATGATGGGACGCAGTCGGCCCTTCTCCCTGTCCCTCGCTACTTGCACCGACACAGCGCTAACCTCGGCCATGTGGTTGCACTAACTTTGCCCAGATGTCAGTCGTTCTCGCTGAGCGGTAGCAGATGCAGTAGTGCAGGCCTAATGAGACTCTCTGTTGCCAACATCACTACCAACCATTACTGTTGCTTTTCTCCCCCCCTCGCGCAGACCGCAAAACACTCATCGAGGAGCCAAAAGACTGCCAAGACATAACTTTTGTTACACCGAAGGTTGTCATGACAGATCGAGCGGATGTTTCTGCAACTTTGAGTCACATTCATTTTTGAATGGTTTTTATTAAGTGTTGACTCGAGACGCTGTTAGACGATTTTATCAAAACCTGCGGCGTTGTAGTTGGTCTGCAGGATATGTGTCAGATGGGAAAACGTCTAATCTGGCTGTGATTCATTGTTGTGGATATTTAGTGGATGAGACCTGCTCCTGTTACGATGATGACAAATCCCTTGTAATCTTCATTACTCTGCTTTGGCACAACAAGATGCCAGTGGTGACTGGTCAACAGAGGGCACTAGAGCGCCACCCCACCACACTGCACATGAAGAAGAAACACAGAGGCCTTTAGAAAATAAAACTTTTTTTAAAAAAAAATTTTAAATACTTTTTTTTTCATAATCATTATACAGCTAATGAGTTAACTGTATTTTCTTCAATAAAAATTTGATTAAAAATGTGCTACAAAGGTAGTAATAAGTTAGCAATAAGTGACTTCTGGAAGATGCTCTATTTTTACTAACACCACAATAAAATGTAATAAAAGTAAATGTTTTCAACAGCTTTTTTAGGTCCTATGTATTAAATAATAATAATGAAAAGTTTCAAACACTGCAGTAGAAATTTTTTTTTATTTTTGAATCCCACAATGATCTATTACATACATTTACTGTGCGAATAAGCCAGGGTATATATATTTATTCCTTATGAAAAACTTACAAAATGTTCGTCTCTTGAAATCTTCTGAGTTCCTCGGCCTGTTCATGGCTCTCAGCTTAAAGGCCATTAGGAACCAACTGAAGACATAAATATTTAAGTACAGGTCACAAATATATAGTTCTATTTTCAAAAAGGCTCGGTCATATCCTTTAACAGCTGAGCTCTGTAGATTTTAGCAAAAAGACAGGGAGTTAAAATTGTATTTGCCGGGTTTGATTATTGGTTGTGATTATTTATGGCAGCATGATGGTGAATGTGGGATTAACCCAATGCAACATTGTGGCTCACTGATGCGATTTTAATAGTTTTTGGGAAACAATGTGGCTGTTTTTTGGTCTTTTTATGGGATAATATGACAATAAGAAAAAATATAGAATAACCAAGATTTTTCCTCTAAAACTCCAAATCCTCTTTACTGCCCAACCACCTTTTGATTAGCGTAAATTACTCAAATCCCTCTGAGTTCTTCTAAGATTCTATTAGAAGATCATGGAGAAGAGTAAATGTGTTTTTCATCAGGGTGGTATTTGTAGCCACTTATTTTTTTGGAGGATTGTCGTTACGGGAAGGCTCACTGTTTCGCCCAATATGGGAAACTCATTTACTGCTCGCTGTTTGGAGCAGGACGGCCCATATCTGCGAAGGGTGATGTAGTCCTGTTTATGTTGTCCCTCTCCGTGTTTATTTTTACGTCCTCACATTGCAGCCTCGGTTGTAGCGCGGGAGGTAGATGGCATGGAATGGCTGTTGCTCCATCCTTCCACCAAAGACAATCTATTTCAGGACCAAGAGATGTTTTCCCCTTTTTATTAGACAAACAAATAAGAGTTCAGAGAAGAAACAGAAACACAAACTTGAATAACAGGAAGGAAGGCAGACAGAGTATTTAAGCAAACGTCGCCTCGTCTCCTTCATCAGCTCTTTTTGTTTTTGTTTGTTTGGTCTCTGACTTGTTTTCCTTTCCCTTTCTGTTTACTTCAATCTTCCTTTCTTCTTCCATGTCTCTTTCTTTCTCATTAGTCTCCACAAAGTCACACACCTGTCTCAAGTTCATTGGTTAAAGCCTGTCTCACTGCTTCGCTCTGTGGAGAGTGTACGGTTGTTTACTCAACTGTCTGGCCCAGGAGGTCCCTGTCCCGACGTCTAGACTAAGCTAAACTTGACTGACTTGGTCTTCATGCCTCATAAACCCCAACACCTCTGTCGTCTGCTTTCCCCTCTCCTTCTCACCCCAACCCCTTTCAGATCTTAATCCCTCTTTCTACTCCTCTTGTCCTAAAAAATGTGCTGTCTTCAGTCCTTACATAGATTTTAGTCATGTTTGCAGGACTCTTTGTGTGTTTAAGTATTAACAAAACACAACAAATGTCCTTCTTTTCTCCAGAGGGAGTCTGTTTTCAATCTGGGAGTTTACGTTGATGTTTAGCATTGTATCCTTGCTGATGAGCTGTCATGTAATGGAGCTGCAGTGGAGGTGTGGCTCTAAATTGTGCCAAAAGCCCTATTCACACAGCACTGGTATTACCAGAGGACCTTGTGGATGAGCATAAGAAAAGTCTGCATTTTATTCAAATTTACTGACATTATCCCAACGATATAAGGATATAGTCCTGAATTCCAATAAAAGCAATGAGATTCTTGAAATTTATATGAGTGCTGTCAGAGCTTTTACTAATATTTTGTCAATGCAGCATCCATAATTTCTTGACTGGACAGAAGAAAATGATGATGAGATGATGATTTAAAGGAGACAAATGCAATCACATGACCTCTATGCTTTTTACAGATTTACATTGGACTGAGATCACAGATGCAGTTTTCATAAGTTAATAGAAGTAAAACGGTAAAACTTGTCTCATAAAATAGGGCTATGGACTGTAATTGTGTTAATAATCAAATACTGTATCAACATCAGGATTGGTTTTAGAATCACTGAGACCAATCTCTAAATAAAAAGCTTTTAATGGCAATATGATATATTCACTTTGTAGGGGCTTGTGTGGTTTATTAGTGCCCTCAGCTTTAAGAGAAGTTCCTTTTTATAAGAGTATTTCATTTAAACCAAGACCACTAACAATGAGAGCAGTCCTTTGATCATTACTGTTGTTTTTGGTTACACTCTGTATAAAAAGCAGAGCAAACGTTTTGCTGCTGAGACTCAACATTACAAGATTTCAATCAGATCTGAAAGACTGCCTCAGAGAAAATTCAGAGGCATCTTTTTTTTTATGCTTACGCACTTTGCCAGCACACCCCGACCTTTTTCCTGCCTGTTTGTCCTCCATCTCACACGCCCATTTTCTTCTTCTCAGGAAACAAAGTCTTGACATGACTTCATATCCTAATGCAAAACACGGCCCATTATCCAGAAGTCTGTTAATCATAACGGGTTCACCACAAACTCCATTGGCAGCAGCTCTAATGAGCTTGTTCTGTACCATATTCAGGCGGTTAATTACACTCATCATATAACAAACCGCATTGCATGTGCAAGTTTTTTTGTTGCGAACCACTGTTCCGAGGAATTGATTGCTGTACAAACCAGGGGTCACCATGATACACACATGCGGTGCTTTATTTCATTGAAGATGTGAAGAATTTATTTTCTAACACTGTGTTTCTCTTTTCTCTCTTCTATTGCAGGGCCTCCTGTAAGTACAATGTCATCCCATCCAGGTAGTATTGAAATTAACTGACAAGCAATTGAACAAAGAGCTGTTACTGCACTTCACTTTGTCATTAAACATGCACACAGACACACACACGCACACAAAGACACAGAAATACATATATTATCCTTCATTGTACAAACAATGGTTTTCTCCCACAGCAATAAAACATGAACACGGACACACAAATGTCAGAGATTCACTTACACATGTGCATCCACAGAGCACAGCAATAAATGGACCACCTAGGAAACTGTGTGTGTGTGTGTGTGTGTGTGTGTGTGTATGTGCTTGTATCTGTGAGTGTGCATGTGTTTTGGTGATGGTTAGGGATCGGTGGAACATCACTAGCAGCAAGTCATTCTTCTCTGTGGGACTATAACTCCTGCTGACACTCACTCAAACATACACACACACACACACACACACACACACACAGCAGATAAAGCACACATGCACATAAATGAAAAGTTACTTGCAAGCTGGAAACTGCTGCTTCCTTAAGTTTTATACTTTTATCTTCATTTAGAAAGAAAGAGATGAGAGAGTGAGCCATTTCTGATTATAGTTTCATTTTTCTGTTATAAAAACTTTGGTCACATGTGGCAAAGATCAGATGCGAAGAGGAGCAAATGGTCCGAAACATACCATTACACTTTCTCCGGAAAAATCAAAACGGAACAGCATGTCTGACTGACATTTTTAAAATCTAGGGCATGGTTTTATGGGATAGAACTGTCCGAGCAGCTGGTTTACACTAAGTGTGCAAAAAAATGAGCATGATTTCTTTTCCTGAACTCTTAGTCCAACTTCCTGCCCATAAAGTCAAATGGAAGATGTGGCAATGTGGCGTCAGCGGCTACTGCATGAAAGCACCAGTCTGTTAGTATAATTAGTCTGAGTCAAGCCTATCAGTGGTAGTAATTTAGCTACAAACTGGACCATGATCCTGTGTCTCATTTAAAACTTGTCTCCTGAATGATAAAGTGTACCAGATCATGTGATCAGTTAATATATACACACACATATACAGTATATATATATATAGGCCTACAGTGTGCTGTGTGCAGCTGTTGGTTTCTGTTCTAACATGTCTCCATGCTTCATGCTTTAATCTCTAACCTCACCAGGGCAAATCTGGACGGGATGGATACCCGGTAAATTTGATTTGTTATTTATCCTGTCACTCTTTAATTCACCGAATCACGTCTCCGTTTCCTCTTGATTTTTTCCAGTGTATCAGCTTTGTAAGGCTATTTTCTCCTTTTGCTGCTCTCCTTGAATTTACTCTAATCAACGCCTGTCTTCTTGCCTCTTCAAACATCCTTCAGTATTTGCTTGCACAAGTGATGTATCCTGCCCTGCGACCGAGAGGTGACTCAAGTACAAAACTGTTGTATTGAAACATATTCAGACACAAAATGACCAGAGTGATGAGATGAGATCATTAGGTTTTGCTCAGGCGATTTGACTAAATACAAATTATTGACAGCAGAAAACAATCAAACAAATCATCTTTGGTGCATGTGTGAGCATCAGTTAACATGAGGAACGATAAAAATATCAGTGAACTTAAACCAGACAAGTGTAAACCATGCTAATGAACTTTAAAAATATTCATCCCTAAGTCACGAATCATAGAGTCCAGCTTTCAAATGTGGTTAAAGTGTTTAAATAGTGTAATTGTGTACATTCAGAACTACTGGATGCAGAGCAGATCATTGATTCCCAACACAGAGCAGTGTTACAGTCAGTTGTGGTGGTAGCCAGAGATATAGCGGCCTCTTGTGGCCGGTCAGATTACTGGCTTTCTCCACAACTGCTGAGGTAAAAACAACTGGTGGCTCTCTTGCTGATTTGTGGTTCAGCCGTCGTCAAATTCTCATCAACTGATTCAGACACACACACTCTCACCATTAAAGTGCTGATGCATTGATCAGATGGAGCTCAGTTCACATGAAGAATCAGCGAGTGGAGGGTCTTTATTCGAGTTTTACATGCTCTGTGTCAAAAACTCTGCTGTCTGGTTGTCATGGTGACCCACAGCAGTTGCCCCATTGTTGTGGTCCACGGCATCATGTTGGTGGTGTCGTTATTTGCAGTGTCTTTCTTGGAATTTTTTTTTGGGAAGTCCATTACCCATGGGGCTCACTCAGATTCCCAGTCTGCCTGGCACTGCGCAGCCCTCCTGACGGGAAATGCCTGCTGCTAATTACACACAGGTGGACTGTGCACACAGAAGAGTGTGTGCACATTTGTATTTGTTTGCCTGTGACTCCATTCATCTTTGTCACTGTCTTCACTGGAAATCCCAAAGTTGTGGCACATGTTTTTGACTTTGAAATATCTCCTTAATTAAATAATACATCGTATTACTTTAGAGCTGCATAATCTGCTCAACCCCTCCCAGTCTATTTGGCATAATGAAGTCAAGCCTTAAAGGCTCTATTATTACAAAGATCAAACAATATTACAACTGGAGGAGCTCTGTTTGCTGAGTGTTTGAGGCAGCTTGCTCTCATGATGCGTATGTGCAGGTATGATGACAAAGGAGGCTGCGTGTATGAAGTTACAGTGAAACAGCAGTAGATTAATCATACCGGCAATTAACATGGACAGCACGTTATTTCATACAGCAGCAACGGAGATGATCAAGTTTCAAAAAGTGAGGGTTTTAAAGGGCCGTTCTTCCTGTTGGAGAAGAAACGTTTTGGTGTCTGTGTCCATGTGTGTGTGTATGTGTGCAGATGTGTGTGAACTCCATCCAACCACCCGTACAGTAGTTTATGTAGATACCTAAAACAAAGGCCAGAACAGTGGAGGTGGTCAGAAGGTTTGTATGTGTGTGTTTGTGTGTATATGTGTGTGCACATGTGCAGATATCTTTTCACACCAGTAAGCATCCCTCACATGGACTACACATGGCATGCGCACATCAACGCAAATGAGTCCAGTCAGTTTCCGCACAGCACCGCACTGCTTACTTCTGTTCTGCCAACAGTTTTTCTGTCTTTACACTCATACTGTTAAAACAAACAGCTGGATGGCTTTCAGGCATTTCTATTTTTGCCTACTTTGGACCTTATATTGTCCAAATCAAGCCTCAGCAGGCAGGAGAATGACGCTATGTAACATTTCAATTGCAAAATATCAAAACATTATTGACGTTTGCTATATGTTTTATATATTTTGTACTTACATTTTCCCAAATTTTTTCGATATTGTTCATATTTAAAGGATAAGATGCGATTCATTTTGGCAACTGTTACTTACTTCGGAGGTAACACTAATCAGACAGTGAGGATGGAAGTCAAAAAATTCAATTACATGTAACGTGACTAAACTTTAATAAATTACCTTATCTGTGGACATTTCTACTTAAGTCAGTCCAAATTTTCATTCATGTTGAACAAAATAAACAATTTTTAAGATCCCACGCTTCCTCACCCAGCCATCAAACGATGTCTTGTGATTTAATAGATAAACTTCTAGTGACAGAATGAATACAACAATAGCAACAGTGAGAAGTAACAAAGTACATTTTAGGTGTTGTATCTATAAATACTTTTTTTAGTTACTTGTACTTCACATGAGTACTTACTTTTTCTGCTACTCTTTGATAACTTTAGATACTTTGCAGATACAGATTTACTGTACAAGATATAATCAAGTGATGGTGTGTTATAAGCTCACATTAATGTGATAAAAAACATCAATGCATCAGTGATAATAATGCAATAATATATCACTTTAACTCTGGCCCATTCTTCACAATGAGTACTCTTGCTTTTGGTACAAGTGTGATGATTAGACTTTTTTACTTTTAAATATCTTTTGTACTTTTTTTTTTAGTCTAAATTTGAAAGAAGCGGTTAGTGTAACAGAGTATTTCCACACCGATGTATTGCTACTTTCACTTCAGTAAAAGATCTAAATACTTCTTTCATCTCTGAACATGTGGGTGTGTTTGTGTGTGTGTTTGTGTGTGCATGTCCTGCCCTTCATTCAGGTGGCATACATATGTCTCACTGGCGTGAGGTTCACCAGACTAATGCATGCAGCAGCCTACTTCCACTGAGGCATAACTAATATGATAAACAGTGTTAATTTCATGCCGGTTGTGTGTATCTCAAGCATAACACGTCAATAAGTGTGTGTGTGCTGATGTGTGTTTTCTCTCCTCATGTAACCCCTGTCACTCCTTCCTCTCATAAATCACTGGCAAAGGGGTTCGAGTTTCAGAAAAGAGCCTTCCCACTGTCAAACAATCAAAGTTAGGCTGCCAGAACAGAGCAGAGGAGTAAACACACACGCATACACACACCACTTGATTATTCATATGTGAATTTACCAGCATGCCTAGCAACTAGCGTGTTTATACGAAAGTGCCAGTCTGTGACAGGCAGCGAACTTCGCTCAGCAGAAACAGGCCAAGGCCACCATTGTTCAGCTCTCCAGGCCTTTGAGGGCAGATTAAAGCCATACCATCACACAACAACATGTCAGTAATTTTCTGTCCCAAACAAACAGCATTCTGCTTTGCTTTACTGTGCTCCTCTGTTCTACATGCAGGCATTATTTTTTTAAAGACAACAAATGCGAAAAAAAAAAGTGGAGTTTGTCCCTGTGGCCACATGAAAGTAAGAAGGGACAAGAGGAGACTGAAAAATGTGGATTATTGAAGAGAGAAACACCTTACTGTTCTGTGTGTGTTTATATCTGAGACGTCTGCTTTGATGTGCAGACACCAAGTTTTCACGCCGCATCCTCAGCAATTACTCCATACTGGATAATTACCAGTCTGCACCATAGGGAGTCTAATAAAGACAATAAAGACGCCCCTCGCCCTGTTTCATTGGGATTAAATGCACATATGCATGTATCAGCAGGCACATACACACACACACTGGTAGACACAGACGTATGCCCTCCTGCAGGCCAAGTTATTTTCCAGAAATGTGTTTAAAAGCCATCTAATTGGTGGGAATGCTTAGTCAAAGCTTTTTTTTCTATCTTTTGGGGGATGCTGCAGAGCAGCATGGTGAAGTGGATGAGAAAGTACACACATAGAACCACACACAAACATAAAAAGGCATTATTTCGTTTTTCCCCCCACATTCATTCATTGAGGTTTTGGTGGTAATCTCAGGCATTTTTCTCACTTTTTTTCAACAATAATCTCCCACTTTTTTTCTCTTCAGAGCTTCTCTATCCATCTCCTTCCCATTTATTCCCTCGCCTGATTGTCTGTGGTAAGAGATGAAGAGACTCTAGTCAAGCCGTTTTTGTTTAGCCTGCTCTAGTTTTATTTAAACTCCCGCTCTTTTTCCTGCCTGTCACACTTGTATCACACTTAAGAGACTGTATAACAATGCAGCTATAGAGAATACAAAGCACAGAGTGTATTGAAAACCACAGATCAAAATTAAATTCCTGGCTCCTTTCTTTCTGACTCTCATGGCCCATTTTGGCTTCCATTAACCTCCTTCTGACCTTTGTTGTGAAACTCATATCTTCAGAGTATTTTATCTTATCAGTCAAAGAGGAGCTTCCTGGGCTAAAGTACTATTTGTTAAATTAAGTAAGGTCATACAGGTAGTGGTATCTACCGCACGCAAGCTGTCAGCTGATGGATATTAGGTACAGGGTATTATTGTGGAGAATGAACCCCCTCTTTCCCTCACTTAGACACACACACAAAGGAAGAGACACACACAGCAGCAGTGCCTACAGTTCACAGGCCAGTGTTTGGCTTGTTAGCAGCCATAAATCAGTCTGTTTTTGCTCCGGTTCAGACTTTACAGCAGCTGATGACCTCACCTCGTACACCTC
>JAPZDY010000026.1:10689851-10706173 GCA_029783645.1 Ctenochaetus hawaiiensis | reverse complement strand
CGATCTTAGCCTTTACCACATACATCACATATAAGTGTTTTTCGGAAAGTTTGATCCAAAAACCAACTGTTTCTTTTTGTTTAAGTAGGGATCTAAAGGTTTGTGCCTTTGAACTGAAAGTTTCTTTGGAGGGGAGGTTCAATGACTGCTCGGCTGTTTTTATTGAGGTAAACAAAGTAGATAACATTGACTGCTGTTTCAGCACTTGGGTGAAGTTGGATAAGAGCTATAAACTGCCTGTTGGATTATCTCATCCTCGGAATAACACAGAGAGACATGGTAGATGTAAGGTTGTGTGGAGGATTAATCCAGCTGGAACAAATCCACCTACAGTCCATCATGTCGGACCTTTTATTCTAAATCATAAAGTAATTATAAACCACAACCGCCTGGAAACGTCTTTGTATCTGAGTCTTATGTGTGTGCACAAACACACCCAAAGTTAAAAGGGGCAGGATATAACTAGAACATTTGTTTGAAAACTTCTTCTTGTCCTTTTCCTTAATCATCCTTAACTTTCTAATATTTGCAGTTGTTTCTCTCTGTCCTTCACAAGCATGTCTTTTTACTGTTCTCACTTTAAATGTTTGTCTTGCTGAAACCACTGAACTGTTTTTCCTACGCTAAGATCATTTACACTGTTTCCAGAGAGATACGGAGACAAGACTCAAACATTTAGAATACTAATGTACAACAGGTTTATGATATTTTGGAGGGAGAAGGTACTTCTGTCGGTGGATTTAAAACAAATAGTGTCTTCACATGGTCCTAATCATGTTCTTGATTCACAGCAGACTTACAGTACAGTAGATGTTTCTGAAGTAAAGGTCCAGTGTGTAAGATTTGGGGGGATGTTTTTGTAATGGCAGAACTGGAATGCAATATTTGTATGTTTTCATTAGTGTGTAATTACCTGAGAATGAGAACTGTTGCGTTTTCATTACGATAGAAAGAGTGTTTTATATTTAAAAAGGGAGCAGACCTTGTTCAGCAAAGTCCACCATGTGACATTAATGTTTCTACGGCAGCCCAGAACAGACAAACTAAACAGCAGCTCTAAAGAGGGCCTTTAACATTTTTTGAAAGTTCTGCTGCGAAATTGGCTCTCCTGGATGCTTGGAAAGGGAGGGTAAGAGTAGGAATATCAGGTTAGGTGCAATATGCAACTACACCTCCAGGTGCCACTAAATCCTACACACTGGACTTTTAACTTTTATATGTTTGGGAAAACACACTTAAACTATTTGCTTTCTTGCAAAAGTTGGATGAGACGATTAATCTAACTCTCATGTCTGTATGCTAGAAAGAGCAGAATCTTTGCTTAGCTTAGCATAAATAGTGGAAAAGAGAACACATTTAGCCTATGTCTATTATGTTTATTCTGTGCAAAAACTTAAAAAAATGTAGGTTTAAGGGTTTTTGGGGCTCATGTTTCTTATTGTTTTGTTGTTAGTCAAAGTTGTTGGCTAAGCTAACTGTTTTATGGCTCCAGCTCATCATGGGAGTGGTATTAGTCTATTCATCCTTCTTTAGCAACAAAGTAAAAGAGGCACATTTAACATAATGACAAACTTTTTATTTAATGTTTCTGTGTCAACACAGCTGTCCTAACTTTATACTTATGTCTTTTCATAATTACTCTTTATCTTTATTTAAACAGGGTCCACTTGGCTTGGATGGGAAACCAGTGAGTAGTATTCCCATAATCAAAACATAATTTTAAACATGCTTTTAGTGATTGACAGGAGTTTGATTTAAACTGTTTTCTCCCCTCAGGGTTTACCAGGACTCAAGGGAAGCCAGGTACACCATCACATACCTGTTGTCTGGTCTTAGTTTTCCCGTAGCTTGACACAGGTCAATTACATTGTCATTATTATTGACTTTATATCTGAGGACATTTTAACTGTGAATCCAGGTGGGCATTTGGTTTGTAAGACAGGTGACAGTTTGCTGAACTTCATCAATCATTTTAAATGTTCCTTAGGGAACATCGCATGTGAGCAAAAAGCGCACGGTAGCCATCTTGTCTCTCATTCCTCCTCTTAAGTCCTCCCAAGGCACACAGCTAAGAGGGAGTCATGGCTCAACTGAACCAACTGTTGAAATCCCCTTTGCACCTCACCTCTGAGACCCATCCATCACCTTTACCCTGAAACTCCGCAGCACTCCTGGACACACCCGGGTGTAGCACGGAAACAGGCGAAGCAGAGCTAATGGATCACACACCATCAGGAAAAGTGAGAGAGAGAATTAAGTTTATAACCTCCACAGAGGCTTTTTAAAACGCCATTATTTTACCCTCGACTTCTTCTCCTCTCGAGGGACAAGTCATCTGCTGAAATCTAAAACCCCTCACAGAATAATGAGAGCTGTTTGAATAGCTCCTCTCCAAACACTGTTAAGCTGTTGTTTCCTGCAAAAGGAGACTTCAAGCTGGGTTTGTCCTTTAAGAGGGCTCTCCCCATCACAGAGGGTCTTCCGTAAAACCCCAGCAGGTGTGACACAGACCCAGAGTTGTTTAAGTGCTCAAGGGGTGTTAAAGCAGATAAAAGCTGCAGAATAACTGATAGATGTGCTGATGATTAATGAGGGAGACAAAAGACAAGATTAGCACAATTCAGAGACATTACCATTAGCTAAAAGCAAAGGCAGGAACAAAGTTATGAAGATTTGCAAACCATAATTATTTTTTTTTTTTTAAAGAAGCTTTCAGATACATCCTGTGGCCTTCATAGTAAATATGTGTAGTTTTGTAAGTACCATGTACCTATTGCAAAACTGACAAAATGTACATTGAAAGCACTAAAGCTAAACAATATAAGACAAGACATGGACATAAATACAAGACATTTAAAAAAATCCCCAACTCAGTCAATGATCTAACTAATTGTTGTTTAAGATTGTATCTTTTTATTTCTCCTTTAAAGTTTAAAAAGATAATCTGATTCACACTATTAGACTTCTTTTATCAACTTGTTCCAACTTTTTGTTGAAGCTTTATGATATTTATGCTGAGAAAAATATCCAAACAGATTATTTCATTTTCATTGCTGCATCGATAAATCCATGAACAGTAACAGAATGAGAATAGAATGAACATTCAGATGAACAGTAAAAAGTCATTTTAAAGTCTGCTCATGTTTTAAGAACATAGCTGATAATATTAAGAGTTTTGGTCTTGACAGGAGCCTTGTGATTTAAAACAAAGTCATCTTATTGTAATTAAATGTTTGACTGGACAGCATGAGTTTTTACTGAGTTTAAGTTTAGGTTGAAGAGACTAAACTGAAACTAATTGTCCCCACCGATATCCACACATCTACAGGAGTACTAGTGGGTGCTTCCTCACTTGATTTAAACCCCCATCTCTTCTTCTCCCGAACTGAAGGAGCGAGGAGTGAAGGAGATAAGCTGCTGCCTGTCATCAAGTGGCCAGTCACATTAACAAACTGCTTATCCTCCACGCCAGACCCCCCGTTCCGCTCCGTTCTCCTGAACACGATTAGAGCTCCAGTCCAGGGAAAATGTCTCCCAGACATAGAAGATGTGAGGAAAGGGGGAACAAATTAGAGGGGGAGGCTTCTCAGCAGATGTATGGCAGATTTAGAGTGAGGGGAACTGAATAAAAGCAGAGGCAGTGATATACAGTTTTGGGTGAAAGAAAATATTAGAGAATAGAGACATTGAAAAGGTTCATGATGAAAACTGTTTGGGCGGTGAGAGGTAAGATCTTCTCACTGTGAGAGAGAGACGGAGTTGAGATCAGACATGTTTCTGTATAGTCCATTCTGCCTGTCTCTCTCTCTCTCTGTTGGTTAATCAGTCTGCGGTGTGTGTTGACGTCCTTTTGCCACTGAGACGGACTGACACAAAGAAAGAGACGAGTGAGGTCACATCACAGCCTCACCAGCGGGGATCAAGTCATTTGTAGACCTGGTGTTCATAAAACGACTGTCCAACTGTATGTGGGTGTCTCATAATGTACATGAGCGCACAGGCCTGTGTTTTTAGTTAGCGTTTCCAGCATTGCACGTTCAAAGCATCTGAAAAGTTCCCCTCTGAGAAAACGGCTGATGAAGGAACAAAGGAACTTGTTGCCCTTTCAGTTTTCATCTCCCCAAAGAGAAATCTTAAAAGAGCTCCTGGCTGACAGCTCATGTCACATGGCCTTCGCTTTGTGAAGACGCTCAGGCCGAGGCGACTGGTGATTGAGCGATCTTCATGGCACGGCTGCATTAAGTGGTATTACTGCCTCGCCTTACCTTTTGATTGAGTGCTCCCCTGATGGAAGCCAGTAGAAGATAAATTGTGCAGTGATGAATGTAGCTCATATGATAACTGATTCATCTTTACCAACTGTCTCTGATTATCTCCTCTCTCCTGCAGGGACCAGCTGGACCCAAGGGAGAAAAGGTATGGATTTCAGCAATCCCTGCTAGACAAGCCAGTGCACTGTACGGATGTATTTCTCACATTAATTTACAGACAGACAGCTTCAGAAAGATAAATCTATGCACTCACACACACACACACACACACACACACACACACACACACACACACACAGACAACCTTGCAGGTGTTCTCTCCATCGCCCTCCCACATTCACGATTTCATTGCGGGGCCATCAAACGAGCCATAGCTTACATGTAGTTATGTAGGAGCTCATATGTCTCCGCACATTCTCACGTCAAGGCACTAAACAGGTTTACAGGCCTTCTGCAGGGCTCGATGATAGCCAGATGTTCTCTGTGAACCTCTGCCCAGCCTAAGATGTTAGGGACTGTACTGTGAGAGCTGCAAGAGCTGGCAGAGGAGGCATGAGGTCATTTGTGTGCAGACCGATGGGCAACTTTGTTTGTGTACGTTTGGGTTTTTCTTTATTTTTTTGTTCTTTGCTCTCAGGCAAAAAATGTTCAGATAAGCACAACCAGTAAACAGCATGTGTGAGAGCGGGCTTCAGTCTGATGAGCAGGGATTGCAAATGAGGGATGATGCCGAGGTTTGGAAAATTGGCTTGTGTCATGTAATCACGCTGGCTGTGATGAGAACTTGCACTTCAAAATTCTCATCAGAGGACCAACAACCCTCAGCATGCGCTCTACCGCTCTTTTCTCAGCCCTTCGTGCCCCATCACATGATTCCAGTTGTGGCTTATCAAATGATTTATGCAGGAAATGTTGACATCCTGAGCTGGTTTGAGGACAGATGACCTTTAAGTTGCTTCCTTCACATACACAAATATTAGTTTTTAAGGCTGTCTGTCACAGCTGCTTTCCAGTTGCGGAGTTTTGCTTGCAAGCCTCATCCTGTGTGAATATATGGTTGTTATAACTGCTGACAATTGTTTTTTTCCTGTTTTTTTTTTTTTTTACAGGGTGATCAAGGAGACATCGGGCCAAGGGTAAGTCATGTTTTTTTTTTGTCTTTGCCTGAGAAGTTCGAACAAGATGCGTTTGATGTTATATGTGCATGTAGATGCTATTTTTCCCAGAGCTGACTGGCTGAAAAGACCTTTTCTTTAAAAATGTTTTGTTCACCAACAGATCAGCTTTCATTAAAATCTCTCCTCCTGCTTTAGCCCACTTTCTTTTGTTTTGTCTTCTTCTGTCCCTGGTAGCATCCTTTTTTTGTTTTCAGTTCTTTTTAGGTCAAGATACACTGTGCTTTCTATCCAAGCATTTGAAGAAATACATTTTCTTTGAAATTTTTAAAACTACAATGATACATAACACTCTTTGCAGATTTTCAAAATCAAATTTATATTGATAACACAGAAAGTTTAACAGTTTCTCCAAAGGCTCCAAAAATAATCTACTTTTAAATAATCATTTCCACATAAAAAGTCCTAAAATCCATTATATCTTTCTTATATATTTTGTCAAGTTGTGAGCTGAATATTACTCAGTTTTCAGTTTTGAACAATGCTCAAACTCAAATCTGTGATCTTATTCAAATGAAGATGCATTTTATTTAAACTGTACCTTATTTCAGGGTAACACAAGTAAGAGAATAGGGAAGGAAGTCAGCAAATGTGGTTAAATGTGACCTTGAACAACCGTTATGTTTGATATCAAGAAAAAACAATTTCTTTGCCAAGGTTTAGATGAGAAGATAGATACAACTTTCACATTTGCACTGTGAACATGAAGCTATCTACAGCAAATGCTGTTAACCAGGTTCTGCCCATGATGTGCACCTACATGCACAAATAAAATTACACCTTTATTTCACATCTGTGTGCAGCTGATTTTTCTGTGGACCTAAACTGAAAACAGTCTAAGAACTGCAAGAGGAAAAACTCACACCAATGCAGGGACCATATGCAGCTGAGATTCAAAACCAGACCAGGAAGATTCAAAGTCCGGGAAGAGGAATTGTCTTAATATGGAGTTATTAAAACATCTGAAAAAAATTCCTCATCTATTCTTTTGTTATCTCGCTGAGGGAACAGCGTGCATGTGCAAACAAATGCGAAAACCCTTTTGATCACAATTTTTGGTCTGTCCTCATGACTTTCAACACTCAGGGCGAACCTTTTAATAATTCGAAAGAAAAGTGTGTTAACCCTGCGCGGCTTCCCCAGCAACTGCACCAACAACACAGTCCGGCTCCTGTGATGAGGTTTAAGTTGCCCACATCTCCAAAGCCACAGATGAAAATGATGATATTAAAGAACGATGGAAATACTTAGACTTCACCATCAAAACCCAATGATGGGGGCAGTGCGCCAAAGCTGCCATCCAGTCTCAACCAAACTATGTTTTTTAATATTACGTAGTAACCTCTCTCTGCATCTGGCCCATGTTGTGTTGTCTTTTCATGTGATATCATTCAACCCTCCATGGGATCTATGTAATTATCTACTGTTTTATTCACTGTGGTTTGGAGAGAGCCCCCCTGTGCTCGACATGGTAAACAGCTTGGATTCTTTGAAGAAGTCATGTATCCCATGAATCCTCTTTGTTTTTCTTCTTGGGTAATGTATAGCATGAACCATCAGGTCAATGTTACATTTTTTTACATGAGAAATGTAAGTTAATGTGAAGTCATTTATATATCGTTTTGGGGTTTTAGCCTAAAGATCCAAACCCATCTTTTTCATGTTTTTATAACTTCTGAGATGGTAAATTGTACAAACATCACATAGAACTTAAATGATCAGTCATTTAATTGTGAAGTTGTTCAAATGAAAACTAATCTGCAACCATGTTGATCTAAAATTAATTAAGTTATTTCTTTAGGCAAACATGATAAAATTCCACTGGTTATTTGCTGTTAATCTTCTTTTTGAAAAAATGTAGACTTGTGAAAAAATTCAAACAAATTGAAAAACTTTAGATGGACATTTTTTTTTAGATTGTATTGACAACACTATTATTTATTTGGCTGAGAAAATAATATTAAAGGTAATCAGTTGTTGCAGCTCTTCATGAAGCATTGTGAACTCATTCTAAATGAAAAGAATAAGATTAATGACACAGTTAATCACATGGGGGAAAATTTAAGTTTTTAACTTTTTAAGTGGCAGAAGTTTTGCACATTCTGCATTTTTTTCTTAATAATTATTGTTCATGATTGATTTGCACTTAACTTGGTTCAATCTCTGATTTATTGCAATGTATTTTTTTGTTAAATTTAGCATAATTAGAAAGATAACTTGGCCATTAGAGGCCTTAATATTTCAACTGATGTAGCCAAAAGGTCATTATTTTTGTTCATTATGAGAACCACATAAAGTGATTCATTAACTATTTATTGATTATTATTCATCCTCACTGATTCATTCACCACATAATGAATCTATAACTGTCTTTACAAGACAAAAGCTGTGAGTGATTTCCACATTGGCAGAGGCCTGTCTAATAAAGACCATTACTCTGCAAGCTACTTAAACTTTCATAATTAAGGCATAACCCCCTTTTGTAGCCACTTGCCGTTTGTCTTTATTATTGCCGACATTCTTTAGCAAGTGTCCAAAAAGGAAAAGGTTTAGAACAATAATTAAAACTACATGTGTAGTCATAAATCTTGTCAGAGTTGGAGCCTGACAGCGTTGGCATAACAGTGTGTGTAAGGTTACTGGAATGAGACTGAAAAGGCTATTGTTTTATAGCAGAGCACAAATGGAGTGTAAATTTGACAGGGCTGCCAGGCAGAACGATATTTATGATGCGGCTCAGAGACATTACAGGAATTCCTGATTCCTATCAAAGCGTACGCCATTTGATTTCCCAGTCTTTCCCTTCAGATTTTGTGGTAATAGTTTGTGCAAGAATTAAATCTTTTTTGGCACCTGGCTTTACACAGTTCTTCGAAATGGTAAATATTGAACTTGGAAGAGGCTGATGGAGCTCTGAGGTCCCTGGATAAGTCTGCAACTGAAAAACCTCATCGCTTAGAGACACAGGCTTTGTTCAAAACAAACCGTGCAAATCCTGAAACTACTGTACTTGTGAATGAAGTTTATGCACATGCATTTTAATAAATATGACTAGATAAGTAAGCAAGTGAAAAACTTATTTCTGGTTGTGTCAAATATTATTTTTTAGGTCCACTGACGCTCAGCAGATCAAAAGTGAGGCAGTAGGAGTATGTTATCGGTACATAAACTCAGTAATCACCTTGCCCTGATCTCAATATTGTGCGCTGGTTCACCTCTGAACTGTACAAGAGGATGAGAGGAAACATGTGAAAACAGGAAGATGCTATGAATCTCTGTCAACCTGTGACTTCCTGTCAATCCATCAGTGTCAGTGCCTTTGTCAGGCGTAATCTAGTCCCAGAACAGAACACAAACAGAGGATATCAGAGGCATTAAAATGCAATCAGACGTCTCAGAACCACCAAAAAACATTTGGCAGAAGGTCATGTTTGATGTTGCATCTTTCTCCAAATCAACATTTATTTAAAGGCTTAAAACTTGTGCCCATTTTTCCCGACCTCCATACTGTCAAATCCATTCGGATGATGTTGTGTTGACAGGCAAGCCATAATGGGAGTTTCATCCCCAGCCAAAGCCTCCTGTTGCCTCCCCCCACAGCAGCTACATGAAAGGCCACGGTTAAACGGGGCTCCGAGGTTGAAAAGCTGTTTGTCTTAGTATCAGCCTAAGTTCTGATGAGAACGTGGTAAAGGGGAAACCCACTGTGAAACAACATATTCTCCTATGAGATGTCTAAGGAGCATATGTGGATCTGGTGTCCATGGTGGGAACGGTGTGAATGAGTGAATGTGACAGTGGGAAGACAGGAGGCAATGGGTGGGGGGGTGGGGGGTGGGGTCCGCGGTGTTGGAAAACCTCAGCAATCCAAGCTCTCGCCACAGCCTTTTAACACAAACCTCATGAGAAGGCCAGCATCTCTCATTGCTTCTCTACCTACTATCCCCCTGCTGTTGTCCCTCCCTCCTCTCTCAGATCTTCTCTCCATCCATCCCTCCCTCCCTCCTCTCTCAGATCTTCTCTCCCTCCCTCCCTCCCTCCCTCCCATGTGTGTTTGGAGGGAACTCATCCAGAGTGGCAGCACAGAGCTCCAAGCTCTCTGGAGGCAGACAAACTCTGCTCCTTTCAGCTTCAAAGACAATCATCACAGTCATTGTCTGTCAGCTGGAAAGAGCCAAACTACCTCTGTTTGGTTTGGTCACGAAGGGGGGAGGATGGGACGCCATTAGATGGAACATACATACTCATGCGTACACACACAATTAAACACACGTTTGAGTGAAAAAACTAGGACTCAAATACCTAGGATTCAAGGCCATTACTGGGTAATTTCTGATTTAGCCGTAATTCTAAGTTTTAAAGGGACAGTTCATACAAACATTAAATATCCATATTTCCCTCTTACTTGTAGTGCTGTTTATCCATCTAGATTTTCTAGTGTAAGTTGTCAAATTTCGAGGCTATAAGCCATTGAGATGTCTGCTTTCTCTTGAATATAATGAAAGTGGATAGAAATCAGCTTGTGGTGCTCAAAGCGCCAAAAAATGCACTGAAAAAAAACTCTGTAGCAGTGTCTCTTTCCAAAAATAATGATACGATAACTCAAGATAATCCACAGACCTACTGCTCATGTAGGAACTATTTTCTTTTCACCAAACAAGACCCACTTACCTACTGACAACAGATGAAATGTGCTCGCTCAACTAGCACCCTAGCACCACTGAGCTAGCCATTGCTGCGGCTCAGCCGATGGGGGCGCCAGTAATGTTTAATCTCAAGAACACAAGTAAAACACTGTGCCTAAATGGGTAAAGAGCACTACAGGTAAGAGGGAAAATATATTTGATTCAGGGGAATAACTGTCCTTTTCATGAAATATATGTCTCATTATTTGCACATATGAGTTTATTATTGTTTGTAACCACCTTCAGTAAGTTGCTCACCTTATACTTTGTCACTCCCTTCCTTCAGGGTCCTCCTAACTATCAAGGCACATATGCAGGTCTCCACAGTAATCAGATTCCCGTCAAGGTTTGTCCCTCCCAGTTAACCATTTCTTTGTCCTCCCAGCAGTCACCGCTCTCTGTCAGGCTGCTGATCTGTCTCTAACCCTGCAGATCGAGGAGCAAACTTCAGCTTTCCTCTTTGGCTTGCAGCATCAGAGGCTGCTGTTTTTTTCCCCACAGCTGTGATTTTCCTCTTTGTTGGACTCTCAACTGCACTTTCTTACTTAACTATGGGTTTCTGATTTCTTTACTCTCTTTTCTCTTCTCCCTCTTTTTTGTCTCTAACACACTATGTGTCCTCTCTTTTCTTTTCTCTTTACATTCTTTTCTTTGCCGCTGTCCTCGCTGCACCTCTCTCATCTCAGATGGTCTTCCCCCGATATGACCATAGCTTTCTCTCTGGAGAGTCCAACAGCTTTCAGAGACGTTTTCTGAAGGTAGAACACAACTAAGGCATGTGTGCACTTTTAACACTAACAAACCTTTGTGAATCATGTTCTGTCTGGGCATGCATCTCTGTTTTTCTCACTTTTTCACCCTTCTCACTCTTGTTGTATTAAATTGATTTCATTTCTTTTCCATAAATACATTTAATGGCTTGTTTAGTTTTATTAAAATGACTGATTTGGTGAAACTGTGTGCATAGAAGTTCTAAAGCAAGCAGACATAGAAAAACATCTTGAAAGATGAACCACACATATTTCAGAGAAGCTCAAGAAATGTGTGCTTCCTATTAAGAGAAGAATAGAAGAGCTTTGTTGGTAACAGTTTTGTTCAAGCCTGAGCTTAATAGAGACATAATCATTATCAGTGCAAGGAAATAAGGGTTTAGTTTTGTATTTGGAGGCCTTGGTTATATCATTTCCACAAGAGGGCTTGCTGTGCCATGTTGCTCGCCGCAACAAAGCAAACCATAATGCACCACATGTTTGTAGAGATGAGAGGGTGCAGAGGAAGTGTCACCATGTGGCTACAGACTGAGCACTGGGTCTGCATTCCCCTCACTGGTTAGCAAGGGCGTTAATGGGTTCTGTTTGACACAAACATGAGCGTGTAAGTCGTCAGAAAGAACCATGTTCGCACTTAGATGTAAAGCCAGTGATGAAAGGGTGTAAAATAGAGGATGGCAGTTCAGTTCTCGATTCTTAAAGAAGCAAAGAAACACCTCATTCAGAGTTAAAGCCTCTTTCTCCATAAACATGTTTACTTGTGAGTGCAGTTATAAGCATTGGTGTGATTTTATTTTGTGACTAAATATCAGTCTGTTTTAGTGTAACTATTTTTCAAGCTTTTAGTTTGCAATTAGCAAATTGGGCCAACAAGCAAAACACAAAGGGTGGGAAATTTTATTCTCGGTTTTTAATTTATGTGAAAAGGCCTGCATATTTCATTCTGTTTTTTTCCCATTAAATTAAAAAAAACATAATCAATCACTTGAAATTGACAATCTGGTGGCTACTTGTATGTGAAAGGAGTCACTCATAGCGATAAACCCACAAATGATCAACCAACTCAGCATTTCCCCTTAGCTCATCTGTTAGCACATTGTTTTTATGTTTGTGGCTCACAACTTTAGTGTTTTAGTTGACGTTCATCATTCTCATTAGATTGCTTTCACCTGTTTCATCTGTTTTGTGTTAAAACTTGTAATGCCTTCACCCAGGACAGAACAGCACAGAGCTTAAGATAGCATGTAAACAGAACGTTTAGCTAAAGCACAGGGTTTTTTTTTTTTTACCTGGTAGTTAGTGGAGTAAAAACAGATGTAACAAAGAGGAAATATTGGCCAAAAATATGGCTGCAGTGGAATACTTAAGTTATTCCCTATCTGTAAATAGGCCTCTGCATGCTCACAAGTTCATCATAATTATTTAAAAGCTCATAATACTTCAGAGTTGTGTTTGCAGCTTGTTTCTACTGTCCCTAAGTGGCCACTAAAATCAGTGTTTTTTTTTAAAAATTTGTTACATCTCAAAGTGAATTTATTGCATGTGATAATTACAGACATTCAAGCCCACCCTTCATAATTCTGACCGGTTTAAGAAATACAGGATTTTTTGCTCATGTAATGCAAGATGCTTGAAGTTTCTGCCAGTTCTTTCACCTGCACTGACAGAGACAAACATTTGACTGTCTGCAATTCAACACTAACAGCTATTAGAAAATAATGCTTTGCTTTCCATGATTAAAGAAAACATAATTCCCCTCTATTTCTTTCCCTAATTCTTCTCTCTTTTATTTTTTTTTTTCACCAGGGTGACCAAGGCCAGGCTGGACCTGCTGGTCCTCCTGGTCCTCCAGGTCCCCCCGGTCCCAGAGGTCCCCCTGGGAACACAGGAAAGGATGGCCCAAGGGGTCCTGCTGGAGAGCCGGTAAGAGCTTCTCCTCATGTGTGGAAGTGCCAAATGTAGACACACTGCACAAAACAATGCAGCCACATAGGCCCCAGTTAGCGGCTGTTATTCTCCTCCTTCTCTGTCATTCTCCCCCTTTTTCTGAGCACTGAGATTCACCATACAGAATCCAGTCACTCAAAACCACCTCAGTCATTAGGAACAAGCTTTAAAACAACTGTGCTGACCTGGTAGGGTTCAACAGTAGGGTGAGACAGACTGCAAATTGGGTTTTTGTGTGTGTCTGTATGTGTGTAAACTTTGCTTTTATACACATTTCAAAAGAGAGAAAGAGGGTCTACGCAGTAAATTGCAATGAAGCCATATTCTCATTCTTCCAGGGTTTGCCAGTGAGCTGCGGCTTACCTAAAAAGCTCCCAGAATAGCAACTCTACTCCTGGCCTCATCTGTTTTGTGTAAGATAGTGACCACAGAGTTCTCCAGCATGCCCCCATTCTCCCACCCTCCTACCACAACTGTGCGGCTGTGCACCCCTGAAACAGATATGGCACTGCGGCTAGTTCACGGGCAGTTTGCCGGCCTCACCAAACAATAGCTGTGCTCTTTGCCTGAGGCAGTTTATGTTTCTCTAAATTTTACTTTCAGCTTCCAAGACTTTAGTCAGTATGCAGTGGCTGCTTAAAGCTGCGGTCACAGGATGGAAGAGAGAGAAAAAGGGCTATGAAGGTAATTTTTGTTTATCTAAGAGAAGGAATGAATGCTCTGTTAGCCTCAACTGGCACAGGACAGTAGAGGGATTCGGGTAAAAAATGTTGGTTTCAGTGTGGGTGAGAGCTTCCACAGGACTGACAAAAGAGAAAGCCAGCACAGCACAGAAAATGACTAAAAACAAACAGGTCGAAGAGAAGGGTCCCATCCTGTAATCTAGTTCATTTCAAAATTTACTCCGTAAGTCGATTAAAAGGCGTTGCAAAACCCAAAAATGACAAAGGCGGCTAAAAGGCGCTCCATGTTGTGGGCAGATGTCTGCGTGTGCTGGGCAGGAGAAAGTTAGCATGTCTGCCACATGGGTGTCCCTTGTTTTTTTGTCTACAAACAACTGCTGTCTGATGTATGTGTAAATAATATTTGATCATTTGCTTTATTTCAACATATCTAATTTCATAAGGGGAACGATTTCAAGTAAATATAGTAGCTTTTTTAAGTTAAAAAGCATCTGACATCTGAACTGCTCTTCATCCATCCTTCTCTCTAGTCAGGATAAAAGAAGTGCTAGAAATTATTTGCAACGGTGATTTGTTTCCCGCTGCTGTGGTGGAGAGATCAAAAGATGAGGAGGAGGTAAGAGGGCTGAGAAAAGGGGTTAAAAGGCTGCTGAAGCAACTGTGGATGGAAATAACATAGCAGTAGAGGAGATCAGGGTGACAGTTTGTATGTGCTGGCAGAGAGCAAGAGGAAGGAAACCAGCTGGGAAACCTCCAACCAGCTTCTGCACATTATAGTAAAATATGAGAACAGAGTGGAAGGATAATAACCCCCCATTTATATCATGCATTTATTACACTGCACTTAGCGATCAAGTAAACACAACTACTTGATAGCAGTGTGCGTGTGTGTGTGTGTGTGTGTGTGTGAGGGATGGAGGGCTTTTGCACAAGATCCCACCATGCTGTCTCTACCATGGATGACTTCATAGCAGATGTTTTGCTGCTTCAAGCACACGTCCATCTGGCCCTAACAAACAGCCAAAATAGGTCTGTTTACCTAAATAAGCCAAATCACTGATGGGCAAATGCCAGAAAGTGAGCATGGAGTACTCTGTTAGCTTATGTTGGTGGAGGGGAATCAGGGCTTCATTCATCTAATGCCAATTGCAGAAAAAAAAGATGGTCAAGGGGAAACTATGACAAGATGTGTCTTAGTAATAACTGTTGTTATTTTCTCACCTGGTGTTTTGATGATGGTGGTGGTCTAACACCTCAGTACAAACTTGCCCACGGGTGTTCAGTTGGATTGAGAGATGGGGACCACAAAGGTCATGAAAGATGATGTTCAGTGAGCCCTCATGCCTTATGAAACAATCTGTATCTGCATTTGCATCTGTTTTTTATCTTTGTCGCCGGTCTTGGAAGAGTACCTCATAAATGCAAGTCCACGGGCAGGTCATGTCTTGTAAGACACTGACATCTAGTGGCCAGAGTGACTTTTAACTCTTCAGTGGAGATTCAACTGAAGTTGAGGTATTGACTAAGTTTCTTGTCTGTCCTCCTCAGGGTTTTCCAGGTCGAGACGGAGTTGAGGTGAGTCTAGTTTTAAAAAAACTTTTAATCTCAAGCAGTGTGATTTTTGTCAGTGAAGCAGTTTCATAAGTGTGTGGTTATGATTTGTCTTTTTCTGTATAATTATGGTGACCAAATGTATTTCTGCCTCAGGGGCCACACGGACAGCCTGGGAAGCCGGTAAGATCAATAACAGATTACCGACCTTGACTCAACTTGTCTAAGGTTTTGTTTTATCCAAACACCTCATCTGCCTTGTCAAATTCCTCTGTATGCTACAAATGTGACTTGTGAAAAGTTTGTACTTTTGATCTTTATGACTATTACAACCTGACAGGGAAAAGATGGTTATCCTGGCATTCCCGGCCCTCAGGGTGCCCCAGGAGAAAAGGTAAAGAAAAGCTCTGCTCATCAGATTATTTTATTTTTTTGTCTATTTACACATTGACCTTAAATGTTTGTTTTGCGTGGAAACAGGGCGAGCCAGGTATGGCAGAAAAAGGAGAGAGAGGCATGGATGGACTCCCAGGATTAAAGGTGATCTGAAACATGCATTTGCACTGTACAAACACCAATAATTAATACTTTTCATAGACTTACAAGGAATTGGTAGATATCTACTGTCTAAGAGTTTTATCATATATGCCTTATCTATCTATCTATGAATCACACAGGGAGACAAAGGGGAAGTAGGAGAGCCAGGACCACAAGGGCCCATGGTATGTATATTCCACAAAGTGTGAAAAATCTTTTGTGTATGTGTTGTGTTTATCCTCAGGTTTTTTTAATGTACCTCTCATTATGTTTTCTCTGTATTAGGGTTATCCTGGGGAAAAAGGCGCCACAGGCTCCTCTGACATCATTGACTTCAATGGGAAGCTTCTAGATGCTTTCCAGGTGAGCGTTATTGAAGTGTCGATGAGGCCAGATTTATGGCTCCATCATACCATCCATCCAGTGGCCGTCCAATATATCAGTCAGCCAATCAGACTTATTTCAAATTTATCAGCCTATCAAAGAAATACTTGAGATACATCATATTGAGCATATATAAGCCTGATATGCACTGATAATTAAACTTTTTTTAAAGAACATAATGCAGAAAAAGATGATTGAAGAAAAATGTAAATATTTAAATCCTAATGAAGTTTACTGTGTAAGTGCACTGATGTCAATTTTAACGGTAAAGGGTTTTTTTTTTTGAGACTTTATCATTTAATCATATGCTATCAATATC
>JAPZDY010000026.1:10673441-10684881 GCA_029783645.1 Ctenochaetus hawaiiensis | reverse complement strand
TGTATTTATCATTCACGTTCAATGGTTCCTTTGGAAACACGCTCTGAGAGGCGGAGTTTGAGCCGAACCCCGGAACGGAGTTGAGTGGAGTGGGAAGTGTGTCCTCTTTTCAGAGAAACAGAATATGGTCACCCTAGAGTGGTATTCATGCTCTAATGTAAATCTCTTCCAGACAGCAAATAAGAGTTTCTAAAATAGAGGTAATGAGGAATTCTGATTGATTTTGAACAATCAGAATTGCTTTTAAAAAACCTGGATTACAAAAACAGAAGAATACAGAACATCAGTTTGTCAACAGGAGTGTACACCTTAGACATTATTGAAGTTATTGGTGACATTTAAATCAGCATGATACCGAACTGTCAAGTGTGTTTAAGCGGCATCACATCACATTTTCTGGCTTGTGAACTTTCCACTGCTGTTGTTCTCTGCAGGGACATGATGGGCTGCCCATACCAGGCTGCTGGCACAAGGTGAGCATTATAAGGTCTAACATTTTTTTTAAGGACAGAGTTAACTAATTAAATTGCATTTGATTAGCGTTTGATTATCACACAGCAGCTGGCACAGTCAGGGAAAATTAAAGCATACACTACAAGTTTTACTCACAGATTGTCTGCATTAAATTAATTGCTTGACTCTGTTTAATACAGGGGCATTTTGTAAGTATATTGCAGTGTGTAAGCTTGAAAAGCATTAGTGTGTGATCATTTTAGAGGCTTTTGTTTGAATTTTAACTTGTTTTATTACTAATAATGATTCCCTACTATTTTTCCTTTGCAGTGATGACTAACCAGCAGCATGGAGTCTGTACATATCAATATGGTATATATTGGAATTGAATACTACACCAAAAACCCATTCCCTTTTTTTCCTTTTTTCTTAAAACATTTTATATAATATATTGAGATTTTTTAACAAGGACATTTTTGAATCTACAGTATTATGAATTTTTTAAACTCTAGAGATGCAGGGTTGTTGTGAATGCAGCTATGATTTTAAAGAGAAGAAACTGAACTGGCAGTGGGACTCTTTGAGGACAGTCGAGATGACAGTGTTTGAGTGCCTTTGACAGTTTACCTGCCTTACTAACAAAGTCTGACTTGCTGCCTGATTGTAATCGTGAAGGCTGTGTGGATATGACGGTGTGTGCACTCACCGTGTCTCATGGATGGATGGACAGATCTCTCAGCTGTGACTGATGAAGGAATGTGAGCCACTGCTCTCTACTCTTCTCTTTGTTTTCTAAAAGGAGGAGATGGCAAGACAGAAGCTCAAACGCAAGCGCCTCTCTCAGCCCTGAAGATGTGCAGGGCCTGGTGAAGCAGAGAGCACAGGAGGGCAAATTGGCCTTTATGATGCAGATCAAGTTGTGTTACGCCTCAGAGTCCCACCAATTACTCAGATTGTCCATTAATGGAAACTCTCCAGAGGGGGACGACAGAGAACACTGCATCTCCACTTTCACCTGAGAAGAAGAGACACACCTGTGGCTGATAATGTTGCACAATAGCTTGATAACCAGTCAGAGATATTTGAGAGTCACTGATGTCACTGGCACATAAGGAAGGATTTACTGCACAGACACGTTGGACATGTGACAGTTTCTTGTGTGGCTCTTTTGTTAAAGGTTTTCACTAAGTAAATGCATGATCATAACAAGGCACAGTGTTGTTTAGCATCCCGACAGCTTGTATGACTTGCTGTCCTTCACTGAAACCCTAAATGACACTTCAGTCATTTTCATTTGCAACAAGCAGTCTTTAATAGTCATGTACAAGCCACTCAAAAAAGTAAGTGAGTCTACCTTTTAATGGCTTACACCAGTGGCAGTAGTGACGTGTGTGTTGTTTTATTTTGTGATATTTTTACCAATAATTATCCAGTTACATTTTGCATTCCTGTGCATTGCCATGATTGCGGAGTATAGTGATGTTTTAAGGCCAGATTTGAAGGAGCCATTTACAGTATTCAATAGAAACCAGTAATTTAGTTTTTGCCTTTCAGATGATTTCCAGTCAAATTATTCCTTTAAATAGTTTTCAGTGTAACTGATGCTTTTTGACTGATCATCATCCCTTAATCACTGATGAAGACATGCTTAAATAATGTTGCCAGTTTATCTAGACAACAGTGTAAGTTCTTGCTGCTGACTTAAATGTGTGTTGTTGGTTTGATTGATATTTTTGAATCAATATAAGTCATTTGGACAGACAAACAGGCTAGAGTATGACATTTAAATCACATGCATTCACAACCTTTTTTTTTTTTTATTTTTCATTTTTATTCAGTTAAGCATCTTAAAACTATGATTTATAACTGTCAGTTATTTTGCATTTTATGTGTGTGCTCTCCTTCAGTTATAACAAAAAGTTTTAGTCTTTGCTGTCAGATGACATATTTGTGTGTTTTGGTCTGTGTAATACTTTTCCTCAGATGAAATAATTTCTTTTGGTGCTTAAATAATTCTGTGTACCTCTCTGAAGCTCTACTCTGCATATTCATATGCAAAGACAAACACATATCCACAAAAACATATGCATTATTGTTAATGTGGTACATGCAGGAAAAAAAGATACTCTATTATTTTCAATATTTTGCCAAATTTATGCAGGACAGATGACACAGAATCATTATTTGGTTCTTTTTACATGCACAAAAATACATACACATGAATGGAAACAAGATAAAGTTTCTAAATAGACATTTGTTTATTCTACATTGGTATTAGTTTCACTTTTTAATACAATAATTTAATAATATTCAGCAATAATCTTTTTAAGGCAGAGTATATATGTCAGGTTTGTCATTAGACAGGAATGACAATCAATCAATCAATCAATCAATCAATCAATCAATTTACACCTTTTTTGATATGAAAAATCTGAATGCTTTATTAGTTGATTTACATTGACGTAGAGTACAGGCTGCTAAACATTTTCAATTCCAATTTTTGACCACAAACTCATTCATTGCAATAATTTTTCTGCATACAGGGTCAGTATTGGTGTTGTTTAAGTGCTTTTTCTTGAATATGATTTTGGAAAAGATCATCAAGTCAATCTGAGGAACACAAATGGATTTGTAATGCGTGAAAAAGGAATTTGCTTTTTAAAAAAATGTCTTTTTTTTCAAAGTCTACAGGATCCATATGATCTATCAACTGAACTTGTTGGAGTTGGCCAATTTAAGGGTCTGGATCCATGCAAAAGTTATGTTGCAATAGTCATGGTGTACGTCAGGTTATTCTGCAGTTGTAGCTCCTGTTTTAGTCTGAGTTGATACGTCTAACATGACGTCTTTTAAACTTTACTTTTGCAAAGATCTATATACAAAAGAGAATTTCTGGCATCACACAAACAGCTTCCACTTGAGTGGGATTGATATGGTGAAGCCTTGTGAAATGTTTAACTTTAGAAGGGTTTTATAAGTAAGTCAGTGCATGAAGTATTAATACCGTACCACTCATTCATAAAGTTTATTTAAAACTTAAGTCTGTGTATGAGCTTCATAACATTAAGCTAAAACAGAATAGCTGACATGCAAACTTTAAGAATCATAAAAATGATGTTGATTGAGTAATAAAATTGAAAGCAGAATGGTTCCACTGTAAAACACAAAGTCCGTATCACCCTTTAACTTGAAGCTGGTGGTTATCTGTCACTTAACAATATTTGTTTATTTCTTTTGCAGATTCTGTCAGTTTTAGTTTCAGGGCTTAATGGAGTCAGTTAATGACACAGTGTCTGAGTACAGTTTGGTGTTAAACAAGTCATATACCACAGTATTAGCTTGACTTTGTGAGAATGTTTTTTGGTTGTGTATTTGGTTGTAAAAGAATTAAGCTATTTTTGTAATTACTTGTTCAAAATGTATAACATTAAATCTGGTAAACTAAACATATAGACTGAGGTGAACCCTCCAGTTTTGTGTTGTTTTCTTGTCCATTAAAACATAATCATGTATAACTACTCTGTTTCATTCATTTGACATCAGTATAACATCAAAGAAAAAAAGGTGTATTATAATGACGTTACATTGAATACAGAACATATTTAGGATTGAAGAAAAGCATGTAAACATATACACATTACACCACAGAGTTTTTATGTTCAAACCAACAATGCATTCATTTTCCAAGGCACTTTGTAGCCTGTGCATACAAGTGATTTTCAGTCATAGACTTTCAGTTGCTTCCTTCAGTTTGTCCTTACTAGAGTTAACTAAAGAGAAAGATGAACCTCTATTTAACAAAAACTGCCAACAATAGATAAGAAGAGCTTGTTGGACTCTCAGCTTTGAACTATCACAGTGAGTTTGTTGTATTCACCTGTTAGACAATCATTCTGTGAGTTTTGAGCAATGTTAAGTTTTCATACATTCAGTTACAAGTTTAACTTCTTTTTTAGATTAATATTTGATCCGTAATATGATTATAACTACATCTCTATAATAAATATATATAGTTAACCATCAACTATGTCACTGGTCATCGACAAACATAAGATTATTAGATGAGCATCCTAATTTTAAAAGGGTGAGAGGTGAGATGAGATACCTGTATTTGTATTTGCACAACCACAAATTCAGATTGTTCCTGAAAGTTAAAAATATTTATACTTGTGCCAAAAAATGAAGATTCAATAATACAGAAGTAATCCACTGGTTCTAGGTACAAGTAAAAGCTATAGGCTATCAAACCTTCATATAGAAGTTTTGGTTAAATGTTTAGAAATACTATCTAATATTAAGTCTTTCTCTGACTGCTGTGTTTTCAAATGCAAAATACAGTCGTGGTTATCCATAGTCTATCAGTGTTTCTAATACGAGTGCTGACAATATGTATTTTGTCTTAGTGACCGCAATGTTCTCAAAGATATGATCGTACATCATATCATCTCAGATGGATATAAGAGTATATGGACTAGATGAGCTCTCTCGACCGCTTTTGCTTAGATCACATGAAGTCCACATTACCCAGAATCCTCTGCGGTACGCTCACCCTCAAAGTTTTTGCATCCGGGTTTGTACTTCCTTTTCCTCTGTGCCTAGATGCGATGAGGACCTAGGTTTTTTCGGACCTCTGAAAAATCCGAATCCATCCTTGTAAAAGGCACCACCGAACCTCGCCAAAATGACCGAGCAGATGACAGTGAGGGGGACCCTGAAGGGTCACAGTGGATGGGTCACCCAGATCGCCACTACCCCGCAATATCCCGACATGATTCTGTCTGCGTCCCGAGGTGAGGCATCCCCTACCGGCTCTGCCAACATGGCTAGGATAACGGTTAGCATTAGTCACTTACTTAGTATGGTGTTGCAGCTTAAGATTAAATATGAATTTGGTGTGAGTGACACATGAAACATTTATAAATAGCCACGAAGGCATCTAATTTTTAATGTTTCCTCAGACACAACACTTTAACTGCAAAGAGAAAGATACCGGTTAGCATAGCTAGCTAACACTGGCGTCATCAGTAATTCAGTCTGGGATTCCCACATTGTATCTTTGACACGTGTGATAATATTCACAAGGGTATCACAAGTACATGTAACGCTTAATGCACGAAATGTGTTGATTCGGTGACGGCCCAGACCCTGCTGAGAGTTCCTCAAATATCTGACAGCTTTCCTTTTGAAATGTACTCTGTAAGTAATAGCAGTACATGCTTATGTCCAGTCTCTCTGCCGCTTTCCTGAATGACGTGAACAATAAGTAAAATAAAATCTCATGTGTTTGTTTTTCAGACATGTCTGTCATCATGTGGAAATTGACTCGTGATGAAACCAATTATGGGATCCCCCAGCGCTCCTTGATGGGCCACTCTCACTTCGTGAGCGATGTTGTCATCTCCTCAGATGGACAGTTTGCCCTCTCTGGTTCCTGGGATGCAACCCTCCGCCTGTGGGACCTCACCAGGTAAGTGCAAGAAATGTAAATCTTCAAAGTGCTCAGATCATAGACCTTCTTCCCTTGGTATAGATGGTATGTGTTTATGTGAAATAAAGGCAAAGGCTGCTCAAGAAAAATGTTTCAATGCTGCAAGAAAATTTTGAGCATTCAAAACCAGTCGACCCTTGGATCTGTAATTGTTGCTAGAAACAATAATCTCCTTTTTTGCATTAAACAAGGTATAGAGAAGGCTTTTTTAAAACTTAAAACTTGTATTCTAGATTCGGTGAAGCTGTGCAGAAGCAAATAAATTAGTACCAAGAAAAAAGTAAATGTTTTATGTGCAGCCATCTAAGCATCAATTAACTGTAACTTTCACTACTGAACTACACAAGGTCGGTGTAAAGCCTTTCTCCACAAGCCTTTCTACCACCAACAGGTCATGATACCAGCATAGGTTTTGTGGCCTTTGATTAACTTTGCTGCAACTTGATGGAGCTCACATAGACAGAGCAACTTAGTGAACTTGACTTGCATCAAGGTTGAACATTGTCTAAATATCTCCAAGTCTTTTTAATTATCCACTATACTGTGTCTCTCTTAGTCTCAATAAACGTTAAAACAGTATCCTCCATCAAGTCATATAACTAGCTTATAATAATTGCAACTAGTTTCAAAGACCTGTGGAAACTATGTAATATTTATATTACACTTAACACTAATGTATTCATATTAATATCTATATTACACTATTACACTAATATGCAGCAACGTTAGATCATCACGATCAATGTAAGTTGCATGTCATGTCACTTTTTATGTTGTTGGAAAGTCCTACAAATAGTGGTCGTAATGAGAAATATTCACACAGCTCTCACATTCATTTTTGCTGGACTGTGCATCCATTAGTCTGTCTTGAGCCATAAAATAATGTCCTGCACTGTTATGGTGTCAGTGTACAGTACAAATCATGGTTGTCTTGTTCTTAATTGGAAAGACAACACTTATGCTATAATCACAGTTAGAAAATTGATATTATAAGAAAGTTGTTAACTCTTAAATGTCTGTGTATGGAGGTTACCTTTGGCATAGGTCTTACTAAATGTAGGCGTGGCAATAATTAGACATGCTCATGTTTGGGTGTCTTAACATACGCAATATCTAACATCATCTAAAATATTTGGTGTAATGTCTCCCCAGTGGCACCACCACCCGGCGATTTGTTGGGCACACCAAGGATGTATTGAGTGTGGCCTTTTCTGCTGATAACCGCCAGATTGTGTCTGGCTCTCGGGACAAGACCATCAAGCTGTGGAACACTCTTGGAGTCTGCAAGTACACCATCCAGGTGAGCTGCCAGTTTATGTTCATGTTTTGTTGGTAGCAGCCCATGGCTTTCTGTCAGTTGAACTAGATCCTGATGGATTTAAGTTCTTGGCGATGGGCTTGTTCTACTTCAAAGAAGTTGAAACTTTGCTGCCAGTTAAAATACCAAAACAACTGATAATTTTGGAATGTTCCCAAATAAAGTTAAAATTTATGTCAAAAGAAAAAGGAATAATTCAGCTCACCAAGTCATCAGTTACCTTTACAAAATTAGCTTTTTACAACATTGCCATATGCTATTTTATTCAACAAATGAAGGTGACCTTGGTTGTTTGAACCTTGACAAAATGTATGTTATCTATTGCTAATAAGTCACCAAAAAAAAAAAATCCAACCTTAGATGTCTTGTTTATCCCACCTAATTGCAGAGATCACAATTATTTCATAAATTGTTCTTTTTTTTTAAGTGAATAACTTATACTGGATAACCAGAGAATCCTGTTTTGACGATATATGTATCTCCTCAATTTTCAGGAAGAAGGCCATTCTGAGTGGGTGTCTTGTGTGCGCTTTTCCCCCAACAGCCAGAACCCCATCATTGTCTCATGCGGCTGGGACAAGATGGTTAAGGTATGCTGCTGGTGCAACAAAACACTCTAGCTGTCACTTTAAAATGAGGGCACAACCGTGTAGATTGTATGGTCTCTATACCACCATAGGTGTAACATAACCTCATGTCCTTTGCTTCAAGGTGTGGAACCTGGCTAACTGCAAGCTGAAGACCAACCACATTGGTCACACTGGCTTCCTGAACACAGTGACTGTCTCTCCTGATGGCTCCCTGTGTGCATCTGGTGGAAGGGTAAACATTTATTATAGTAAACTGCTTAAAAAGAGTTTTTGATTTTTCTATTATTATCATTATTATTATTATCAGTATCCTTATACACACACAAATATATTTCTGAACGGATCTAAAGCACCAGCTTGCAGGTTTCAGCAGTGATGAAAGCTTCAGAAGCATCTGTGTAACATTGACGATAAAGAGGCTGTTTCTGAGGGTTACCTGCACCTGTGTTGTGCTTAAAATCTCTTAAATTATGTTTATAAAACAAACAGCCTAGTTTATAAGCTACCGAGAATTTTGTTAATATTATAGAAATTAACCATATATAAAAATACTGTTAATTGATTGCATTCTCTGTTTTTATTTAGGATGGCCAGGCCATGCTGTGGGACCTGAATGAGGGCAAGCACCTCTACACCCTGGACAGTGGAGACACCATTAATGCCCTCTGCTTCAGCCCCAACCGTTACTGGCTGTGCGCTGCCACTGGCCCCAGTATCAAGATTTGGGTAAAAGACCTCATTCTTTTATATTGTACAAAGCCACTGTGGAAATTGCAGTGATGAAACTTAAAATGCCAACTGTATTCTCTGATGATAAAGAGGCTGTTTCTGAGCATAACCTAGACCAATTTGTTCTTTTTGTTATTATTTTGGATGTATTAATGTCTGTCAATAAGCCTTTGTTACTGAAGAGCAGTTACTAATTGCACTGCCTCTGGTTTTTTCATCTCATGTAGGATCTGGAGGGCAAGATCATTGTGGATGAGCTGAGACAGGAAGTAATCAGCACAAGCAGCAAGGCTGAACCCCCACAGTGCACTTGCCTGGCATGGTCTGCTGATGGACAGGTACAACATCTTTTAGTACTTGTCTGGCTATCCCACTAAGTGGTAGTTTTAGTGTTTAAACCCCAGTGATTTTACCCATTCACTTTTAACTCTGATGTCCACTGGTGACAGTCCTGCAAATATGAGGGGCACCACAAACAAGCTCATTTGAATGACATTAATCTAACAATTGGACCATTATTTGGTAGAATAATAACCTATGTTTGTGTCCAACTTTCTTACAGACTCTGTTTGCTGGCTACACCGACAACCTGATCAGAGTGTGGCAGGTCACCATTGGAACTCGATAAGAGCTTGTCCTTGAAGCAACTTTAAATAAAAGACTGTTTGAAAAAGCCCATGTATGTTGTCTTGGTTTCAACCTTTTCTATCAGTGATCTTGTGCATACAATATTGTGTTTATTAAGTAAAATTTACTTTTGAACTGTATTTGACACAAGCTGTTTAACTTCAGGGGGGGAAAAGTGTATTTCCAGTCTCAACCAGGTGTAATGCCAAAACAGTGATAAGACAACTGAAAATTTTGGGATATACCTCTGGTTAGGATAATAGGCTTGAGTGAAAAATGAGAATCAGACCTGACTATTGTCTTTGGTCACTTGGTTTGTGTTGAGAACTAAATCTTAAGTTAAGAAAATGTGCAGATAATAAGGTTATTCTTATCCACACTAACAACGTAATTGAGTCATCTGATTAGAGAAAACAATGGCTGTTATATTTAGCTTTTGGATGTGGCCACCGTTGGAGGTCAGACCGCTGTTACGCGGTGTGTATTGATCTGCCTGACTTGCCGTAGCATTGTGGTAGTATCTTAGCAACGTGAACACAGACGTTGAGAACGTGAGGCAGTGCGAACAAGCAGCGTAACAGCTCTTAAAACATTTTTAAGTCACTACAAAATTAAACCACTTAACCTTCATAGTTGTCACATACTGCCAAATGTGACCTCGTTTACTAATTTTAAGCCAAATTAATGTCCAATCGCAGTGTTCGGTTGACAGGACTTAAGTATTGTTAATTGACTAAGCTAAAGCTAGCTACAACGTCAAGCTATAACTTAACGCTAGATGCTTTTGTTGTTTAGAAGGGGAGATGGAACAAACTTTACATCCTCGTATTTTTGTCGAAAGAACTCTGGCCCTTATTAAACCGGACGCCATCCACAAAGCTGAGGATATTGAGGACATTATTCTTAAATCGGATTTCACTATCCTGCAGGTTAGTCAAAATGCTTTAGAAATTAGCGTACTAAATTGGCGTACTAATAACCGTCCGTAGACCCCTGGGTGTGCTATCCTCAAAGTGTGTTGTATCATGTAACGAAGGGTTTAAACTTTAAACTGATCCTCAGGCAATAGTGTAATTGTGTTTTATTACATTATGCTATTACATAAACAAGAAGGGTGTTTCCCCCATTGAGACTGACTGATACATGAGCGTGGCTAATAATATAGGTTGATTATATAAATTCTGCATATTGTTTAATATGTACCAAAATCATTATAGAAAGGCAAAAGTTATTTGTCGGGCAGCAGGGAAACAGTTTACCTTAGTTTGTCCACCAGATAGCGCTGACTATTTTTGGCTGAGCACATACTGTAATATGGTCATACTTTATAACCACAGTTGAGAGTTAAAGTAAAATCCAAGGATAGGATGATTATTCACCATCGGTTGATAAAACAGAGGATTATTTTTCAAAAATCCAGTGTTAGTTCCCCTTCTCTTAAGTGTTTAAAACTTCATTACCTCTGGCAGAAACGGAAGCTGCAACTAAGTCCAGAGCAATGCAGTGACTTCTATGCGGATCAGTATGGAAAGCCCTTTTTTCCCAGCTTGACTGCCTTCATGAGCTCTGGCCCCATCATTGCTATGACTTTGGCCCGTGACAATGCTGTCATCCACTGGAAGTCAATCATAGGGCCTGCCAACAGTATCAAGGCCAGAGAAACTCATCCAGAGAGGTCAGTTTGTGTGTTCCTTCTATGACAGATGTGTTTATTTTTACAAAAGAATAAGTTGCAATGGTAGGAGGTTTGGCTCATTCACGGCCTAGCAGGGCTGATGGAAAGTGGGGCATATACAAAAACCAGGTTTGATGTCTCCCATGCAGTCATTTTAAATGAATAATAATAAAATATTCCAATTGAAATGCATAGAACTGACTTTTTCTTTGTTTAGTATTTTATTAAACTGTTCTTTTAAAGTATCCAAAATGTTTTTTTTTTTTTTACTAACTTCTGAAGTAACACCAGTAAGACAGTGAGAAAGTCGGCAAACATGACTGAACATAACTTGAATGAAACTTTAATACATTACTTTGTGAACATTGCTGACAACATTAGATAGATAGATAGATAGATAGATAGATAGATAGATAGATAGATAGATAGATAGATAGATAGATAGATAGAATAGCCTCTTGCACAGTACTTAATTCAACAGGTCCTGTGATTTATTGTTTTCATCTAATATAGAAGTTTAAACGGTTTTGTTAGATAACACTGGCAGACTTGTTTGCATT
>JAPZDY010000026.1:10646934-10673341 GCA_029783645.1 Ctenochaetus hawaiiensis | reverse complement strand
CCTGTGATTTATTGTTTTCATCTAATATAGAAGTTTAAACGGTTTTGTTAGATAACACTGGCAGACTTGTTTGCATTAATGAGGTGTTTTTCCCCAGCCTGAGAGCAAAATATGGCACTTCTGACCTAGAAAATGCCCTCCATGGCAGTGAGACGTATCATGCAGCTGAAAGAGAGATCAAATTCATGTTCCCAAACAGTGAGTAATGTACTTACATGTACTGGTTTTATATTGAATAGGTGTTTAATATTTACATATTTACAATTATGTATTCTACATGCTATTTTTACAGCTGTAATTGAGCCCTTTCTCTCAAGGGAAGCAACTGAAGAATACCTGAACAGGTATGTAAACCCAACTCTGCTACAAGGACTGACTGAGCTCTGCAAGCACAAGCCTAACAATCCCTGTGTAAGTATTCTATGTATTTTATTCTTAATATTTTAGGCTATGCGGGATTATTTATTTATTCATTATCTGGTTAATCACCCCTGTTATTTTGTTGTTGGATGCTGATGCTGCAATTTTGTTTTTCATAGATTTGGCTTGCTGACTGGCTGATCAAAAACAATCCAAACACACCTAAAGTATACAATGGCGACATCGTGGAAGACACTGACAAAGAAAAGGGGACAAAAGCATAATTTCAGACAATATTCTATTTAAATCAAAACTCCTTGTTCAGTACTATTATAAAATAAAATGTCTTTTCAACACAAGACATCTCATTTGTTTGCATGTTTACCACTATCACCAGTTAATCAGCCACTGGGTTTCAAGTTTGCTTTGAGAATGATTGCACTGGATAATTTGTATGAGTTGAATGACAAGACTGGATAAGAACATAAAGTAAGTTGGAGCAAACACCGAGTTAATAGCTTGATCTCATCTAACTGTTTTAACCAGCTCCATCTCTTGTTTCTCCACAGAAAATATCTGTCAAACACAAGATGTATTATGACCAGAATACACCAGCTAGAATGGACCTACATGGGCATACTGCTTGCTTACTAATATGCTACTGAATATAGTATATAAGTAATGGTAAATCACTTCAGTTTGGTCTGCACTATGTAACAACGACGTAACAAGACCTATCAGTTACAATAAAACTGTCCCTTCTGTGTAAAGGATTTGGGGGGAAAGGATATGATTCACGATATATTGCAGTTTTACCCTGCAATACATCTTTCATCAATTAGTACAAAGATAAATTAACACTTCAGATTGTCTCAGTTAAAAGGTGTTTATTGCCGATCTACCGTTTTCTCCTACGCTATGTATTTGATTTAATTATTTCATTGTGGCTATCACTTTATACAAAGCACGTTCAGTTTCTTTTTTTAACTTGTACAATAGTCACTGACAAATGTCAATGTGCATACATAGAGTGCTTGATGACAGCTCTTTGCGTTAATCCATTATTTATGTTCACACACTGATATGAAAAGACATTTCTTCACGTACCGCCCCATATTTTACGACCCTTAAATGTGCGACTGTTGCACTGACCACAGTTTTGCCATATTGTGAATTGCAGAACAAATTATAAGATTAACTGGAACGATTGTCACAAAACTAGGGCATCATAATACTTTCGCTGTGCCGATGGACACAGTTTATTTACCGAGCGGCGAACAAGTCTTTTTCTCTAAAAGCGAAAAAGGATAGAGTTTCATCCTCTTTATGAGGGGCGTAAACATCTTCTGTGAACCAAAAGCGACATGCATGTAATTGGTCAGCACTATGAATGGCAGCAGTATCCATCCAATCAGATGACTTCTCCGCAGAAATGTCGTTTTTTTTTGCCGATTCTAGAAAACCAACCACGAGTTGTCGTCGTGTGGGAGAATCCATCTTGAAGAGAGCTCTCCGGTTGTGTGACCAGCAAGCAGGTATTCATTCTTCATTTGTCTTGTCTTTTTCCTCTATATTGTCACTTAAGTATTTTTGTTGTTGTAGTGTTTTGCCGTTTTCCCTTTAGATGTAGACAAAGTATTTGTAATTACATCAAATGCAGGCCTACAGTGCGACTAGCACGGCCTCCGCATTACGTAACGGTAATTGCGAATTTGAGTTGTACGGTCCACACTTGGGTTATCAGTGTGGTACAGATGGTTACGCTTTTCATAATCTCTGGCTGCAGCAATAAAATGAACGTAACATTGTGGATGTTTACTGTGTTATGGGTAAAATTTACTCTGTTGCTATTTGCTGGAATTCAGCAACAAATACGGCGGTATTTAATGTATGGAACGCGACACTGCCGGCCAAAATGGTGGGAAATGCATGCATTGGCACCATGTAAATGGCGAAGCATGTACGGCATGACGGATTATATAACCACCGGTAATCTGTAATTTTTTCCCACTTGATTTTAGGTATCATAGTGCAAAATGTCTGAGACAGAGCAGCAGTATATGGAAACATCAGAAAACGGCCACGAAGTCGATGATGATTATAACGGAGCCGACCACACCGAAGAAGGAATCGGCGATAGCGCCGTGAATGACTGCGGAGAAGGTGAAGGGCCCGAAGCGGACGAGAATTCGCAAAACGGTGGCACGGAGGGAGGCCAGATCGATGCCAGTAAAGGCGAAGAGGATGCAGGGTAAGTTTTAATTCAGATAGTGTAGTGCTTCTGTTAAACCGGCACTTATTATTAGCGCTCGTGGTGTGCCTTGTTTCTTTGTTCAACCGGCCTTTGTTGGCGCCATATGCAGAGCGGAGGGGGGATGGGCGCCTGAACAGAGATCAGATCTAACATGTATCGGCTTATCAGAGACTATGTAAAGCAAGGTTCTTGCTGTAGTCGTAATGTTTTGAGTTTTAGTATGTTGAGTTATCGTTACAAAAGTAGATTGAAAGCACAGCAACTGCAGCCTGCCTGCATATGTCATTGGGTCAACAGATGTTCTAGAACAGTGTGTACATTTGCACCCCCCTCCTGCTAAACACCACCCCCACCCCACAGCCATATATAAAGTTGGACTAGCGTTACTGCCTACATTACTTAACATGTTCTTTTCCTTTTTCTTGCACTTAGGAAAATGTTTGTTGGTGGTCTTAGCTGGGACACAAGCAAGAAGGATCTTAAGGATTACTTCTCTAAATTTGGTGAGGTGACAGACTGCACCATAAAGATGGACCAGCAGACAGGCCGGTCAAGAGGTTTCGGCTTTATTCTCTTTAAAGATGCGACCAGCGTAGACAAGGTAATTTTTAAGGCTGTAATATCAGCACATAAGAATATCTGTGTTTACAAGACGAGCAATGTTAAGTGTTTTCCTGCTCTGGGTTTTTAAGGTTCTTGAACAGAAGGAGCACAAATTGGATGGCAGAGTGATTGACCCCAAGAAGGCCATGGCCATGAAGAAAGATCCGGTCAAGAAAATCTTTGTGGGTGGCCTAAACCCTGACACCTCAAAGGAAGTCATTCAGGAGTATTTTGGGACCTTTGGAGAGGTATGATATTCAATTGAATTCGACAGCTTACAAAAAAATAGATGTATGTGATATTTGTAGCTTTAAACATTTGCTTTCTTCTATCAAAGATCGAGACCATCGAGCTTCCACAGGATCCAAAGACGGAAAAGAGGAGGGGATTTGTATTTATCACATATAAAGAAGAGGCTCCAGTCAAGAAGGTTATGGAGAAGAAATACCACAACGTCGGTGGAAGCAAGGTAGTATTATGTTACATGTTCTGAATTCAGATGCAGTTGTGTGTAATGTAGTAAGACTGGCATATTTTGCTCAAGTCAGATCATGCTGCAATGTAATTTGTACTTGTGTTGGTTTTCAGTGTGAAATTAAAATAGCCCAGCCCAAAGAGGTCTACCAGCAGCAGCAGTATGGTGCCCGTGGATTTGGAGGACGCAGCAGGGGGCGTGGAGGTAAGCATTTCATTTAACAGATTGTGGCAGTATCCCTATTTTAACTGCAAGTGTTATGTTGTCACTGCCCTGATACTGCGTGTTAGAGAGTTTGACAAAGGCCTCACCTCTTGATTCTAGGCCAAGGCCAGAACTGGAATCAAGGTTACAACAACTACTGGAACCAGGGATACAACCAGAACTATGGCTATGGACAAGGCTATGGATACAACAACTATAACAACTATGACTACTCTTCTGGTTATTACAACTATGGGGGTGGCTACGATTACAGTAAGCGATAAGTGCCCCCAGGGAAAGAAAAAGAATGAGAGAAACTTTATTTTCTTGGTCCTCCTTGTTGTACAGAAGAACTCAGTCCCTTTTTCTCTTGTCCTCCAGACCAGGGCAATACAAGCTATGGGAAAACTCCAAGACGTGGAGGCCACCAGAGTAGCTACAAGCCATACTGATCACACGTAGTGCAGGTATGCATTTTTGCATCATCCGTGGTAGTATGAGAACATAGCTGTAACCATTGGTGCCTTTTTGACCCCAAAGATGTCCATTTACTCTAAATCCATTCAAGCTTGTGGTGGGGTTAGGGTAGGCTGTGTTGTGGGCTCTGTGATCATGAAAGATGGATTCATTCCACATGTCAGCCATCTTAAAATGCATCTCTACAAACACTACTTGATCAATAAGGGTTGAGTCGGTGGTGGTTAGAAACAGGAATAAGGACCGTTTCACCTTTCACCTGGGTGCTAGGTGTGCAATAGTTAGCAGTCGTGCCCCTCCCCCCCAAAGTATGTCTGTCCATTCACTGACCTGTCAAATTCATTCATGCACCTGTCTGTCTTTGTGTAACTGCATGCCATACTTGGTTTATTCTCAGTAACGTAAAGCACCGTGTTTTTCTCTTAAGGTCTAAAGTAAATAAGAAAGAGATCCATGGTCTGACCACAGCGAACATGGGCTCTGGCTTTTCCTTTGGAGTTGGCAGAAATTTGGACTCATGCTCCATTTGTACAGATCAAGTGAGGAACTGGGGAAGCAAATGTCACTTTTCCACTTTTTATTTTATATTGTTTTGTGTCCATTTACATTTCCAGTGATGGAAGTGTTATTTTTACTGTACTTTTTGGTACCTTTTTGAATCTAATGTATTGTATGGTTGTATTTTTACATGTCTACTGGATTTACAGATGAGCAGGAGCAAGAGCTTTTAAAGCTCACAAATAAAACAATTTTGCTTTTTGTTTTTCCTTTTGGTGTTTCTAGATCTTTAGTTATTTTCTCCCGTGCTGAGTGTTGGATGCGAGTTGCATGGCTTCAGATGTGGGTTGAAGCTAAATAAGGGATTAAAACTAATCAAAGGGTTCATTGTAAGTGTGTCAAGTGAATGTTTGCAGATGGTCTAGTAGACGAAGACAACCAGCATCTTTTTTTTCTTTTGTTTTTCTTTTGGCTTTTAAGGAGATTCTTCCCCATCATATTTGCAATTTTAAGTGGCTTTACTAGTGTTATTCAACTGAACGCAAGCCTGTTAATGTACGAGGGTACTCCCTCAATCACTGGAAACTCATTCCTCTAGTGTCTTGGGCAAATTGGTAGAAATAAACTTTTGGTTTATATTACACATGGATCTTTTTGTTATTATTTGTAAAGTTAATGTTAAATGTTTTTTTACTGTTAAATGGCTTGCTTGTTTTTTCACAAGTAATGTTAACATTACTACAGATGCCTCTGTGGGAAGCTGTGGGAGAGTGCTACACTATCTGCAGTAAAACTGGCTGAGGTTTAATACACACCCCACTAGATGTGAAACAGCAGTACTTGAGTATTTTTGTTAACGAGTCCAGAAATTAAAGATAGTGGTCTGGTAAGTGCTTATCTCAACCGTACTGTGTATCAGGAACATGCTGCTGATCAGTGTTGGAAGTTGTGACTTCATAATATTCTTTATTCAAATATAAAAGTTTTAAAATATTTTACATAGAACTTGGGTAATACAAGAGTCATTATTCAAAACGTTACCTTCTTAGTTTTTTCAGTTTAAAAGTTTCTTGGCCTTGCATTAGTGTCTAAATATTTATCCTCTCCCAGGTGGTAATGATGTGCTGTAGCTCACATCAATTTAAATGTAAACCTCCAATCGTCTTGGATTTACCAGGAAGGCGACTGACTATGTCTCTTCGTTTCACTCAAGTGATGACCTGGGGGGAGGGGACAGATTGACAGTGATATTTTACTTTTTTACTTGATATTTACAGCTTGAGACAAATGAAAAGAGCAATTCACTCTGCTTACAATTCCTTAAAATCTGACTATTTTCATTTAAGCTCCGATATAGAAGTGTACTCAAATCATTGCTTAGATCATTTCAGAAACAAAATGACCTAGTCTCTACAATAGTGTTTGAACTAAGGGGAGCAACATGTTCTGCTAAGTGAAATGAATGAACTTGTTTGATAAACCAGAATCTCAAGAATAGGTGTTCATATCTCTACCTCTGAATTTTTTGAATGTGACCACCTGACAATGTCTGATGCAATTAAAGTTTTTCTACAGGTTTGCACCAACCTTAGATGTCTTCCTTTTCCAGTTTAAGGTCACTGGCCTCAATGTCTAAGAAAAAGAGCATTGAAAAAGTAAATTACATTTAAACTATGAATGTGTGAAATGAACTCTCATGGAAATTTTGTTGTAGTGTTCAGACTGTCAAGTTAACACAGACATACATGCAATCCTGTGGTAATGACTTTAAAGCTGGGGATTATATGTGTAACCAACCTGTGAGGATACGGTCAATACATTGTGCCACCAGGTTTGCATCTTCCATACTGAAGCACATAGGGGGTTTAAACTTCAAGACGCTTTCATAGGGGCCATCTGTACTGACACAGATTTTATCCTCCTCTTTCAGCCTAATATAAACAGGACATGATATCAGATCAGCAAACACTACTTGGCAGAGACAGTGTACACAAAAATCAAGTAATAAGCAGTATGCTGGTAAGAGGTATAAACAGACCGACTACAACCATTAACTACCGTGTAGCACTAAAGTCCTTTACCTTTTTACCACCAGTGCTGCTGTTGCTGTGGCAGGAGTCCTCTTCGCCCTGTCAGTAACCAGTTCAATACCCACAAACAGTCCAATACCTCTAAAAAAAAGAAAAGGGGTTGAAAAATCTGAACAACGATCAAATTATTTGTGAATAACCTATACACACTCTCGAGGCACATCAGCTTATTTAGCAGGTGGAAGGTATTTGAATCCTTGAAGGAGCCACTGTTAAAGTAGTTATACAGTACACATTGAAAGCTAATGTGTCATGCAACCACACCTGAAAAAAAAATTGATTGAGTAAAAATGAAATCAAAAGTGCCCTCAAAGAAAGTTTTTTAATTTGTGTGTATAGGGGCTGATTTTTACTCTGCTCACACTTATTAGTTATTTTAATCCAAACACCAAAACTATTTTAAACCACACTGTGAAAATACTTGCTATGAGAAAAAGTTTGCACTAAAACTGTAATTTCAGCAAAACTATGTAAGTATTACAAGCAATTTAAAGAAAATAAAAGTAATATAAAAATATGGGTGTTGGTGAATTTGAAGGGAATGTACCTAAATACTGAAAACAGTCAACACAGAGCATATACAAAATGTTTTTAGATTAATATAATAACTACTGATCTGTATGATTCATTGAGCTGTTTAAATGTTGAAGGCTGCTCTAATTTTGACTAGTTATGATGCTGTTGGGTAGTTAAAACTGCAGCAATAAATTGCATTAAATAATGTTTGTAGCTTTACTGTCCTTTGGGAATCACACATTTTATGTTCACAAATTGTAGCTTAAATACAGACTTTTTGCACATGTACAGACAGCTTGCATTCTGCTGCTGGATAATTTATATGTATCATACTGTAGGTATTTTATTAAGAGGTCGAATTGCAAGTGTAAGCGTGGTAAAGCTGAAAAGCTGGTCACAATGTCGAATCAGCCAAGAGAGAACAGATAAGTAGAGATATTAGGTGATATTAGTGGCAAAGGAATCCTTGTAATTTCAAGCTTTTTACTATTATTTGTTTTTGAAACTGATTAGAAGTGACTAGATGCTCAGACTCCTTACCGGATATCACCAATTAGTTGATGTCTGGTTTGTAGCTTTATGAACAGTTCTTTAAGATGTGCTCCCACCCTTGTGGCGTTTCCTCTTAGGTCCTCTTTTTCTATCACATCAAGGACTGCCAGGCCAATGGCACAGGACACTGGGTTCCCTCCAAACTATATGAAGATGAGGAAAAGAGAGATTTTCAAGTATATTATATATGGTTAAAACAGATTTCCACAGACATATTGTTGCTTTGTTTTAACTGAAAGCAGGAATTTGTCTTTTGTGACCACACCTTCCTCTTTGTATTGCACTTTGGGAATTCTAGGTTAAATTGTATCATTTTAAGTCGAATTGATGTGGTAAATGAAAAAAAATGTCCAAACAACAACTTGTGGACAGCAGTTAACAATTACTTACAAAATAACCATCACCCAAAAAGAAAATCTTACACAAGGAAAGCCTTAACTCTGCCTTTTTACCTCACATGACCATATCTCCATGTAGACGACATCTGTCGATTGATGATGACTATGATATCAAATCATTCTGTGAATGTCAGACTATAAAACCCATTCCTTATTAGAAAAAAAACATAAATATCTTTGACATACTACTCTAGCTCTCTTGACAGCTGGGAAAAGCTTTAGATGCCAACTTGAAAGAGCATTTATTCACATTACATTGCAGGTACTGTATAATCACCGTATTGAAGTACTCCACTCTGTTGGCTGTGAAAGCTTCAGCTATCTCTACAGTGGTTGCCACACATGCCAGGGGATGCCCGTTGCCCATCGGTTTGCCCATAGTCACTATATCAGGACAGAAATCCTCCCCTTGCTGCTGAAAAGCCCAGTAGTGACTCCCCAAACGTCCAAAGCCTGTCTGCACTTCGTCTGCAACAAACAATCCACCAGCTGAACGCACATATCTGTGGAGAGTAAAAAATAGATGCACTTTTTCACCATTTTTATTCATGTGGCTGAGAATAAAACAGAACCTTAACAAATAAATTGAGACTCACTCTGCAACTTTAGGTGAGTATCCTTTGGGTAAGATGATTTGCCCTCCAACACTTGGCAATGATTCGGCAAAGAAGGCACAGATCTATGGGAAAAGGTGGTAAAAAAGTAATACAGATCTTATGTATTGGTCATGTTTATTAAGCATTATTCTGACTGTCTCTATGTTATTGTTGGATTTTTAAGTGTTTCTGATTTTATTTCTTCATTGTATTATGGTAAAGTGTACCTTGCGACCTTTCTTGTGCATCTCCTCTATTAGGTCTTTTACTGTGTCTGCATATGCTTGGTCTGGGTTGGGGTGATCCTCCCTGTATATGCCCCTGTAGGTGTCTGGTAATGGTGCCTTGGAATATAAAACACATTCTGTCAGATGTGCAGAAGTCCACTGTTGGTCATCAGTTTGTGTAATGATGATCATATTTATTTACACACCACATGAACCCATTCTTTCTGTCCTGCCAGTTTCCGGAACTTGTAAGGACTAATGTCGATGAGGGACACTAGATGCCCGTGGTATGCACTAGTGTAAAGGGAGAGCTTGATGTAATTGATAAGCAAGTGTACTGTCAGAGGGTGAATACATAGCATCAGAACAGAATACTTACTGGTCAAGTACAATAACATCCTCATGTTGGGTGTACTGCCGTGCCAAGCGGAGGGCAAGATCGTTGGCTTCTGAACTTTCAGAAAACAGATGTAATACCACTGTTATGGGATAGTTCATAACAAAAAACATCAGTTGGGCTGTGGGTGTATTAAATAGTAGTATTTACCCAGAGTTTACAAAGTAGAAAACACACAGTTTCTTGGGCAGGGTGGCAGCCAGACGGTCTGCATACAGAACTATGTTGTCGTGCAGAAATCGTGTATTTGTGTTGAGGAGGTCCATTTGTTCTGCTGCAGCTTTTGTAATGCTGGGATGACAATGACCCACTACAAAAGAAAACATATTTAACATTACCAACACATCAAAACTGTTTGCCACTTAGCATGGAGTGTTTCATGCTGTTTTTTGTCACAAGGAGGTAGAAGTTTAACATGTAAGTGTAAGTGTGAGTAAAAACCTTAACTATGCTTTCTTCAGGGGGTGATAAATGTTTTACCATGGTGTACGTTACTGATGCAGTCGAGGTAGCGCTCGCCATTTTCATCGAAAAGGTATTGACCTCTGGCTCTTACTATTTTCACAGGGTTGTCTGAATAGAAGAGTCTACAAGATTGCCTGTAAAGAATGAGAATGAATGAACACGTGTCAATAACTTTCATGCTCACCTTGCAAAATGAAACACTGTGGAAAATGTAAATCAATTTGAAGTCAGAAAAAGGAAAACCACACAATTTAGAGATCAGATATCCCCTTTTTTAAAAATGTTTTTGGAGGTTTCACAGAAAGTGAAATAACTTTTTATAGCTTTTTATGTTGCAAGAAGATCAGGCGCTAGAGCTTTTTGCCTGACTTCACTGGCAGCTTTACACTCTTCATTCCTCCACAGCTACTATATGTTACTTGTGTTACTTTGAGTAAAAAAATGCTGGCAAGTAAACCTAGCAAGTGAATCCACAAAATCACCACTAATGTCTTTTCAAGCCTAACCTAACCTAACCTAAGCACACATTTGAGGTGCACTTGTTGTTTATTTCAGTCTTTCCTGTTTAAGTCGTTTTCTGCATCTCATCTGCTACATTTAAAAGGTTTATCTCGCACGCCCCCCCCACCCAGTTGTGACAACTTCAGTTATTTGTTTCTTTGTAGATTGATATTTTTGCATAAATTAAGAGCTCATTAATAACCCAATAGTTAAAATTAGTGAAGATAATAAGCACTGGTCCATAATGAAAACAATACTAAAAGTAGATCAAAATGAACCCCAACTTGTAGTTTTACCTACGTAAAAGATCATAGTACTTTTTCTACGACTGAAAATAAGGAAAGAAAATCGCGAAGCTTATTGACTAAAAAAGAGACTGAAATATATAGGCTAAAAAAAGGAAGAGAGACATCAAGCGATTGAAAACAGAGGAGAGTTAGAAGCAAGAGAGGAAGAAGAACTAAGAAAAAAACATAAATCGGACAAAACGATCTCATAAGAGACAATTGCAGGTTAACCTCAGCTATCTCTTACAGTGCTCACTATGATGATATGCCGGCCCAACTACGATTTTCTGTCACGGGTTTCCAAGATAATCACTTGAACGTTTCCCATATTTATCAGTCGTTTCGTACAATAGTTTATAACAGTGCAAAAGTTTCCATTTTAAAATACATGAACTCTGATTTGTCTCCTATTTTAATTGCATATGCTAGACAATAAGACTGAATATTTTAGCAGTTTGTTGATAGCATACCCGGAACCGTCTGGTTTTCATTTTAGAGATATGGTCACGTTACCCCAATGCTATTAACCAGCCAGTTTCACTCTTCCTTACCCAATTAACCTCGTCCTCATTGCGAGTGTTTCTTCTTTCTTGAGTTTATATAGTGTCATTTTCTGTTTGGATTATCTTTTGTGACCCGTATATCAAAGACTGCTGACGCAATGTACGATGAGTTCACGTTAAGCAAGTTACAAACACTGGTCCAACGTTTCAGTATTTTTTTTTTTTTTTTTTAACCGAGGCTCCACCACTACGACGCATGCGTCAGTGGTATACTTCTGTCAGCGTAAGCATTCTGCCAAAGTTTTTTGTATCGCGAATATGGGTGTGCTATCTTAATTAGATAGGTGTAACGTTATTTTATAATAATTTTTAAAAATATTTATTTGTCGCTAAGTCATTGTCTGGTCAGTTTTAATTTTATACTGTCGCTTTATCCAGAAGGGCCTAACTGCAGGGCTATTAAAGTGAGAGAGATTTCTCAAATAAATGTAGAATATGATACAAAAAAGTATTATCCAGTGAGAACACACGCATAAAGGTTATATTAGTGTAGTATTCGCTTTATATGCATTGCGTTGTTTCTCGAATTATAGTTTTTTAAAAGTAGTTTACATAAACTACCTCTGTAGTGGTATCGCCCAAAGTCTATAAATATCGTGCTGAACTGCCCTCTATCTGGTGCACTGTGTGCAGCTTCGGTTGCTTAGGAACCGCCGAATGCAGGTAATACATCAGGACAGCTGTAGCATGTTAGCTCTTAGACAGGCTGCGTAAGCAAGCTAACGCTAAAACTAATTTAGATAAAGGTTACATCATCAGTACAGCCATAGATTTATAAACGCATCTAGTTATATTCAAGTTCAACGAATCATAGTTTCAACTGGATTAGAGACAAGCTGTCCGTCAGTAGTAAACAGACCGAATATAAGCGAGCAAACGCTAGTAACGTTAGTTAAGACACTTGTTATCCTGTCAGCTAATATAGCTAACAACCAGCTAATAACCTGCTGCTCCACGGGCTGCATCGTGGCTGAGCTAGCTTACTATAACGTTATAAGTTACCTTACTTTGTTGGAGCAGCTTCAGTCGGTGCCTGATTTAGCCAATTAATCGAACCATATATTTATAAGCCGTGTATTTGTCAGATCATAAATACAGTCCCGTAGCTAGCTTGAACGTTTGAGGCAACGTTATAGATTTGCTAAAATAAACAATTTTCATTCAAGGGAAAGGTGCACAATAATGCTTTAAACTTATTGGTGGTTTGCACGTTAGTAGAAACTTAAATTGTCATACATCAGGCCTAATTAGTAAGCCTGACGGATAGTCATAATTAATAGCGATTTGTGCTACAAGTGTCTCTTTGGTAGTTTTCAAAATATCGCAATTTTGATTTAAAGTAACTTGACATCAAAGTTTGTCGCAAAGATTAAAAAGAGAGTGCGTTTTAACTATGCTAGCAGTTGACAGCTCTGCCTTTGACTGTTTCTGAGCAAACAGAAAAATTCTGCTAGGTTTGGAACCTTTTACAGAGGCTTCAGACTTAAATGAGATAGTCTGTGCCGCTGTGTCGGTGAAGTAGTTTTCTTCTGGCATGTGTGACCAGGCTAGCAATGTAACGGTACGTTTGACACAAGGAGGAAGGCCCTGGACACCACATGTGACTCTCAACAGCAAGTTTTGAAGCAAATGTGTTCAATTAATAGGATCCAAGCGTTTGAATTTAGAGTGAGACACATAATTTGAAGTTTCAGCATAAGTGTGCTAATTTTTGGTCGCAGTTAATTTGTTGCAATGTTATATTTTAATGCAGTGGATAGTTTATAAATTGTCTTTCTGTTTTAGTTTCAGTTTGACATGCATTTTTTTGCTATGCAAAGGTTTGCTGGGATCTCTTTCATTGACCTTTGCAGGTTAATCTTCAAAGATGTTTGTAGATTGAGTAACCATTAGAGTTTCAAAGCTGACTCTGTGCTATTTGTGTACCAAAAAAAAAGTCTGAGGAATGCATGCTAATGAAACAGACATGCCGGCTGTCTTGTGGTCCCCTGCTCTCTGGGTACACTGACCATTTTGGCTTTGCCATTGTAATATAAGCCCTTGAGACTTGGGCACTGTTCTTTTGTCCTTCTTGCAAAGATGCTGTGGCATGCTTCCAACCCCTATCCCCATTCATTTTTCACACACTTCCCCCATCCTTTCCCTTTGCGTCTCGCCCTCCCCCATCCATTTGCTTTTCAACAACCAACTCTTGTCATTTGTGTTTATAGGACCCAACTTTCTTTGACTGGCATTGTGTTGCCCCAGATGTTTTTACATGGGTCATATTTGTCATTTAATTTGAAATCAGACTAGACTATGTTTTTAGTTCCAAAAAGAAATGACTATGTGCATGATGGAATGTGAAGTGTTTCTTTGTTCTGTGCCTCCCCTCATCCCTGTGTGCACTTTCTGCCTTTGTGAACATGAACTCTCTGCTTATCATTTGTGAATGAGGTAGCATGCAGATATCAGCTTTCGTCCCATATGAATATATCTGGTCAGTTATTAAATCACAATTACTTATCCATTCCTTTAGTTTGAGACATTTTTGATCAACAACAGTTAAAGAATGTGGGGGATCAGAATAAGCAGAATTTACAGTCCTAACCATACTATTCAATAATATGCTAACTCTGCCATTTGTGTGATCAGTTTAAGTTAATCACTGACATTGTTTCATACTGATTCCTTCTCATCTGTCCCTCTAGGTGGCATAAAGATGATTGTGGCATAGTGAAAAAGCTGGTCAGTCTGGCAGGTTGAGGTGTGGAGGGGACACCACAAACCACGCCAGGATTCTGACTAATAAAATTACCACTGCCCTCAGTAGATCTCCTCATCATCTCCATGTCTATCCCTGGATTGTAGCTACAATTATGGTGACGCTTATCACAGAGCAGCTTCGTAAGCAGAGTTTGGAAGAGCCTTATTACAAAGCTTTCTCATTCAATGTGAATGTGGTGAGTTTGATTAAAAACTAATTTTGTCCTTGAAATGGCTTTTAATTTACCCAATTTTATAGGTTCTACTTTTAAATTTGAGCTTTATTCTGATATTTCAGTCATTACCTGCAGTGGGATCTAGTCCCACTGTCTCCTGGAGTGCTTGTGGCTCAACACAAGGCAAGTTCATTGAATTAAGTGCAGCATTTGCAACCAAGGGGTGTGGAAACCTGTCTCATGTCTATTTTTGGCATTTTCAGACACTAGCTCAGCTGCACACTCATCATCTAAAGCCAACCTTCTGGATGATTCCTGTGGACCAAACTCCCTACAGCCTCCTTTCCATTCTGGAGAACCTATCCAGAGACCAGAAATTTCCTTCACAGACAAGGCTTTTCAAAGCTCACCCCCACCACCACCTCCAAAACGCCACTGCCGGTCCCTCTCTGTTCCAGAGGACCTATCTCGGTGCAGCTCCACATGGCACCCTAGTGCATCCAAGGTTTGGACCACAGTCAAACGTGGCTGTCAGAGTGGAGGAGCATCTAGTTCAGGCTCTGGAGCAAGTTCTTTGCCATTTTGTGGTCCCAATTCCTCATTCACCTCTTCATCCCTACACTCATCTTCTAGCCCTACCTTCTTTAGCTTAGCACTGTCCTCTGACTCCCCACTACCATGGAGCTTCCCATGGGATCCCTGTGACAAACAGAAAGGAGCCTGTTCTGCCTCCTTTGCAACACCTTCTTCCTGCTCCTCTTCACCGGCCCCATTGGTTTCTCACTCAGTGCTGCAGCGCCGCTTCTCTCTATCCCCTGTGCATATTCAGGACGCCTCTGTGGTGCTTCTGCACCCCCGTCCCTCTCCTGCTTCTGCTCTGACATATGGCTTGTCTGGCATGGAACACCCAGCTCTTTCTCCATCTCCCACATCAGCCTGCAGTACACCTTCTTCCTCTAGGCGTGACCTGCACCCGGCACTGCCGCGATGCCACTCACAGCCCTGTGACATGCGTAAACCACGTTTGAAGAGGCGCCATGACCCAGATGTTATTCCCTGCCCCAGGCCAGGCCTTGACTTTAGCAAGATGACACAGGTGAGCAAAATAGTCTAATGCAATGTCAGGTTGGATTAATTTCTGGCAATCTCATTATATTGATGCAAATATTGAAAGAAACGTAGTATATGGTCTGAGAAGGTAATCACGTGGCCCCTCTTCACTTGTGCCCATGTTTTCTGTCCATTATACTTTGGAGAGCAATGGTAGTCCTCTGGCACCATCCCATCCTACACAACTCTGGCTCTGCACAGCTGAGCTAGGCCCCCAGATCTGTTGCTATTTTGATGTCTTATTCGCACAATCAGGATTGGGCTTAGAGCTATGTTTGTGGTGCAGTGAATTTTCCTGAGAAGGCAGAAAAAGTGTCTACACGAGTGTCATGTTCAAATTGTCTTATCGCTACTAAAAGCCAACTTTTAGACTAGCCCCTTTTAATTGGAAAAGAGGCCATGATAAACTCAACTGAACATAGGTGCCAGGCAGAGTTTGGCAAATTCATAGTGAGACTGCTGTCACAAGTTTCCTTGGTTACACTTGCTTAATCAACTAATTTACCACTTGCCTCAATATGACAAGAAGGTCACAAACACTCTTTAGTCAGAATCCTTAAGTGCAGACTTTTATGACAGTTTGAACCTTTTCAGTAAAAATACAAAATGATCCTTTACTCAGCTTTTAACTATGGAAAAGTACACACTCGGGTAGCTAAAAAACCTTTGATTATATTTGCTTGCTGGCAGTCTTGACACTCAGCCAGCATATTCTAATCTAGTTGCGACAAATTGTTTGTTGGTAACTTATGGAACACATTCAGCACAACCAATTAAATAACATTTTTTAAAATGGGATGCAGCTCATCAGCTCATTTTCAACCAACATCCCTAGCATATTGTGATAAAATAATGACTCACTACCACATTATAACATAATAATCATGACACCACTATCTCCTGTCCAGATTGGTAATCACGAGAGCCAAATATGTGGTGCAGGTGGCTGCATAGTCCAAGTGTCTTCCCAGGCAGAGCAGCGCTCAGCTTTCTCCCCTGCTGAGTTCCTGGGACGTGCAAGCATTGGGCCACTGAGTGAAAGTGAAGAAGAAGAAGAGGAGGAGGAAGATAAAAGAAAACGGACTGTTGATGATGGAGGACAAAAGATTGTTTTTGAAAGAGACTGCACAGAACTTGACTTGAACCTTATAGAAGAGAACTGACCACTCCTTGGTGCTCCCAGTGTGATTACTGCATTCATAACCGTGTTAAGCACACCTGTAGGCTTTAAACATTCTTCTGGCAAAATCCTTGGGAACATGTTACCCTCCTGAGGGATATGTCCAGAGTTCATAATCAAGTACCAAGCAATTAGAAGCTAATATCAAACTACAGTGGTATAGGGAAATGCGCATGTGCAAATTAGCCACTTTCCATGCACACAGACTTTTGGTTAATATTTCATAATCATACAAGTCTTGATTTGTGTCAAGAATTGTTACATATCCTGAAATCCTAGCTTGTCCTCATAAGAGAATACATTATGCTGGAATGATCAGAATATCCTTAATTTGAATACTCATCAAAAGTTAATGGTATAATGCTATAGAGGTAATCATTCATCAGTACCCAAATGAATACTGGTGTAGTCTACTTTTATACAATATTATAGTAGCCCAGACATCAGAAGATTACGGATCTATTTGAATGACCTCTTCGGGGTTTAAAAGTTGAATACAGGATATCTCTGCAGATTCTTAAATCCTTTGCACCCTAAAACCCAGAAAGACCATAAAACACACATCTGCTTTTACTGCTGTCTTGTCATTGATTAGCTTGTTGATTTTAAGAAACTCTACATAAAACAAAATAAGCTTTTCTTGAAATAGCACAAATGAAACCTCCTCATTTTTTATTATGTCTTCTCTTTGGAGCTTTATTAATTGCTTGAACATTAACACACCTCACAATAATATTTATGATACTGTAAACTGACCATGCCTTAAGCTTGAAATTCATAGTATTGGTGCTCTGGTCTTCTTTCCACAGCCAGACATTTTTTGCACTCTCCATTTGCGCTGATTCAGATATTTTTGAACAGGGGACACATGCACAATAATAGTTAATTGAATAACTGAATTGATGCTGCAGCTGTACTCCATGGGGCACAACGCCATGCACTAAACAGTGGTTAGAATGAGTACACACATTGAGCCAATTCTGAGTGTATGAGGAAAGACAGTAGTGATGCAGATGATATGGTGGCCTTTAAGAAATGATTTTTCATGTGTTTTCAGATAGAAATAAAACTGTTGCACAATTTATGTACAAATAAAATTTAATAGAGAACGTATTTTTTTCTTTTTGAAAATGTGTCTTGTCTTCAATTCAGAAATAATTTATCTTGCCTACAGTCAGATGAACGAGCACATCAAGGGCAAGAACCCTGAGATAATTGTGACACCTACTGGCCTATTTCAGTATAGTGCTGATATAGGGTAGAAATACTCCGTGTGAAGTCAATTCTTAATTACTGCAGAAATTAGTGCACATAAAGCCACGTTTTCTTTTTGAGAAAGTTGCACAAAACCTCAAAACCTTATCTGAATCATAACTTTAAAACAGAGTAACAATTCCTCAGCTTTTGACACAAATAAATGGTGGGATCTTCGAAAACGTTCAATAGCGGATAAAGTTAAAGACCACCCGAAAAGTTTTTGAACTTAAATAATTATATAAGCAGGTTTTTAACTCTGTCGAGGAGTCTTTTATACTCTGTCTGAGTTGCCGTTCCGCCGTGGAAGGTGAGGGCGCTCCTTCGAGTCCACTGATGCTTTTTCACAGACTGCCTGACCCCCAGCCCTCCACCCCCACCAACAAGCCACTTCCTCTTTTGTCTAATTTCATGGCGATCGGGAGAGAGGGAACACCACCGACGCACGCACACTGTCTCAGCACTCTTGAAAGAGTTTATCTGGGGTAAATAACTGACATTTTTTGAAAGATTCGGTCACTGGATTACACACTAGTCCCGTTGGAATTCAGTCATGCGGACGATTCTCCATTCCCTTCAGAGTTTATCAATTTTAGCTAGTGGGTCAGATATTTCACATTGTAGCGCCACTCGCTGATAACAAATCGGGCGAAATGGGCTCCCCCTCCGCTTGCTACTCTCCCACACACTCAGCGGCACGCTAGTTAACGGCGCTGGCTAGCTAACCTTAACAATGCTGCATACACCGTGTAAATGTAGCTACAGTAATGTTTTTCTTGACACACTTTTAACGTAAACAGAGCTAAGTAACATAAAATTCTACTAAACTTCGGAAAGTAGTATAATTTTATAGATTTCAATAAAATGTTTGCGACTTTTAAGTCCTCCGATGTTGCTGTTTGGGTTGGCTAGCCGATAACGGCTAGCTAGCAACCGTGCTAGGTAGCGTTAGCTTCATCCGCGATTCAGAAGTTAAGGCACACTAAAACACTTGAGGATAAACAAAACGCTTATGAAAACCCTGCCATATTACAATAGCTGAATAAGTCGAGCAATATATGGAATGCATTACTTAAATATCTACTATTTAGTGAACAGGGTAATGTTAATAGCAGAGAAACTGGTTAGCTAGACTCTAAGCTAGTTGGCTACTTAACGGTAACTTGGCTGCTAACGACGAGCTCCCTTATATTAGTGTTTTCATCAGTTAGAGATGTTATTAAAACTAGCCACTCGGTCTGCCCACTTTCGTAGACTGATACCGCAAGTTTTTCATTTTAGTGTTTGAAAAAAGTGGTGATAGAATTATAAGCTCAAGAATTGTGGACCACAAAGTTGTAAACTCTGATCAACAGCTCTAACAGGTTACATAGTAAAATGACTGAGAATCAGTTGACATGAGCTAGTCTGGAGTTACAAGTAATTTTTATTTTTTTTTTATGAAAACATTCCTGTCATCCTAAGACGCTCATAAAACCACTTTCATTGACTTTTATTTAAGCAGTTCTGTAAATATTGTTGTCATGGACTTATTGTCTTAGCAGCCACCCGCAGTGATACCACATTGACATTGTCAATCTAAAATTTATATACCCTTTCTTTGTTTACAGTGTAAACTAAGGTAGCTGGCACAACGGACATTGTTCCCCAGGTGAGTGTCTCTCTCCAATCTGTCACTGACAAAATATCCCATGGCCAGGAAAATCTCTGGGTTTCAGTTAATGAATTTTTCTCAAGTTTGTAGTCGTTGCTTTTTTAGCCTGGATTCTTCGAGGTCTTTTGCTACAAGTCTTTGTATTAATTTTTACAAATTAATATAATTACATTTCAGTGCAAGGAAATTTTCAGCAATGCCTCTTTTTAATACACTCCATTTTCCCTACAGTTTAGTAATGTTTTCTCAACAACATGAAGTTTTTTGGTGTTTACAAATGAAAAAAAAAAAATCAACTTTTTTTTTAAGTTTACTTACTGTTTTTTCTTACTGTATTTAGGATAAACTAAGTGGACATTGATAAAGGGGCTCCATAGCACTTGGATCGGTTCTTCTTTGTCCAAGGTTCGGACTGCTTGGTCTATGGCTCTGATGGACAAACACAAACAGGTCAAGCGGCAGAGACTTGACCGCATTTGTGAGGGTAAGAAAGTTAACCATGCTTGGCCTTTTTTCTGAAGTTAGCCAAAAAATTTTTATTTTAATATATTTATAAGTATATATATATTTTACACTTTATTGTAATACATCTAGGTCATTATGTCCTTTACTTAGTGTATTGTTATTAATGAACGATGATCCTCTATGACTATTCAAAAAAGATATTTGCTTTTTGCTGTTTTCACATGTTGATATCACATTTCCAGCTACAGCCTGCAACTGTGTTAAATAGGCAGATCATAGTTTGAGTACATTTGTGTGTTTCGATTATATCAGTGATCAAAAGTTTAACACAATTTGTGCATTTTTGATACCAGATGCTTACTTTTGCATATTATGTTTTGGGTATAATAATATTTACTTTTTAACATGATCTAGTCATTTTAGGAATACATCATAAATATTTTTTAATTAAAATTATTTTTGTTTTATGGTGCTGAAAGCTATTGGTTGACATACTGAGGTGCTCTCTACCTGAAGAAGAAAAATGAACTGAATGGTTTGAATGCTGACCCTTTTGGTAATTATTATCTCCTCTCAGACCTAGTCCACACATACATAGGAGTTTTTTTAAATGAGATTTTTGTCCTATGTTCTTAAAAAAAGTCTAGTTTGCTCAAGCACTGCTTTAACTAAATCTGTCTAAATGAAAATTCAAAACCACAATTAAAGTACTGTAAAGAGACTGCCAAACTGACAGGCAATGATATAGCCCTAACCCTAAAGCCATGTTAACCAATCTAAAGCCATGTTAACCAATCAAAAGCCATACCAGCAGGCCAGGTGAAACCAGAGATCTGACGGGTTGATGTCCATAACCTACAACTATTGCAGCAGTGACTGTGTAGTGGAAGCATTGGACTATGTAGCCACCTCTGTAGCACATTCTGACCCCCTCTGTACTACAATAAAGTGAAAGAGCAGCAGTTAATTTATGGGTGAACATGTAAAAATTCCTGGTTGCAAGATTGGCACCAGCCCTAAATTACCTTATGTGAATAGATGAGATAACTCCACACATTTGTCACCGCATGTGGAAAACTCTGTTTTACCTTTCTACACATAATCACTGCTAAGTGAATTTCTGATTATCTTAACCCTGGCCAGAGTTTTTGAAAAAGATCCCTTTTCAATAACCTGTTACTGCTTGTCTGTAGACAAAAGGCCAAAACATGTAGAAAAAGATGTGTATTGAAAAATACCCGTGTACACAGGGACTGAGACATTAGTGTGTTTGAGAATATAGGATGTTGCTGTTTACTTATATATTTTTTGTTACATTGTTATGCAAGAAATGTAAACATGGGAACTTTGCTGTATTTTATGTGAAAGATAACAGAAAATTACTTAACTTTATGTATATGAAATCAAGGGTGGTAAAGAGCAGATTTTTTTAAGACAGTGTTATGAGCTGTTGTATACTGGAGTGTAGATGATGGAGATCAGACATAATAGTGTGCTAAAATGGAGGGAAGAGTCTGGAACAGTCTCTGGAGACAAGTGAGGGAGAGGACAAGGTGAAGGGTCGTGGCCGCAGCTACAGGGAAACGGGCCAGCTGTCTCTTTAAAAAACGACAACAGCCCAAACCGCCCTAGGCCTCAGCCTGAGCTATGCTAATGAGGTTAGTACTGGTTGGCTGGCCCTCAATGGAGCTGCCTGTGATTGGAGGTTGAGCATGGGGGAGGGGCTGGGCGTGGATGACAGCTGGGATCCAGCCAGCCAAGAGCAGGCTGACAGAGAGAGGGAGAAAAAAAAGAGCGATAGAGGGAGAGCAAAACGAGAGAGGGAGAGAGAGAGTGAGAGAGAGAGGAAGACAGGCTCACAGACTTCATAATGCAAGGTTAGGCCCGGTGCTCATGTGTTTTCTATTTTGGCATGTGTTTTTATAATTTTTGAACAACTGGGGAAGAAATCTAAGGGTGTGGAGCTGCTATGTGTGCGCAGTTTTCCTTTTATGTTCAACGTGTATTGGTGTTGTCGCAGCGGCAAAGAAGGAACTGAATAACCGTGTGTGTGTGTGTCTAGCTGCGTCTGGGTGGAGTACGCTGCTTGCTGCATTATCATCGTTTGCTGCCCCTCCCCCCTCACCTCATACTCCTCTAACTGCGGCCAGAGGGAGAGAGAGGAGGAGGAGGGAGTACGGGGAAAGAAAGGGAGAGGGAGGGAGAATGAATGAATCACTGAATGAATTGTATTGTGAGTGCGGCCATGCTTGTGCTTAGTAGGCCTCGGGTATGCCAGTGTCCTTTGACTCAGATTACTCTGTGTGTAGGCCTACTTTTATATTTCAGAACTACTTTTTCAGAGAGGGTCTTTGTGATGAACCGTTTGGGTTATTCTCAACATTGAGAGTCTCTTTGTGCTTTTAGCAAGAAGCAGTAGGCCTGTTAGCATTCTTGAGCCATCTGCATTGAATGTGAATCACACCACTAAATAGAATGCAATGCAGCAGATTTTACGATACTACAAGGGTACCAGGCTGTGACGTTTTTCTTTCTTCTTTGCCTTAGTTTGTTTCATGCTTGCATTGGGAAATGCTCAGACGTCATAGGAAGTGTTCACAAATATTTGCCCCCCCCTCCTTCCCCAGCTAATAGCTCCCTTCCCTCCTGTGCAGTCTCACTATTACCTCCCGCTCTCTGTCCAAGTGAATGTTTTAGCTAGACACACTCCTCCACCCAGGGACACACACACACCTGTCATGCAGCAGAGACAAGATTGTGTGTACTGGTGCATGTGTGGAGTAAGCCAAAGCCAAGAACTATCAAAAAGAAGACAGAAAGCCAGAGAGAGTTTTTAGTGTCATTTTCATATATAGCTGTTTGTTAGTTAGATGTGGCTTTTATATAAATGATTTGTCTATTACATGCAACATTTCCTCTGTTGGCTTTATGGTAACTGGTCATAATGTAAAATAACCAAACATGCAGATGTTTGCCAGCGAAGGTTTATGTATCTGTATATGTCTGGAGAAAGAGGAGAATCAGTAAAATAGGAAGGAGAGACACTCCCAGACTGGAGAATTTAGGTCATGACTCAGACCCCCTCATGAACCCCCACCACCTCGTCTCTGAGACCCCACAGTTTTCTCCACCCCTCCCCCTTATGCACCACACTCCATCCCCTCTTCACATCCCAGCCAACCCCCTTCTCTCTGCATGTGCTCTTCTCATAGAGTGGCAGGTCAAGTTCTTGACTTCAGACTTTATCGAAATTGCTTCCCTTTATGAAACAGAAGCTAACCTTCCCCTTACAAGAAATTTTGAGTAAAACATAAATAGATCGATGAAATGGCCTCCTAAACAGAGATGGAGTTCAATACCAAATAGGCCAGTATGTTGGATGGTATCCATGCCCCATAGCAGATTTAGTTACACGTCACTTTTTATAATCAAAGAACACTCTGTAGAAAAGCACACACACATATATCATTGTGATAGTTCCTTTAGAGTGTTGGTGGAAGTGGAAGTATTGGATTAGTAAAATCATTAAAATTATAAATGTCCATGAGCATGGAAGTTCACCCCTGTTAACTTCAGCCATGTGAGCAGCCATGAGCACTTTGTATGAGAATACAATGACTTGCATCACATCAGGCACTTCAGACATGAGGAAATGCAGATTGTTGAGTTGCTAATCTGTAGCTTTAACCATGCATGTTGTGAAATGTAAGCAGCTGCTAGCCCTGTACACCAAGTATCATCAGCAAGTAGTTATTTAAGTAAGATGAGATGGAGCCATGTAACAGGAGGCTTATAAGAGTTTGTTTGCCTTTTATTTGATTTGGCTAACTTTTAAATGAAATCCTTCTTTGTTCTCAATTTGTAAAGGTAATAATTATCGAATGTCTTTTATTAATTGCTTATGCGCAACATCCAAAATTAATTTCTCCATGCTGGATTCAGGTATCCGACCTCCGATCTTGAATGGGCCGATGCATCCGCGGCCCCTGGTGGCCCTGCTGGATGGGCGTGACTGCACTGTGGAAATGCCCATCCTCAAAGATGTGGCCACAGTGGCCTTCTGCGATGCCCAGTCTACACAAGAGATTCATGAGAAGGTAGAGCAGATGCACCATTACACATGTTCATACTGCAACTCCAATCTGTTTCATTTAGAACTGGTATAGAATTGTGTTATTTAAGGAGCTATAAAATATCATTGCTTTCCTCCATGATTGTTGTCTTTTGGTTTGATTTTGTAGTTGATGTGTGTGCTAGCTTGTTTTGCCTGCAAGATTAGTGATTAAACTCTGTCAAAGAGCAGTGGTATCAGAAGTTTATTAGGCGTTGTTGGGAGAGTTGAATAACAATAAACAGGGCAGTGCAAGCTGACAGTACTTTTTCATTTTGCTTGCGTTTGTTGTGATAGACTGATATGATGAAGTGGAAGTTAATAATCCTAGCAATATTTTTAAACATTTTATTTACATAGTACTTGCTATCATAGAGCAAGAAGAGCTTTCAAAAAAAACAAATTAAAATACAATTATTGAATATTATAAAATAAAAACAAAACAGAGCATAAAAGTGTATTATATATCATTGTATGTCAAATGGATCAGTCTAAAAACTTCCTGAAAACATCCTGAGGAATTATCTCTAGAAAACATCAATACTGAACCTTAAAAAACAAAAAAATGCTGTCATCTGCATTCTATCCAGCAGAACAGTCACCTACACAGCGTCTAGAAATTTAGGACAAATGCTCTTATTAATAATTTTGTCCTCTGTAGGTGCTAAATGAGGCCGTGGCTGCTCTACTCTACCACACTATCACTCTGTCCAGAGATGACTTGGAAAAGTTTAAAGGCCTCCGTGTAATTGTCAGGATTGGATCCGGCTTTGACAACGTTGATATCAAAGCAGCTGCCGAGCTAGGTGAGAGTGAAAATGTTGAATAAATTTTCAAAGACACATGATCTCAAATGAGCTGCCACAATTTATAACACGCAGAGTGGTAAATAATTGTTTTTTTATTCATGTTGATCATCCAGGCATTGCCGTCTGTAATGTGCCAGCGGCCTCGGTGGAGGAGACGGCTGACACTTCGCTATGTCTGATCCTCAACTTGTACAGGCGAGTCACCTGGATGCATCAGGCCCTCAGGGAGGGAACCCGTGCCTCCAGTGTTGAGCAGATCAGAGAGGTAGCTGGCGGTGCTGCTCGTATCCGGGGTGAGACGCTGGGCATCATTGGTCTAGGTGAGTAAAGAGTATAAGTTGGTCTCTGTGTTTTTTTTTGTTTTTTTAAGGAGCATCAGAGTTAGGTATTGTATTTCCTTAAATCTGAGATTTTATTTGTCATTTTGGTAAAATGATTTTGTGCTGAAAATCTGCTTAATCTGAGCTTGACAGTTAATGGTCAGACTAACTGTATCATGTTGGATCTGTTTGGTATTTATTGTTGCACAGTATCTAATAACGACCATGCAATTTCCTTTCGCTTTTCAGGGCGTGTTGGCCAGGCAGTGGCTCTGAGAGCTAAGGCCTTTGGTTTTGGTGTGATCTTCTATGACCCTTACCTACCTGATGGTGTGGAGCGCTCACTGGGCTTGCAGCGCATGGCCACCCTGCAGGACCTGCTCATCCACTCTGACTGTGTATCCCTGCACTGCAGCCTCAACGAGCACAACCACCACCTCATTAATGACTTCACCATCAAACAGGTGTGTGGATAGCTTCTTAATAGGCAAAACACACATTTTGTACTATGTTTGCCTTCTAAAAATTGTGTATTATTGTTTCTTTTTCTCGTCCTGATAATTGAATGGTTTAGAAAAGGGAGCATCTACTCAATCTGATCTTAGTGAAATGTTTGGTTTTATCACATTTTATTAAATCTGGGTCCAGTATTTGATCCATCAATCAGATCTGTTCATTGTAAAGCCTCAGCAAATTGATTTTTGTTTGTTGTTTTTTTTCACCTTTCATGACACTTTCTTGTTCTACCTTGTCTGTTTTTTCCTCTTGCTTTATGGAAGGACAATAAATGGATTAGCTGTAGAGTATGTGAAAGAAATGAAAGAATTTCTGTATTTTTTTTAGTTTTTGCTCTGTTTATACTAGCAAGAATTGACATCCTGACTTAGACATTTGGCTAACTGTGTTATGTTTAAACAATCTAAACAACTAGACCAGAACCACACATTACTCCTATATTTTGGGGCAGTATGTAGTAGGGCTGCACGATATGTCCTAAAACCAATATCTCGATATTTTTAGGCTATATCGCGATACACAATATATATCTCAATTTTTTAATTTCTCCTGTAAATCACTATATAAATGTTAAATTCAACCCTTTGATGCATAAAATGACATC